>PVIH01000554.1:213593-239575 GCA_004025045.1 Sigmodon hispidus | reverse complement strand
AAGAATTCCCTTTTTAAATCTGTGCCCCATTTTTTGATAGGGTTATTCAGGGTTTTGGGCTCTAAATTCTTGAGCTCTTTATATATCTTAGAGATCAGTTGTCTATCACTTGTAGGGTTGGTGAAAATCTTTTCCCATTCTGTAGGCTGTCATTTTGTCCTATTGACAGTGTCCTTGGCTTTGCAGAAGCTTCCCAGCTTCAGGAGATCCCACTTATTGATTGTTGATCTTAGTGCCTGTGCCACTGGTGTTATATTTAGGAAGTGGTCGTCTGTGCCAATTTGTAGAAGTGTATTTTCCACTTTCTTTTCTATCAAGTTCAAAGGGGCTGGGTTTAAGTTGAGGTCTTTGATCCACTTGGATTTGAGTTTGTGGGAAGTGCATTGAATCTGTAGATTGTTTTTGGCAGAATTGCCATATTTAATATGTTGATCTTACCTATCCAGGAATATGGGAGATCTTTCCATTTTCTGTTATCCTCTTCAATTTCTTTCTTCACTGATTTAAATTTTGTCAAATAGATCTGTTACTTCATTGGTTATAGTTACTCCTGGGTATTTAATGCTACTTGCAGCTATTGTAAAGGGTGATGTTTCCCTTATTTCATTTTCAGCCCTTTTATCTTTAGTGTATAGGAGGGCTACTGATTTCTTTGAGTTAATCTTGTATCCTGCTACCTTGCTGAAGGTGTTTATCATCTGTATGTGTTCCCTGGTATAATTTTGTGCGTCACCTATGTATACAATCATATCATCTGCAAATAGAGATAGTTTCACTTTGTCTTTCCCAATTTGTATCCTTTTGTTCTCTTATTGCTTTAGCTAAAACTTTGAGAACTATATTGAATAAATAAGGGGAGAGAGGATACCCTTGTCTAGTTCCTGATTTTAGTGGGATTGCTTTTAGTTTTTCTCCATTAAGTTTGAAGTTGGCTGTCGGTTTCTTGTGAATTGCCTTTATTATATTTAAGTATTTTCCCTGTATTCCTGATCTCTCCAGGACTTTTATCATAAAGGAGTGTTGGATTTTGTCAAGACTTTCTTATTGACTAAGGATATGATTATGTATTTTTTTCTTCAGTTTGTTTATATGATGGATGACATTTACATTTTTTCGTATGTTGAACCATCCCTGCATTTCTGGGATGAAACCTACTTGATCAAGATAGATGATATTTTTTATATATTGTTGTATACAGTTTGCCAGAATTTGTTGAGAATTTTATCATCAATATTCATGAGGGAAATTGGGCTATAATTCTCCTTCTTTGTTGTATCTTTAAGTGGCTTGAGTATTAGGGTAATTGTGGCCTCATAAAAAGAGTTTGGTAGTATTCCTTCAATTTTTATTGTGTAAAACAGTTTGAGGAGTATTGGTAATAGATGATCTTTGAATGTCTGATAGAATTCTGCACTGAAACCATCTGGGCCTGGGCTTTTTTTTACTTGGGAGGCTTTTAATAACAGCTTCAGTTTCCTTTTGGGTTATAGATCTGTTTTCGTAATTAATCTGATCTTCATTTAATTTTAGTAAATGGTACCTGTCCACCAAGCTGTCCATTTCTTCTAGGTTTTCCATATTTGTAGAGTATAGCTTTTCAAAGTATGACCTGAAAATTCTCTGGAATTTATTGGGGTCTATTGTTATTTCCACTTTTATTTCTGATTTTTTTGATTTGGATACTCTCTCTCTGCTTTTTGGTCAGTTTGGATAAGGGTTTATCTATCCCGTTGACTTACTCAAAGAACCAAGTGTTTGATTCATTGATTCTTTATAATATTCTTTTTGTTTCAATTGTATTGATTTCAGCTCTAAGTTTGATTAATTCCTACTGTCTACTCCTTCTAGGTGAGTTTGCTTTTAATTGTTTTAAGGCTTTCAGCTATGTTGATAGTTCTCTAGTGTAGTTCTCTACGTTTTTCACATAGGCATCTAGTGCTTTGAATTTTCCTCTCAAGACTGCCTTCATTGTGTCCCACATGTTTGGGTACATTGTGGATTCATTTTCATTAAATTCTAGGAAGTCTTTGATTTTTTTCTTAATTTCTTCCATGACCCATAGGTGATTCAGCTAAGTGATGTTTTATTTCCATGAGATGATAGGCCTTCTGTGATTTTCAATGTTGTTGAACTCTAACTTTAAACCATTCTAGTCTGATATGATACAAGGGACTATTTGCACTTTTATGTATCTATTGATATTTGCTTCATGACAATTACGTGGTCAATTTTAAAGCAAGTTCCATGTGGTGCTGAGAAATATGTATATTTCTTTGTGTTTGAGTGGAATCTTCTGTAGATATCTATTAAATCCATTGGCATCATTACCTCTATTAGACTCCTTATTTCTCTGTTGTGACTCCGTCTGGTTGATCTATCCAGGGTTGAAAGTGAGGTATTGATGTCTCCCACTACTAGGGTATGACCATGGATGTGGGACTTGAGCTTTATTGTTGTTTCTTTTACATAGATAGCTGCGCTGATATTAGAGGCATAAAAATTCAGAATTGAAATCTCATCTTGACCAATTTTTCCTGAGATGAATAAGTAATGTCCATCCTGGTCTCTTTTAAATGATTTTAGTTTGAAGTCTACTTTGTTAGATATTATGATGTCAATCCCAGCTTGTTTCTTAGGGCCATTTGATTGGAAAATCTTTTCCCAACCCTTTACTCTGAGCCTGTTTCTTTCATTAAGGATGAGATGTGTTTCTTGTATGCAGCATAAGAATGGCTTCTGTTTTTTTGTATCCATCGTGTTAATGTGTGTCTTTTTATAGATGAATTGAGTCCCATGATATTAAGGGATATTAGTGACTACAGATTGATATTTCTTGTTATTTTTGGTGGTGGGTTGTACGTATTTCCTTTCTCTGGGTTTTTCTTCTGTGGCATTATTGATTGTTTGTGGTTTTATGGGTATACCTGGGGTCCTCAGGTTGGAGTTCTCCCTGTAATGTTTCTTCCAAGTCCAGATTTGTAGATAGGTATTGTTTAAATCTGACTTTGTCAAGAAATATCTTGTTTACTCCATCTATGGTGATTGATAGATTTGCTGGGTACAGTAGTATAGCTTGCCAGACTTGCTCTTCCTGTGTCTGTATAACTTCTGCCCAAGCCCTTCTTGCTTTCATTTTTTTCATTGAATAGTCAAGTGTTATTCCCATTTATTTGCCTTCATAGGTAAGTTGGCCCCCCTTTTTTTGCCGCTCTTAAATATTTTCTTTGTTCTGTATGTTTTGTGGCTTGATTATTATGTAGCAAGCAGACTTTTTTGGGCAGTAAATCTATTGGGTGTTCTGTAAGCTTCCTGTATCTTTATAGTTATTTTCTTCTTTAAGTTGGGAAAGTTTTATTCTATGATTTTATTTAATACATTATCTGTGCCTTTCAGTTATAATTCTTTTTCTTCTATTCCTATCATTCTCAGGTTAGGTCTTTACATGGTGTCACAGATTTCCTTAACATTTTGTGTTATGGCTTTTTTTGGTTTTAGTATTTTCTTTGACTGATGTGTCTATTTTTGCTATCGAGTCTTCTACTCCAGAGATTCTCTCTTTGACCTCTTGGATTCTGTTGGTTATGCTTGTATCTGTAGTTCCAGATTTTTTCTTCAGGATTTCTATTTCCACCTTTGCCTCATTTTGTGCCTTTTTTATTTCTTCTATTTCAGTTTTTAGTTCCTGGAATGTTTCCTTCATTTTTTGGTTTCCTTTTTCTCATTTTTCTTTTTAGGATTTGTTCATCTCTTCCAAATTTTTTTGTATTTTCTTCTATTTCTTTAAGGGAATATTTTATATCCTCTTTGAAGGTTTCAATAGTCTTCATAAAGGTGTTTTTGCTATTGTTTCCTTCTGATTCCCCTTCACTGCTCTGTTTAGGTCTTGTAGTTTTAGACCCAATACTTTCTTCTGGTGTTGCCTTGTTGTTCTCTATATTCTTTTTTGTATTCTTGCACTGGCATCTGCTCATGGCTTCATTGGTTCACATTTGGTCAGTTGCTAGTCAGTTGTGGCTAGAGGGCTTGTGTGTCTCCTGTGTGCTCTGAGCAAGGGTCTGTTCAATATTTGACTCTGCTCTGGACAGAGGACTGTGTTTCCAAGGTCCTCAGTCCTTGTCTGATGACACAGTTCACCCTCTAGATGGGACCAGTCAGGCAGGGCCTGTAGCCTTCTGCTGGGAGGAGTCTGAGATCAGACCTTTGGGTATCAGCCTGATCCTGGAGATGAATTCTCTGGACTATGGCTCACCTTTTCAATTTGAGATAAATTAAGAATGCTGCTAAGGTAAAGAACATTTTTCAAGATGAGTCTTTTCTAATCTTAAACAATGCATGAGATTGCCATAATGTGTAAGCTGTATAGAAACACAGGAGAGAAAATGCTAATAAAACATGGTAGTAACAGATTACAGACTAATTCCTTAACTTCTAAAACATCTTTATTGTGGTCCATCATCATTTAATATTGGTGTATGTATAAAGTTTGATTTAGAAATTACTATCACATTTGATATATTGTTTATTTGATTGTGCATTTGATATATAGTTAGAACTCTATTCTTTTTGGTGATAAGAGTTTGACAAAGGTCACCACTAGTTTTTCATATTCCATCCACTTTGGAGCACATGATAACAAACATTTTTATGTCCTTCATATCAGATGTCAACAATCACAAATTTCTTGGATATGTATCATAGGTTTTATTTTCCTATAGCTCATGTTGAATAAGCCCTGATTGAAAATTGCTATCCCCTATTACATCAAGCCTATTATGTGCTACGAAAAAAGAGAAAAATAACATTTAGGGGTTCCAATGACTAACCATACAAGCAGGTCAATGTTCGGTCTATCAGGGCTGTAGGACAACAACTTGGGATCCTTTTTACTCCTGAAAACCATGAGAAGACGCAGACATGGCTTATATAACCAAAAATTTTTACAAATATTTGTTGAAAAGTTGGAGTTGAAGAGATGGTTCAGAGGTTAAGTGTCTGATTGTTTTTCTAGAGGCCCTATGTTCAATTCCCAGAAACCACATGGTGACTCACAGCCATCTATAGTGAGATCTGGTACCCTCTTCTGTACACTGTATACACAATAAATAAAAATAACTTACATGCCCCTTTACTGAGGAATGGATTAGCAAGCTGGAGTACATCTACACTTAGCTATAAAAAAAATGATATTCTAAAATTTGCAAGCCAATGGACGGATATAGAGAATATCTTCCTGAGCAAGGTATCACAATCCCAGAAAGAGAGCAGGGGATGTACTCACTCATTAGTAGACTTAAAAGATAAAAATAGAGAGATGCCATTGTACACAAGAACTTAAAGCTAGAACATAGCTAAATGACACAATGTCTCAATTCTGCATTGATGGCCTCTGGCAGAGGTATGGGTCAGGAAAGACTTGTTTTCTTTAAGAGTCTGTCCACAGGAAGTTTGCTTATGCTCCAGTAAATAAATGAGCAGCATGAATGGACAGTTTTGTAAATGGGGAGATCATAAGAGCTGGCATGGTTCAGAGAGGTCTGATAACTGTGTTTGATGGGGTGCATGATATAAAAACACCAAATAATAAATAAATATATAAAGAATTTTCACCAGTCAGGATTTAAAAAATAAGGGCTTCCTTGAATGTCTCATCAATATCAACTGATATACTATGCAAGTCATTCAGTCCAATGAATCAGATTAATTTGTTCCTATTGTTGTTAGGAACAGCTACAATGTTTCTAGAGAATGAATAATGCATAAGGACTATTTTTATGATTTAACAATGAATCTTCAGATTCTATCTTTTTTCCATTGTATATTTTTGGCCTCTTTGTTAAAAATTGGGTATTTAGAGGTGTGTAGATAAAGGTCTGGGTCTACAATTTGGTTCTATTGATCCACAAGTCTATTTTACTTTTTGTGTCAGCACCAGGCTATAGTATGGGGATGTAAACATTCGAAGTTTTCTCTGACATGTATCATGTTTTTCAGATGCCATCTATCAAGTTTATCACAACTAACAGTACAATGTATTACTACCACATAAGTCAGAAGTGTGCAGGGACTTTAAATGAGGGTGATCCTTCTATGGAAACTAGATGATCCACTTTACACCACAATGTGACCTGTATGCTTTCTGATGAAAGCCATGGCCCAAAAAATAATGATGAATAGTTTTAAAGATGTTAGAATTTGTAAAGTTTTCATACAAACAAAAACCTTTCACACATGAAACAAAAAAAGATGAATTGTTATTGAAGTTCAAATAAAATTTTGGTTGCTATTTTTGTTGTTTTAAATTGCTGTGATTATATATGAGACTGAAAATACATGAAAAAATGAAATTAAACTTTACTTGATAACTCTTCATTCTACTTAGTAAAACTTATTTCTATTTTTTACTATGTATATTTTATTTACTTCTATGTGTTATGATTTAATTTGACATCATTTTAACTGGGCTACTGCTTAACATTAGAGCAAAAGTCAAATTAAGCCCATTATAGGGTATTGTATAATTTATTAACTCTCTAGTGAAG
Organism: Sigmodon hispidus; assembly: GCA_004025045.1. Classification (NCBI taxonomy): domain Eukaryota; kingdom Metazoa; phylum Chordata; class Mammalia; order Rodentia; family Cricetidae; genus Sigmodon; species Sigmodon hispidus. The sequence continues at coordinate 233,036 of PVIH01000554.1, read as the reverse complement.
GGACATATATGATGTAACTTATTTCCAGTGTTTTCTTTGAAAAGGATGGATTATGTTTAGAAAGAAAATAAATTTCTATTTTTATTTAATTCTTTAAGCCCACCCACCACTGTTTCTTCTTCCCCTCTTCCCAATACTTTCTCTGCTTCTCCCTACCCCATTGCCCATCCAGTTCTCAGAGATGATAAGTTCTCTCAGGATGAGTCCATATTATCTGTCATATCCAGTTGTGGTAGGACCAAACTCTCCACCCACCCCATCAGTATCAAGGCTGAGCAAGGTGTTTTCTGTAGGGAATGGGCTCCAAGAAGCTAGTTTATGCACCAGGAATAAATTTTGGTACCACTACCAGAGGCCCTACATCGTCTACATTCAGAGGGCTTAGTTCAGTCCTGTAGAGTTTCCCTAGCTGTCATTTCTAAGTGAGCTCCCAATAGCTCTGGTCAGCTGCCTCTGTGACTTTATCATAATCTTGACCCCTTTGCTTTTTGACTGGATTGGAAGTTCTGCTCAATGCTTAGCTGTGTGTCTCTGCATCTGCTTCCATCAGTTGCTGGATGAAGTTTCTATAATGACAGTTAGGGTGGTCATCCATTAGATTACAGTGAAAGACCAGTTTAGGCACCTGCTCCACTATTGCTTTGGGAGTTGGCCAGGGTCATCTTTGTGAGTTTTTGGGTATTTCCCTAGCACCAGGTTTCTCTCTAAACCCAAAATAACTTCGTCTATAAAGATATATGTTTTGACTTTCTTTATCACTGTCACTCACCCAACTCACCCACCCATATCATTCCCTCATCACTTTCCACCTCAACTTGCCACTCACCACTATGGTCCCAATTTACTGAGGAGATCTTATCCATTTCCCCTTCCGAGAAGGATCCATAAATGTCTCTCTTAATTCTTCCTTGTTACCTAGAACCTCAGGGGTTGTGGATTGTTGCCTGGTTATCCTTTACTTTCTATCTAAATGCACTTATGTGTGAGTACATAACATGTTTAACTTTCAGGGTCTTTGTTACTTTGTTTGGGACTATTTGAAAATTTCTAGAGCATTTTAGGCAGGTATTTAATAACCTGATGTTGAAGGATTATGTAAATTATTGGGTGGCTGAAGCATTGGCTCTCAAAATATAGGCTTTGAAACACTGATGACATCACAGGCTAAACATCACTTTATTATAATTGCAAAACCTCATGTAGACTTTCTTCTCTATTTGTTCAGTTCATTTCTTCCATTTGATATGCCCATGAGCAACAGGTTTATATCTAGTTTATATTTTGCAACAGGGGAGAGCAAGCAATTTAGTCATCAATTATGCTTAGATATTAAAAAGTTAACAATATTTAGGTGTTTTCAGTTATTACTTAAGTACTCCTGTCAATTAAGAACTGATCAACATTGTGAAAAATCATTCCATGTTAAAAAATACCATGCAAAGATGTTGATGTTACATTGCAATGTTTTTATTTGCTTTAAAAATGTGAAGAAGATGAAGATGTATTTAGAGAATTTAAAGTCATATACCACCAATAACATTTTACCTTGATTGTAAAATGCTAAGGGAAAAGTCAAAAATCTAAAATTAGGTAAGTATAATGAAGATGACTAGCAATATTACTGAAATACGAATCTTTAATACATGGAAACTTTAGAGTGGATAGTTTACTGCAATTTTAAAAGAAATAAATAAAAATGTTATTATTGAGTGAACTATTGTCCACATGGTTAATTTAATGTAGGAATAATTATATTATGGAAGCATAGTGCTAATTTAGAACTTTGTTGCATCCCACAACATTTTGCAAAGGAATGAAGGAGGTAATGGACAATAACATTTATGCATAAATTTTGTTCAAAGCTTAGTAAGTACCAGACAGAATGCTAAATTTCTTTACATGCCTCATTTGATCTAATCCTCTTAGCTTCTCTATGAAGTAGCATGATTTTTATATACTTTATAAAATATGAAAATTGGCTTATGGGAGAAAAATGATTATTTTGAAGGTATAATTTCAAGACATTTTCATTAAATAGAATATTTATTTTCTGTTTATAGCTGTAAGATTATTGGAGTCATGTAATCTGATGATAGTAAAACAAATCATGAAGTTTGTTAAATCCTATAGCCTAATCTCTCTAATTATCTTTCTCTTCTTTCCTTCCTTCCTTCCTTCATTCTATCTTATTTCAAAAGCATGTACAGAATACATATTTTTTTCTCATATTTTTAATTCACATGATAGTGCTGGTGAATCACAAGAAAGGAACTTGGTGTATAATGGAAATTTTCTAGAGCTGAAGAAGCACTGTGAAAATAAGCTAATATATAGAATGAGTAAAATATACATGTACATTGTGGTATATGCACTGGATGGGAGTACAATATGGTGTGGAGTTTATATTACTGATGAAAAATCAGGGAAAAGGATAGAGTAGATTTTAGATTAGGATCATAAGGAAAGAAATTATTTAAATTTGGATGTAGTTTGGCTTACATGAAAAAATAGATGAAAGCACTGTGGTATGTAGATCCTGGGAAAGAAGTCACTAAAGGTATTAAAAGAAAACCCTATGTTTTATTGTTTATCTTATAATAATTTCTTTTGGTGTAAGTGCAAAAAATCTAGTCTCTACCTCATACACTAAAGCAATGTTGAAATATAATAAGACAGAAAGTACATCAATGCACTTTAGAAGTCCCATCCTCTCTGCCATTCAGACAAAATCTCATCAGCAGAACAGCGAGAGCAGAGCACTCTCAACCTGTGAATTCAGAAAATGGAATGCACCCCTGAAAGTTTGAAAACAGTCACAGGAATTCACAAATATGTAAGAAAAACTAACAGTAAGAATACAATCAATTTAAAAAATAGATCAGCAGGAAGTCAGAATGTTTAGTCTGTACAGTGTCTACAAAGCAAAAATATCTTGAAGATCCCAGGGTATATATCAGACAGAGTGTGAAAGCACAAGAGAGAAAGAGAGAAGGCATTGTATAGAAGAGCTATCCAGGGTCAGTGAAGAGAGCAAACACATCCAAAGTGAAGAGAAAAGGACACAGGGAAAAAGACAAGGAGGGAAGAAGATAGTCTATACATTTATAAAATAATACACATCATATAAAGGGAGTCTGTTGATTGATATATATATTCATATATACATATATATACACATATATATATTCATCCTCTGTTCTATATGTTTTAAAGCAATAACTATAATGACTATACAAATACAATAAATACAGTTATATATAATGGTGTAGAGGAGTAATTGCTAACCTGTGTTATACAGAAGTTTGGCACATCCTAAGACAGTCTCCTTTGAAAGGAGGATATTTATGAGTAAAAGGAATTTTCATCATGAGTACCAATAAACAAATAAAGTTACTGAAAATCTCTTGCTGGTTCTGTGAAATGCTATATTTTATGAAATATAAAGGAAATTAATGCCTATAATTACTGATGTCAATTTTGTGTCATTTTATGTCAGCAATTTTAAAGTAATTTTAGGTAGCAATAATACCAATAAAGTAAAATAAAGCAAAAAAAAAAAAAAAAAGAACAGCTTATAGCCATCAGTTTCTATAGCCACAAAATGGTAATCTGTATGCATATAATTAAGAGACTGTGTTTCATGTCATCTGAATCGGCCTCAAAATTTCTATGAAGCTCATAATCTGGACTCCTTATCCTCCTGCCTCAACTTCCCAAATTTTCGGTTTGGAGTTATGTGGTGGTCATGCCTGTCTCTACATATTTGCTTATAATGAAACATTTATATATGTGATATATAAAGATACACAGTAAATTATATGATTTTAATGTACATATGCACATAATCCTTTGTTCTTATCATGACATAAAGTATCTTGTCTTATGTACTTCTAGATTGCTTCCTCTCAGGAAAAAAATCTTCAGATTTTCTCAGTACCAGACAAATAGATCAATTTCTCCTTGCATTTCTATTGCTTGCTGTTGCTTCTATATTTAAAAAGTAACAGTTAAAAACACAGCTCTGTGAGTTTGAACTAAGAATTTTCTTGTATCTTAAGTGCTTCTTTTAAATTGTCAATGGTTTTCAGTGTATGAATATAGTAAATGTAAGAACAGCATTGGATTGACTGAGCACACTACAACTTTTTAAATTTATATTTGGCCAGCATTTTTAGATTTAAAGCAACCTGTAGGATTTTGTGGTTTTATTTTATTTTTTTCTGATGGCTGATAGTTTGATCACGTTTTATATATTTAGGTGTATTTCTTTGTACAAAGTGTAAACAAGTGGCTGGATTGTAGCTTTGTCAGGCTGTTAGGTGTCTTATTATTGAGTGTAGGGGAAATAAGAGAAATAAAACAAATAGGGAGAGACAGACAAACTTTGAGGAGTAAAAATGTTTTAGCACTGTACTGAAATTATGTTCCAGTGTGACACTGCTACTCATTTTAATAATATTCTGTTGAATCTTCAAATATTTGGTAAAAATATTGTACTTCATGTTATACTGTTGCATTTCTTTAGTGCATTGTTGGATTCAATTTACTAATATTTCTTCTATATTCTTAGATTTTTAGGTATTCTAGCCATTTGATAATATTTTTTATTTTTTTTTCTAAAATGAATTTGAAAATGTTACTCTTTTTGTCTGTTAATGTGATATGTACATAATCTACATTATAATTTTGAAAGAATTAATTTATTGGTCAAGATACCCAGCTCCTTTTTCTGTTTATTAAGGATAAAGGAGAAAGTGTAAAGATTTTAGGTTAATATCACTACAATTAATAAACTAGAAAGAATTTCAAATTTCTATAACTTGTATTGAGTATGTAGTTTAATTATCTAAAAATTAAAGTTATTTTACATAAATGTTTTATTTCATATTAACTATTAATGTGGTTAGGTTTTATGTCAAACCTACATAACTATATTCATTTGGAAAGGGAAACTTAGTTGAGGAAATATCTCCATATTATCTGCCTGTGGTGCATTTTCTTGATTGTTGGTAGATGTGAGGGGGTAAAATTACTGGATGTGATGCTACTCCTAAACAGGTAGTTTGTTGTTGTAAAATGTTTGTATAAGATATACTACATTTGTTTATGCTGTGGAATGTTTTTCTTAGTGATGTAAAAATGTGTCGCATTCTTTTAAGTTGAATTTGTTTAACTGCAAAGCTGTGTTAGTTTGCCTATTTAAAACACCATATTGGTCTAATAAAGAACTGAACAGCTAATAGCTAGGTAGGAGAAAGGTATAGGCAGGGCTTCTAGGCAGAAAGAATAAATAATAAAAGAAAAGAAAGAAAAGGGTAAGAGAAAGAAAGGGAGATGTAGAGGAGGACACTAAGGGCCAGTCACTCATTTACATAGCCAGTCATGAAGTAAGAAGAAAAAAAAGACATGTAAAATAATGAAAGATTAAAAATTCCCAGAGGCAAAAATGTAGAAGAAGAGAAATTGGTAAATTTATATTACATAAGCTGGCTAGAAACCAATAAAGTTAAGGCTAGTAAGACTTATGTATGTTATTTGGGAGCTGGGTGGTGTGCCTCCAAAAAAGCAAAGAGTAAAAACAGGCAACTATGTTCTGGATGCTATGAGAAAGGAGGGTAAACATTATAGGAAGCAGCAGTCCTCCATGGCCTCTGCATCAGCCCCTGCCTCTGGTGTTCTACTGTTTTTGAGTTCCTTCTCTGACTTACCTCAGTGATAGAATCATATGAAAGTCTAAGCTGAAATAAAGACTTTTCTTTCCATGTTAACTCTGGCCTTAGTGCCAAACAATAGAAACATTAACTAAGACAATAGAATGCATTTAATTAAAGTCTGCTATTATCTACTAAGTATAGATAGTATCTTAGTGAATTTTTTGTTATCTTTGAGATGCCTGCTTTATTATTATTATTATTATTATAAATTTCATACTTAACTTTAAAAACAACTTTGATTTCTTGATACTTTGGATCTATCATTGGTTTGTTTTCCTAGAAAATTGTAGTTTTTCTTTACATTTCTGAATTTTCTTTAAGTTTTAATCTTAATGTATTTTCCATTTTTATGAAGAAGTGTGTTATTTCTTTCTTTTTCTAATACAGACGTTTCAATTATTAAATAAGTATTAAATGTTACTTCAATTTTCAATAGTAATAATTTCTTTATTCATTTTCTTTTTATTACGAATAACGTCATATATTTTATCCATGTATCCCCTTGTTGAAATTCCCTTCTCACTCACGCCCCTCCCTGTCACTCTTTCTTCTATCTATCAATTTATCTCCTGCCCAGCAATGGTAGGAGGACCCAAGGTCCCATGGTGGCTTAGTTCAGCATCCACTCCAGGCAGATCCCCTTCCAAAAGATAGAAGAGAGAATCTCTGGAGTGGAAGACTACATGGCAGAAATAGATACATCAGTCAAAAAAAACACTAAAACCTAAAAAGCCATAACACAAAAAGTTCAGGAAATATGGGACACCATAAAAAGACCTAACATGAGAATAATAGGAATAGAAGAAAAAGAACAATACCAGCTCAAAGGCACATAATATATCCAATAAAATCATAAAAGAAAACTTTCCCAACTGAAAGAAGAAAATGCCTATAAAGATACAAGAAGCTAACCCTTAAGGAAATTGAAGCTGTCATTAAAAGCCTCCCCAAAAATAAAAGCCCTGGTCCAGATGGCTTCAGTGCAGAATTCTACCAGCCATTCGAAGAAGAATTACTACATTACTCCTCAAACTATTTCACACAGTAGAAACTGAAGGAATATTGCCAAATTCCTTTTATGAGGCCACAATTACCTAATGGGATTGAATTAAGAATCTGGACATTAACCCAAAAAACCTATAAACACCTAATCTTCAACAAAGATGCCCAAAATATTCAATGAAAAAAAGATAGTATCTTTATCAAATGGGGTTGGCATAGCTGGATGGAAGTGTGTAGAAAAATGCAAATACATCCATGCCTATCACCCTGCACAAACTCAAATCCAAGTGGATGAAACACCTTAACATAAACCCAGCCACACTGAACTTGATAGTACAGAAAATGGGAAATAACCTCCAATGAATGGTAATTATTTATCTATTTGCTTTACAACAATGTATGTATTCTTTCTTTAATATATTTTTCTATAATTTCATTTGATCTTCTGTCATGTATATCTAAAATTATTCCTTTGCTTTCTTACTCAACCTTTATTTTTTATTTATTTTAGTTTTGATGTACTCATCAATATATTTAAGATTAAATTAAACATGTTAGTATAGTGGGATTATATTCTGGTACATATCTGTCCCTCCTACTGATTTAATAAAAGGCTGATTGGCCAGAATGCAGACAAAAAGTGTAGGCAGGCAATCAGACTATGAAAACTCTGGGAAGATGAAGAGGACGAGAGAGACACCAACAGAGATTCCAGGAGAGATGCCATCAGATACAGAGGAAAGATGACAACCATTTGTCTGCTCTGAGAAAAAGGCACCAAGTTACTTAGCTAAACAGATTAATGGAAACAGATTGAATTAAGATGAAAGAGCTACCTAGAAATATGACTGATCCACAGGTCTATCAGCATAAAATTAATATAAGCTTTTGTGTGATTATTTGGGGCTAAGTGGCAAAGGGGCTGTGAGTTGGTTCAAACTTCAGAGATAGTCTGAAAAGTCATGGTCAGAAACTTATTATTATATGTAGTTTTTGCTGTCTTGTTATTTAAATTCTTACATTGCTGTACTTTCCATCTGTAGCAACAATTTATCTTATAAGTTTTTTAAAAAAAATAAATATGAAGTCTTCAGAGATGGCTCAATGGGTAAAGCTCTTTTTGTTCATTGAGACCTGAGTTAAGTCCCAAGCATATATATATATATATATATATATATATATATATATATATATATATGTTTTTAAATATGTTTGGCATAGTGCTCATGTGTAATTTCATTCTGGGAAGTAGAAACATGACGATTCTGAGGACTTGTTGGCCAGCCAGAACAGTCAATCAATTAACTCTAAGTTCATCAAAAGACAGTTTCTCAAACATTTGGAAAGCAGTAATGGAAAATGCCTAAAGTTGACTGCTGTCTACCATAGCTGTATGCACAGGTATGTAGTAATACACCGGTGTATACATACTCAGAAACATAACATAAACAAATTTGTTCTTTTTATTCTTATTAATGTTTTATGATTGACATAACAATGTCAGATGTTCTTTGTACCTACCTTCTGAAATATGTTTATAGTATAACAATATAAAATCTCTATCATATACATTTTTTCAATTTGTCTCTGCTTTGTGAAATTACTGTAACACAATTCACAACTGCAAAAGCCAACAGTCTCATAGGTTATATAATATCACTTTAAATATTCAGTTGTCTGTTACATAAAATATTAAGGGATCAAATTTTAAAGATATGTTACTTTACTTTTACTACTTTCTGGTTGTATTCTTAAAGATTTGATATCTTATGTGTTTTAAGTGTCCAAATCTGAAATCATGTCTTAATTTTAAATTCTACTTTCACAGTTTTGTCTTTTTGAATTTCTCTTTTTCAACATCCTCAGAGCTTCCTAAAGCTGTTCTTCATTTCTTCTTTCCTTCATTGTTTGTGTAGAAAACAGCTTTTCTATGGTGGTTTGTAAAAGAGTTGCTTCTCATTGTTTTTCTTACAATTTTTTCATATATTTTTTAAGTATTTTACTTTTAAGATTTTATAAAGCTGTGCTTTTTTATTCTACTAGAAAAAGTTTTCGGCCACATCAAATTGAATTGACAATAATTCTAAAGTGGTGGTTGGTAATGTGGAACCTAGAGAATTCATTTAGGTCAGAGAACTAGAAGCTAATGCTTATTTCAACAATGGATGCATATTATCTTCTAAAATTCAAAAAATATTCTAATTTTAGTACATCAGACTATCGGATTAGGAAAAGACACTGGATTAAGATTATAAATTCAAAATTCATTCAGATTTGTATTAGTAATCTTTCTCTGCAACTTACCCAAACCTTTGTGAAAAGTTAATAAATCTTAGAAACAAATCAATGCATCTGTTTGGAAACATGTAAGCAGAATGTCCTTCAGACAGAAGAGGATTGTTTCTATGATCACCAGCTAAGATGATGCAGAGACTCTAAATTCTACTTGACCTGTCTATTGTAGAGATGATACAAATTTCTTTAAAATGCAAAACTTATCAGTGGGTAGAGGTGAATATAGGGGTACATATTCAGATAAAAGTCCTGGTATTTATAAACACACAAACAAATAATAGATATTCAGAGTATGGGTAAATGATCATAGTCCCACCCCACACACTCTCATAAAGGAAGGATAAGACATTAGTAAAGGTGATGTTAATAACCCTTCACTGCATCACGAGGAGTTGGTGCACAAATTTAGTATGGTAGCAGTGCAAAACTTATATTTAAAAGTTATGATTCTTTTTGAAAATCTTCATTTCTTTATCTTGACATTGAAGCCAAGACCAGGCTACATCTGGTCATTGCAACCTGTGACAATTTCATAGTGAAATTGAACTCATGTTTCCTTTTACTTTTTTTTCCTCAGCTCAAGTAATTGCTTTGACGTTTTCCCCTAATCCTATGACTTATAGGGAAGATACTTGAGATGAGTTCTTCAAATTGCATAAATATTTTGGTATCATTTTTGAAAAACTTTTGTTATGGATATAAGGATTATTAGCTAGAAGTTACAGTAATAAGCAATACAAATGTAAATTTATTTTAACCCAAGGAAAGATCACCTTGGAAAGAATAAGTAAAATTCTATTATGAAACTCTTATTTTTAAAGACTGTTATTGGATGCTTCTTAAAATTGAGTAAATGATATATAAAAATTTGTGATTTGAAACAGAGTAAGATATTTTAGCAGTAATACTGACATTATGAATTTTAATGATGTAGTGAACTTCCAGGGCTACAAATTACTATTTAGTTAATGTACTATGGTTTGGAATATTAACTCTCATAATCAAAAAATATTTTAGTTCATTACTATTCTTCATAATTTATATGCCATAAGTTAGTAAGTACAAATTTCAGATTTTTATAACTAATTGTTTCCGAAAGACATGAACTCTACAACTTCATTCTTATATACACAGACTCTAATTATTTTAGTTATGTTGAGAAATCTCTTAACTGCTGACCTTAATCTTTGGATCCTATAAGGGATTGATATAACATCCATATGATTCTCACTTTACCAGAAGGTAGGATGGGCAGTAAAGGAAGAGGGTCTTTGAGAGATTCTTCAGCAAAATCCAAGCGTGCTTTTTCTAGATAACATAATATATCTAAAAAATGCCTGTGCTGATTCTAAGGGGAAACAGGAGATGCATGCTGTACTTCAAGCCTCCTTCTGAGGCAATGCTGCATGGAGTAAGAAGACAGAAGCACTAACAGACTAGAAATGAAGGAGAAGGATAATGACATTATATAAAACAATCTACCAGAATTTGTTGCAGCAAATACAAGAAGGTTTTGTTTTTGTTTCTTTGATGTCAGTGTGGTAATTTTTAGTTTGGTATTATTCATAATCTAATTCAGTTTAAAATTAATTTTTTATTTTAAAAGCTGTAAAAATTCATAATACAATAAACAATACATTTGCTCAACACAGCATACGTTTAAATACTCTCTAATGTAAGAATTTTTTTTTCTCTCATTTCTCTTATTCTCTGCCACTTTTCCTCTCTTTAATTGTTATCTATTTGTCTCTCTACCTGTCATCTCTCTGTCTGTTTATCTATCTACTTGTCATCACACTTTTGTTCACAAGAAAGTGGACTAGAATTGATTTTTGGTACAAACTGTTCTCAAGCATATTCTGTTTTCTGCCCATGAGATTAGTTCAAACATAAACACAGAATATATTAATTAATCTGACTGATTAGTGAAAGAACAACACAAGAATTGATAATAACCCTTACATGCTTAATAACAATCCATTGACTAGATAAAAAGGTTTTCATAATAACCATGTAATTCCATAAAAGGGGTAATGATTTTAAATGTGTATTTTTTATTATAGCCATATGTAATGCATACAGAAAATTCAAAAGAAAATGTAAACCTCAATCTCAATACATTGAAAATATTTAACTGCCTTGACTAATAGTTACTGCTGATAGGGTTGCCATAATTTCAACAGGGTTATGCATCATTAATCCCAAAATATTATAATATTAAGTGAGTAAAAGGATGATTAAGCAGAAATACTTTCTTAGTCAGACCTTCTGCTATTGAACGTTGTGAGGCACTTTCTGTGCAAACCTATGTGGAAGAAAGAGATAAGCATTGTAGAAGAGGCTGAATAGTCAGAGTTCTGAAACTGAAATCAGCATAACACCTAATATATAGTTTGCATGTGTATTTATGTATGTATGCACATATATACATATGCATATAGCATCATATGTAATTATAAACACATTATTTGTTCATTAAAAATTCTTTACTAATTAAGATTACTAATTGTATGAGTGTTCATATTTCCCTAAAATTGTCAGGTAATATAATTTGTAACCAAAATGTTTTGTAAGGTCTTTAACAAAAATTTACACAGAACCTGGAATTGAAGCATTTTTACAGAGTGGATAGGCATATCAAGCTGATGAGACTGGAGGATTGCTCCGTGGTTAAGAGTCTTCTTCCAGAGCACCTAAGTTTGTTCCTATCAATCGTATAAGGTAGATCATAACCACTTGGAACTCCATTTCAAAAAATCTGATGCCCCGTCTTCCACATGTACACACTGGCATAATGTAAAAAACAAAACAACAAAACAAAACAAAACAAAAATAAATTGAAAAACAGATATTAATGTCAATTTCAGTAATGCTCAGGAAGTAATACCAAGACTAATTGGAAGGTGATTCTACTGGTTCATGATGTAAGATTTTCAGCCTCATTAAGAAAAGAATTTTGATAATAGGGAATTGATAGCACATGCTGACAATTTTTTTTTTTTTTTTTCCTTATCCTGGAACTTGCTCTGTAGACCAGACTGACCTCAAATCTGCCTACTGCTCCTAGGATTAAAGGAGTGTGCCACAACCACTTGACAAAAATTACATCTATTTATTTGTTAGGTGTGTGTGTGTGTGTGTGTGTGTGTGTGTGTGTGTGTGTTGTGTGTGTGTTGTGAGGCGCACAAGTATGTGGAGTCAGCTCTGTCCTTTCTCTATGTGGAATCCAAACATGGAACTCAGGTCCCCAGGCTTGGTGACAAGTGTCTTTGACTCACTGAGCCTTCTAACCAGCCCCCTTCTTCAGGTTTTTTGTTTTGTTTTATTTTACTTAGGTTATAAGTAAGTTGTCTCTGTATCTTGGGATACAGGTGGAGGAAGTTGGAAGACAGCTGGGTGATAATTGACTGTGAAGCTTTGTCTTTCTGATATTTCAACCTTCCCCTGATATTTGGCTCAGAGTCTCTTTTATACAACCCAAATTTGGGCAACTACAGACAACCAATAATTTTACTTATCTATGATTCCTATTAACTGCATCAAAGACCAGCATGACACAGTAACTCCAAGGGTGAAATAGTGACACATGTACCTTGGTAGTAATGAACAACCCTCTAATTGGACTTGAGACCTGCTGAGAAGAGGGAAACCATGACTAGGCTCAGGTACCTTGTCATCTATGTAGTGGTAGTAAAGTCATGGTTATCAGAGGAGAATCTACAGCCACTAATTTACTAAACCAGCATAATTTTTCATCAAATATTCTGTAAATATTTATCCTGTCCTCTTAGGTAAGTGTGGTCCTCATGCCTTATCATCTTTTCAACAAACAGAAGACATTACAGAAAACCATAGCCAATCAAAATGCAGAAATTTGGAGCCTAATATCAGTGGATACATCTTCAAAGTTTTTGCTTCATCTTTTTCTTTTCGGTATTTCTTATGTTCTTTATTTTTCGTCAAAATTTTTAATGCAATAATTTCTGCAGACTTATTATTTGTAACAAAGAGAAAGGCAGTAGAAAGTGTGAATAAAAATATCTGGTGGGTTACTTTTCAACACAGTGAAATATTGGTTATAGTATTAAGGTAATTTTCATTGTTTTTAACTTTCTCTGATTAGTTTTTCCTGAAATAAAACAAATACTTCTTTTTAAATTTATTACTATTTTTGGACACTCACTTCATTTTATTTTTATTAGAATTCTAATATTGTTTTCTCTTAGATTCCTTCCAATTTGATCAGATTGCATTAATCTAAATATTTACACATCAATTTGCTCATATTTTGAGTCTTTTGATTAAGAGGAAAAATGACCTATAATTCATTTCTGTGTTTGCAATTTCTTTTGGAATAATAGAACTAAAACATTATGTGGTTGATAGGTTATATAAAAAAACTGGTACTCTAGGAATATAGCTTAGTAGCTGACCATGTAGTGAATGTGTATTATTCTCTAGGTTTAATTCAGAACTGCGAAGTTATAGAATAATAATAATAAAAAATAATGAACTGTTCTTTTTAAAATTTAATCTGGTTAAATAGTTGCTATTTAGGTCTTCCTTAAAGTTTTTATACAATGTGCTATTGAAAATAGCTGTGTTCTTTTTCTGTCTCTCTCATCTTTGTTTCTGTTTTTCCCCTGTGTGATGTACTAACTTTATCAAAAGCATCTACTCTAATTCATTTCTGTCCATTCCACATGAATGTATACAAATAAAGAACCAATTCATTGCTCTATCCATCTTTGTACATCAAATATACACACTATGATAGTTATACTCAATTTTGCTGCAAATATGTTGTGTGTACTTCACCACAGAGACATGGGTTGCTAAGCAACTCCTCAAACCTGCACATGTGTATGTATTTGCCCACCTCATTCATAAAAAGATAGATGTGAAGAGGTAGAGAAATGTCTCATGCAGTTATGTGGGTATATGTGCTGTTTATTGAGTAGGAAATTTTTGGGATCCTTAATCTCTGAGTTTTGTGGGTGAGAGTGTGTGGGCTGGATCTGTCTGCTCATTACACACCACGCTGGGTGTTGTGACTTGTGGGGTGGTTGCTAATTGAGAAGAACAAAACAAATGTTTTCAATTTGTAAAGTCTATTACACACCACCATTTGCTGGTGGGAAAGGATGTAATTATTCTAAGGGATGGACATTCCTAAGTTAAGAAGTGAGGAAACAAATGCAAATGGAAGCCATGGTAGGTGGAAGCCAAGGGATATACTTAGGTAGTGGAAATCCTATTAAATTCTGAAAAAATTAGTAAACAACACTGTGAATTAATACAATAACTTGCAAAGTCATTTTTAGTAACATAAATAGGGCAGTCTGCAAAAGATTTTATTGCTTCTTTTAAGACACAATACCTTTTCTGTTTGCTTATTCTTCTACTTAAGACTATAAACCAACATGAATTGGATAAAAGTGGACTCTCTGCTTTTAAACGAGAAAAATCTATATTTTATTTTTATAGTGTATGATTTTTTTATTTTTCTAACAGAAAGCTTGATCAGTTTGATCCTATATCTATTGAATTAATACCCTTGAATAAAGGAGTGAGTTTGTGTATTGCTAAGGTGCTTGTTTTATTATAAGCTAAACATCTATTCCCCCCAACCATGTTAACCCTGAGAAAATATCTAAGTTGCTGCATTATCCTTCAGGCAAAGGCACTAGTGAGCCAATTTACAACAAATAGAAGCCTTCAGAAAGTCAACCCCCGAGCTGCCTGGAGGGACACACTTATTGAGGCAATTGAAAACAATTTCAGAAACAACTACTTGAGGTAAATTCTATCACTTCAGTGGATCAAAACTGAAGAAGAATTCTAAGTTTGCTTGTGAAAAACAAATAGAATATGTGAATACAGCAATTTTCTTTATGTCATATTGCTAAATGGCAAATGCAACAATCTTTACTGTTTATTTAGTCTCTCTTATGTTTTTTCTTTTTGTTTCGGTTAACAATTGTTATTATTCCTCCAAAAGTAAGAACAGAATAACAACTTACACAATTTTAGTATAATATTCTTAGGTACATCCTGATAAGCAATGCTTCCTTCTCTTTCCTATCCTTTACATCTATAAGAAGAGATTAAAATATGTTATACTGTTAAACAAAGTAAAAAAAGATTACTTTTTCAGTTTTTTTTTTAATTCTAATCTGTGTCTTTCATATTTATACTAATCTGAAAAGCCAGCTATCTAAGGCTGTGAATTCACAGCCATGATATTGGAGAAGATAGAACAAACAAACAAGAGGAGGGTGGAGGCTTTGTTCTCTCTTATGATTCACCCGAATCACTTGTCTTGAGATTTTTAAAAGTCTTTTTGTACTACTTTCATAAAAGTGCTTTGTCATAGACTGTGACTTTCAATTGCATTGAAATTAAATGCCTTATATCTGCACACATAAAGCCTCAAGCATAGTTTTACTTGCTGTGGAAAAACTGACTATATACATTCAAAGAGCTATAACCCTGAATCTGAAACTTCTTTAAGTATAGTGAGAGACTGTCAACACTGAACTTTCCAATTTTGATTTCTATTCTAATGTTCTCATTCCTTGAGCAATGCACCACTTCCATTGTCATTTTATTCCAGAGCAAGCAAATAGAATCAGTACAATGGTTTCTTCAATGTTCTCAACTAGTGGTAAGAAGAGTTACCTTTATGTCTTAATAATATCGGGCAGTTTTTAATTGTAATCCAAAAAGTAATTCCTGGAATATTTTTCATGCAAAAAAAGAGTAACTCTAGGTAGGTGAATTTTTACTTTTAATTTTTGGAGCGAAGGTTCTTAAAGTAATATCCTTTAAGAAAAAAAAAAAGTCAGCGTGCCACATTATAATCAAGCCACAAAGCATACAGAACAAAAAAAAAATTTTAAGAGCTGCAAAAGAAAAAAAGGACCAACTCACATATAAAGGCAGACCCATCAGAATAATGCCTGACTATTCAATGGAAACAACGAAAGCTAGAAGGACTTGGTCAGAAGTTATAAAGACCCTAAAAGAGCATGGCTGCCAGACTAGAATACTATACCCTGCAAAATTATCAATCACCATAGATAAACAAGGTATTTCAGGACAAAGTCAAACTGAAAGAATATCTATCTACCATCCAGCATTACAGAGAGTATTAGAGGGAAAACTACAACATAAGGACCCCAGATACAGCCACGAAATCACAAACAATCAATAATTCCACAGAAGAATACCCTAGAGAAAGCAAATACAAACAAGTTACCACCAAAAATGGCAGGAAATATGAATCAATGGTCTCTAATTTCACTTAATATCAATGGTCTGAACTCTCCTATAAAACATCACACACTAACAAGATGGATATAACAACAGAAGCCATCCTTCTGTTGCCTACTAGAAACAAATCCCAACCACAAAGACAGACACAGGCTTAGAATAAAGGGTTGGAAAAAGATTTTCCAGTCAAATGGTCCTAAGAAACAAGCGGGGGTTGCAATCCTAATATCTAACAAAGTAGACCTTATGCTAAAAGCAATTAAAAGGGACCAAGATGGTCACTACTAATTCATCATAGGAAAAATTGGTCAAGAGGAGATTTCAATCTTAAATATTTATGCCCCTAATATAAGGGCACCTACTTATGTAAAAGAAACACTGCTAAAGCTCAAATCCTACATCAATTCTTACACCCTAATAGTGGGAGACTTCAATACCCCACTTTAAACCCTGGATATATCAACCAGACAAAGACTCAACAGACAAATAAGGAATCTAAAAGAGGTTATGATGCAAATGGATTTAATAGATATCTACAAAAGCTTCCACGCAAATGAAAAAAAATATACATATTTGACTGCTCCTCATGGAACTTTCTCCAAAATTGACCACATAATTGGTCATAAAGGAAATATCAACACATACAAAAATATGAAAATAATTGCTTGTAACATATCAGACCACCAGGGCCTAAAGTTAGAGTTCAACAACATCAAAACCCAAAGAAAGCCTACCAATTCATGGAAACTAAACATCAATCAGTTGAACTATCTCTGGGTTAAGGAAGAAATTAAGAAAGAAATCAAAGTCTTCTTAGAATTTAATGAAAATGAATCCACAACATATCCAAACTTATGGGACACAATGAAAGCAGTCTTAAGAGGAAAATTCATAGTGCTAGACGCCTATATGAAAAACCTAGAGAAATCCCACACTAGAGACCTAACAGTTCAGCTGAAAGCCTTAGAACAATTAGAAGCCAACTCACCTAGAAGGATTAGATGGCAGGAAATAATCAAACTTAGAGGTGAAATCAATACAATTGAAACAAAAGGAACAATACAAAGAAGCAACAAATCTAAGAGTTGGTTCTTTGAGAAAGTTAACAAGATAGATAAGCCCTTAGCCAAACTAATCAAAAAACAGAGAGAGAGTGTTCAAATAAACAAAATCAGAAACGAAAAGGGAGACATAACAACAGACCCCGAGGAAATCCAGAGAATTATCAGATCATATTTTGAAAATCTATATTCCACAAAATTGGAAAACCTAGAAGAAATGGACAGCTTTCTGGACAGGTACCATCTACCAAAATTAAATGAAGGTCAGATTAATTACCTAAACAGTTCTATAACCCATAAGGAAATTGAAGCTCTCATTAAAAACCTCCCCAAAAATTAAAGCCCTTGCCAGGTGGTTTCAGGGCCAAATTCTACCAGACATTCAAAGAAGAATTACTACCTTTACTCCTCAAACTATTTCACAAGTAGAAACTGAAGGAATATTGCCAAATTACTTTTGTGAGGCTAAAATCACCCTAATACCCAAGCAACTCAAAGACACAACAAAGAAGGAGAATTACAGACCTATTTCCCTCATGAATATTGATGTGAAAATTATCAACAAAATTTTGGCAAACCGTATACAACAATGTATAAAAGATATCATCCACCACGACCAAGTATGCTTCATCCCAGAAATGCAGGGCTGGTTTAACATACAAAAAACTGTAAATGTTATCCATCATATAAACAAACTAAAGAAACAAAACCACATGATCATATCCTTAGATGCAGAAAAAGCCTTTGACAAAATCCAACACTCCTTTATGATTAAAGCCTTGGAGAGATCAGGAATACAGGAAGAATACCTAAATATAATAAAGGCAATTTACAGGAAGCTGACAGCAAGTATCAAACTTAATGGAGAAAACTAAAAGCAATCCCACTAAAATCAGGAAGTAGACAGGGATGTCCTCTCTCCCCTTATCTATTCAATATAGTTCTCGAAGTTTTAGCTAAAGCAATAAGGGGGAAAAAAAGAGATTAAGGGGATACAAATTGCAAAAGAAGTGAAACTATCTCTATTTGCAGATGATATGATTGTATACATAAGTGACCCACAAAATACTTCCAAGGATCTGCTACAGTTGATAAACACCTTCAGCAATGTAGCAGGATACAAGATTAATTCAAACAAATCAGTAACCCTTCTATACACTAAAGATAGAAGAGCTGAAAAAGAAATAAGGGAAACATTACTCTTCATAGTAGCTGCAAATAGTATTAAATACCTTGGAGTAACTATAACCAAAGAAGTAACAGACCTAATTGACAAAAATTTTAAATCACTGAAGAAAGAAATTGAAGAGGATTTCAGAAAATGGAAAGCTCTCCCATGTTCCTTGATAGGTAGGATCAACATAGTAAAAATGGCAATTCTATAAAAGGCAATCTGCAGATTCAATTCAATGCCCATCAAAATCCCAACACAATATTTTTTGGACCTTGAAAGAACAATACTCAATTTCATTTGGAATAACAGGAAATCCAGGATTGCCGAAACAATCTTACTCAACAAAAGAACCTCAGGAGGTATCACCATCCCTGACTTCAAGCTATACTATAGAGCTACAGTAATAAAAACAGCCTGGTACTGGCCTAAAAACAGACTTGTGGACCAATGGAATATAATTGAGGATCCAGACATTAACCCAAAAACCTATGAACACCTGATTTTTGACAAAGAGTCCCAAAACATTCAATGGAAAAAAGAAAGTATATTTAACAAATGGTGTTTGCATAGCTGGATGGAAGTGTGTAGAAAAATGTAAATAGATACCAGCCTGTCAGCCTGCACAAAACTCAAATCCAAATGGATCAAAGACCTCAACTTAAACCCAGCCACTTTGAACTTGGTAGAAAAGAAAGTGGGAAATACACTTCTACAAATTGGCATAGGCGACCACTTCCTAAATATAACACCAGTGGCACAGACACTAAGACCAACAATCAATAAGTGGGATCTCCTGAAGCTAGGAAGCTTCTGCAAAGCCAAGGACACTGTCAATAGGACAAAATGACAGCCTACAGAATGGGAAAAGATTTTCACCAACCCTACAAGTGATAGAGGACTGATCTCTAAGATATATAAAGAG
>PVIH01000554.1:118699-213493 GCA_004025045.1 Sigmodon hispidus | reverse complement strand
GAAAGTGCCCTTCATCTTTAGGCATCAGAGAAATGCAAATCAAAACAACTTTGAGGTACCACCTAACACCTGTTAGATTGCCTAAGATAAAAGGCACAGATGACAGCCTATTTTGGAGAGGATGTGGAACAAGGGGGACACTCCTCCATTGTTGGTGGGAGTGTAAGCTTGTTCAGCCACGTTGGAATGCAATATGGTGGTTTCTCAGAATATTCAGAATCAGTCTCCCCAAGGACCCAGCAATACCACTTCTGAGTGTATACCCTAAAGAGGTACATTCACACTCCAAAGGTATTAGCTCAACTATGTTCATAGTAGCATTATTTGTAATAGCAAGAACCTGGAAACAACCTAGATGTCCCTCAACTGAAGAATGGATTGACAAACTGTGGTACATCCACACAATGGAATACTACTCAGCAGTAAGAAAAAATGATATCCTAATATTTGCAGGCAAATGGATGGATTTGGAGAATATCCTCCTGAGGGAGAGGTATCACAAACCCAGAAAGATAAGCAGGGGATGTACTCACTCATTAGTGTTCTCTAAACAAACAAATAAGAAAAAAACCCAAGCATGCCCAATCTGCAAACCACAACCACTGAACAGCTTGGGATCAGAAACACCCTGGACTAACCCTTTGGATCTCACTCCAACTATAGGAACACCAGACTCAGTCTTGAGGGAGGGGCAACAAAACTGGATTTGCCAGGAGTGGGGACTGATCCAAGCATAATTGGGTCAGTTGGACCATAGGACTGTCTGTTCCCTGCCCTGGGAGGGAATGGGGAGTTGTGGAGAAGAAAAAATGACCTGATGTGGTGGGAGGGGGAAGGGACCTGAATAAGAATATACAGAGATGGAAAAAAAAATCAGAGGGAAAGCTGAACACAAAGTAAATATATGTGTAGCAATCTTATTTGCATTATCACCCTTGATAAGTCATGCTTATGATTTTTATCTTCTTTATAGTTATTGTTAACTTATCAGCATTTTAAATTCATGTTACTGTTTTTCTTGATAAATACAAAATAATTAAAGAAGAAAAAAATAAATAAAAGAAATAAAATAAACACTTCTCAAAATAGCAAAGCCAGAGATCATGTTTGTGTGCACTCTCAGCAATACTGCAATTTTTAAACATATAAAAGAGATTGGATGACTCCAGTAGAAAGCAGACAAAATAAAGCTGGATTGGCAGGAGGCAATAAAGGAAAGTAGTGAGCAAAACAAAGAATTTCCATTTAGAGTGAGAAAGACTGGACATTGGGAGTCACAATGGTGTGGAAAGAACTGCTGAACAGTGTGGTAAATTAGTTGGAGTACTCTGCAAAACACTAGCAAGTAAAACACACTGAAGTGGATCTTCACTGGAAAGACAGGAAACAGATGCTCCATCTAAAATATAAGCTGGATATCCTGGAGAAATACATTTGCAGTCAGGTAGAGTTCGAGTGGCTATCTCCTTCTCTAAATCCAAGTATATTCATTAAAGAAAAATGCAAAATCTCTGTTATCATATCAATGGACAGTGCCACATCTGCCAGCCTTTGTTTGTTTTATTGTTTTCAAGACAGGGTTTTTTGCGTAACAGCCCTTGATGGCCTGGAACTTATTTTGAAGTCCAGGCTGGTCTTAAATTCACAGAGATCTTCTTGCCTCTGCCTTTCCAGTGCTGGGACTAACCACATGCACCATCACTGCCTGGCTGTTTGGCCTTGCACTCTCAGAGATCCTCTGGATCCCCATGCTGGGATTAAAAGTGTGAGTTACCACTGCTCTGTTATTCCTTGAACTCTTTCAGATCCAGAACCATCTCTGCCTGCCAATTGATGGAACTAATAGTTTGCATTCCCTCTGCCTGGCTTGACTCTGGGTGGATCTCTCTTCTGATATTCCAGACTGGTTTTATTAAATATATAACAAAGCACCACAGTTTGGGCTAAAGGACAAGCTCAGAATCATCACATGTCTCAAATCAAGATAGGGCTCCGGTAAACACTGACTCTTCTAATGTGGGTTAGCAGTACCAGAGTTCTGCTTGTCATCCCCATGTTTCAGAAAGATGTGGTAGGCACATTTTTGGGAGGAATTTATTGTTTAAGGCATATCTGTAGTTGTGCATCCTAAAGGGGAAAATTTTAACTTAGAAAGCGTCAGTCATTTCACACAGACCCATGGGAGGAAAATGGCTTTTTGAGGACCCAGGGAAGACTGAATACAGACTTGTCAAAAATTTGGAGTTTTCACTTGTGAAAATATTTGTAGCCAGTAGATCATAAAGCACAGAAATGAGCCCTGTAGTAACAGGTCTGTGTTCCTCCTACTTTAACCCACATTATAACTTGGAAAACATACTTTCTTTTGGATATTTGCCACTCCACAGTGTGCAGAGTGAG
Source organism: Sigmodon hispidus (assembly GCA_004025045.1). Classification (NCBI taxonomy): domain Eukaryota; kingdom Metazoa; phylum Chordata; class Mammalia; order Rodentia; family Cricetidae; genus Sigmodon; species Sigmodon hispidus. The sequence goes on along the minus strand of PVIH01000554.1, from coordinate 211,093 downwards.
GAGTCTGTGGAGTAAGATTCTACCTGGTATATGAGCATTATAACTCTAGTTGGTCTAAAGTGGCTTCTGATGCCTAATGCACAAAGAAAGATAGCTTTGAAACAATTAGAGCAATATTGATCAACTGAATTGTAATCAGCGTGGTCGAAGTATCTTTGGACAGGATAAAATAAACAGAAATACTCATAGTGAAAAACATAATAAGTTGAACAAAAGACATAGTAGAAAGCAGTACAAACAAACCAGGCACTTTTAGAAGAAAGATATCAATGATGCATGGCAGAATAAAAGAAATACTGTTATCAGATATCAATAAAAAATGAGCACAAACACATCAATTTTCTGAGACATGACCACAAAGAAATATTTCAGAATTCAAAATATTGCAAAAGAAGCATTGGAATAATAATTACCTAATGCAATTATAAAATATAGGTTTTCTAAATAGGAAAAGAAATGGACATCCAAGCTTAAGGGGAAGTAGAATCTCAAATACATATGACCAGATTAACCTTTCCATGACACATAGTAGTCAAAACCACGAACTACAAAATAAAATATATCAGCCATTAGCAAATAACTAAACTGATTTATACTTTAGAGTGTCAAAAATTTTAACATTGACTTTACATACTACAAAAACATGTAATGATACCTTTCAAACTTTAGAAACAAATATTTACTAGAAAAAATGATTTAACCATCAAGGATACCTTTTTAACAATGAAAACCAATTAATAGTACACACTAGACTAAACATTAAAGATTGTTGTATTTAACTGTTAGCAACATGGGAAAAAATGGCTGTATTTGTTTTTAGCATTGCTAACCCCCATTGGAGTACAATAGAACAATTTTGAGCAACAAGCCAGTAGAAGACACTCAAGAAAATCCTATAAAACGGAGTAAGACAATCCAAATTATGAGAACTCAGGACAGAATAAATTGACTAAGAAAAAATAAATGGATACAGATAGGGAAGAAATAATCACTTATGACCTACAGAGTAAGCCCACAAATCTCACTATTAACATGGAAGCTCAAAGGAACATTTAATATAGCCAATCAGAAAACAAAACAAAACAAATTTCTCACAGCCAATAACTAGAACCTGTAAATTTTATTTTCTAACAACACAAACAGAAACACTTCTAAATCTACAATTAATATGAATGACTGACTTAACTGGATTAAAAAATCAAGGTCCAACTGTGTGTGTTCCAGGAAACACACTTCCAAAAATTACAGATGAGCTGAGAATTAAAGGATGATGTCATTGCCCCACATCGACATACTACTCCACAATGGTTGACATAGCTCTTCTTATATGAACTGAAGTAGACTCCAATCCCAAATTAGTCAGAAGTGATGAAGCAATCCACTGCATACTACTAAAAGGAATATTCATTTTATCAAGAAGATATAACAATTAGATGTAACATTACATATTTTCAAATGTTAGATATATTAATTTTATAATATAACACAAATAAGAAACAAAATATATCCACATGCACAGTAACAGAAGGTGACTCTAAGACTACACACATCAATAGTTACATCATACAAACTAAAAAAATTAAAAATAAATAAACTTTAGATTAACCTAGACCGAAGATCAAATGCACTTGACTAGAAAAACTAGTCTAAATAAGAGTTTTAGAGACCAATCCCACCCATTGTTTTTGTAATCTTAGTTAAGCAGGAAAAAATCTTGCAGTTCCAGATTCTGTTCTCTCTGGGTTTCTATAAGCCCTTATATACCCTATCCCATCCAGGATTAAAGGTGTGTAACCTTGAACTCACAGAAACAGAAGAAGTTCTTTTTCTGCAGTTGTGGGAGCAAGGGTGGAGGTCACCACTCACCTGGCTCTCCCTGTGCTGGCATTAAAGGTGTGTGTGATTGACTCAGTTTGTCCTTGTATTCAAGGTTTAAGAATTTTCTAAACTGTCTGCCTAGGGTTTGACTGGGTGCTATCTCCCCCCAATATTCAGGTTTTTATTAAATGTGTAATATATACCCACATATTCCCTTTTGTGTCAAAAATAAAAAAAGGCTATGACTAACATAGGAAAGACCATATACAATAGGTATAATAATTATATACAATAATACACAAACAGTAATTACATAAGGAATGTCCAGTTCATTAAAAATTGACAGATTGGTGTAAAGTATTGACAGTGTCCTTGGCTTTGCAGAAGCTTCCCAGCTTCAGGAGATCCCACTTATTTATTGTTGGTCTTAGTGTCTGTGCCACTGGTGTTATATTTAGGAAGTGGTCACCGGTGCCAATTTGTAGAAGTGTATTTCCCATTTTCTTTTCTATCAAGTTCAAAGTGACTGGGTTTATGTTGAGGTCTTTGATCCACTTGGATTTGAGTTTTGTGAAGGTTGACAGGCTCGGATCTATTTACACTTTTCTACACACTTCCATCCAGCTATGCCAACACCATTTGTTAAATATACTATCTTTTTTCCATTGAATGTTTTGGACTCTTTGTCATAGATCAGGTGTTCATAGGTTTTTTGGCTTAATGTCTGGATCCTCAATTCTATTCCACTGATCCACAAGTCTGTTTTTATGCCAGTACTAGGCTGTTTTTATTATTGTAGCTCTATAGTATAACTTGAAGTCAGTGATGGTGATACCTCCTGAGGTTCTTTTGTTGAGTAAGATTGTTTTGGCAATCCTGGCTTTCCTGTTCTTCCAAATGAAGTTGAGTATTGTTTTTTCAAGGTCCAAAAAATATTGTTTTGGGATTTTGATGGGCAGTGCATTGAATGTGTAGATTGTGTTTGGGAGAACTGCCATTTTAATATGTTGATCCTACCAATCCAGGAACGTGGGAGAACTTTCCATTTTCTGATATCCTCTTCAATTTCTTTCTTCAGTGATTTAAAATTTTTGTCAAATAGGTCTGTTACTACTTTGGTTATAGTTACTCCAAGGTATTTAATACTATTTGCAGCTATTATGAAGGGTAATGTTTCCCTTATTTCTTTTTCAGCTCTTCTATCTTTAGTGTATAGAAGGGTTACTGATTTGTTTGAATTAATCTTGTATCCTGCTACATTGCTGAAGGTGTTTATCAGCTGTAGCAGTTCCTTGGAAGAATTTTCTGGGTCACTTATGTATACAATCATATCATCTGCAAATAGAGATAGTTTCACTTCTTTTGCAATTTGTATCCCCTTAATCTCTTTTTTTCCCCCTTATTGCTTTAGCTAAAACTTCGAGAACTATATTGAATAGATAAGGGGAGAGAGGACATCCTTGTCTAGTTCCTGATTTTAGTGGGATTGCTTTTAGTTTTTCTCCATTAAGTTTGATACTGGCTGTCAGCTTCTTGTAAAACGCCTTTATTATATTTAGGTATTCTCCCTGTATTCCTGATCTCTCCAGGTCTTTAATCATAAAGGAGTGTTGGATTTTGTCAAAGGCTTTTTCTGCATCTAAGGATATGATCATGTGGTTTTGTTCCTTTAGTTTGTTTATATGATGGTTAACATTTACAGTTTTTTGTATGTTAAACCAGTCCTGCATTTCTGTGATGATGCCTACTTAGTCGTGGTGGATGATATCTTTTATGCATTGTTGTAAACAGTCTGCCAAAATTTTGTTGATAATTTTCACATCAATATTCATGAGGGAAATTTGTTTGTAATTCTCCTTCTTTGTTGTGTCTTTGAGTGGCTTGGGTATTAGGGTTATTGTGGCCTCATAAAAGGAATTTGGCAATATTCCTTTAGTTTCTACTTGTGAAATATTTTGAACAGTAAAGGTAGGAATTCTTCTTTGAATGTCTGGTAGAATTCGACACTGAAACCATTTGGACCAGGGCTTTTATATTTGGGGAGGTCTTTAATGAGAGCTTCAATTTCCTTAAGGGTTATAGGCCTGTTTAGGTAATTAATCTGATCTTCATTTAATTTTGGTAGGTGGTACCTGTCCAGAAAGCTGTCCATTTCTTCTAGGCTTTCCATTTTTGTGGAATACAGATTTTCAAAATCTGATCTGATAATTCTCTGGATTTCCTGGGACTCTGTTGTTATGTCCCCCTTTTCATTTCTGATTTTGTTGATTTGATCACTCTCTCTCTGTTTTTTGATTAGTTTGGCTAAGGGCTTATCTATCTTGTTGACTTTCTCAAAGAACCAACTCTTAAATTCATTAATTCTTTGTATTGTTCTTTTTGTTTCAATTATATTGATTTCAGCTTTAAGTTTGATTATTTCCTGCCATCTACTCCTTCTAGGTGAGTTTGCTTCTAATTGTTCTAAGGCTTTCAGCTGAGCTGTTAGGTCTCTAGTGTGGGATTTCTCTAGGTTTTTCATATAGGCATCTAGCGCTATGAATTTTCCTCTTAAGACTGCTTTTATTGTGTTCCACAAGTTTCGATACGTTGTGGATTCATTTTCATCAAATTCTAGGAAGACTTTCATTTCTTTCTTAATTTCTTCCTGAACCCAGAGATGGTTCAGCTGAGTGATGTTTAGTTTCCATGAGTTGGTAGTCTTTCTTTGGGTTTTGAAGTTGTTGAACTCTAACCCTAGGCCCTGGTGGTCTGATATGTTAGAAGGAATTATTTCCATTTTTTTTGTATCTGTTGATATTTCCTTTATGACCAATTATGTGGTCAATTTTGGAGAAAGTTCCATGAGGAGCTGAGAAATATGTATATCCCTTTGTGTTTGGGTGGAAGCTGCTGTAGATATCTATTAAATCCATTTACATCATAACCTCTTTTAGACTCCTTATTTCTCTGTTGAGTCTGTGTCTGGTTGATCTAATGGATGGTTTTCTTAAAACAGAATATACTCCTTGTTTGGATTACTTTGTATGTAGTTTTCCTCACTTTATGATAATATCCAAAATCAAATAAAATGACTTAGAACTTAAGAATGTAAGGTGAAATTTGACAGATACTCCTTAGATTAATAGAAAATGATGACCTATATCATTTTGGCCACTTATTTGTTTCTGGTTTTCACATCAGTTAAGGAGTAGTGTTAGTTAGAATAGCTAGACATTGCTTATTTCCCTTTGATCATCATTTTAAAGTTTCAGCTTCTTTCCATACAGTGTTAATCAATTTTCCATGTAATCAATATGTACACGGTATAATTCAATGATTTTTACATTACCATTTACCAATATGAGACCTCAGGGAAATTCCACTGGGCTCAAATATGAACATGTTCTGGGATGAAAGCCCATAAATTTGATTCATGATCAAACTGTTGTGGAAATAATTTTGATACAATAGCTTATCACTGTAGATCCTCACTATTCATCTCATGATGCCCTTCTGTTGTCCACCTTCACTTGGAGGATGGAAGTGCTCTAAGAAATCTTACACTGTTTTATTCTGTTGCCTTCTAAGAAAAGACTAAATCATGATTTTGTAAAAAATAAATCATGATTTTGTGTCCTGTAGTTTTCTTAACTTCTAAAGCTTCAAGCATTAAAATGGAAAGACCACTTTCTTTTGAAATCTATCTGTACCTTGGACCTTCAAAGTCAGATCACACATAATTAGAACTCTGTTTTGAACAAGGTCAAGGCTTTATGATCTTGCTAGTAGACTCTCCTGTCTTTGTGGATAAGGTTTCCATGGGTACTTTCTGAATGTCTGATGTAGTTGCTGAGATGTATGTGAGTTGATGTTCATCTTTGTCAGTAGTGATAACTAAGGAACATATCTTTCCTGGCTCTTCTAGTACTCTATGTAATTTAAAAAGCTGTAAGGCATTGGAGAAAAAACAGTTCAAATGGAATTTCAAATGAAGTTTGATTTAAAATGGAGCCAGACTTAGCCTGATCCAAGTGATATTTTAACACATTTTTTTTTTCATATTTTAGTGACCATCTGTCCTTGCTTTCCTTGGCAAGGTCTCCAGTGTCAATATGTAAACATACTAGTCTTTTTCAGACTAAAGTTTAGTGTATGGGTTTAAAGGTGACTTTCTTTACTTGGTCACTTTGGCAACTTCTTTATGTCTTTCTTTCTGCCCAAGACTAAGTTTGATTCTGTCAAAGATTTTACTATTGTGACTGCATGTTTGAAACACATAGAGGATAATGTTCTGCAAAGATTCCTCTTGGAGTTTTTAGCTCAATCTTATAGATTCTTGCTTCTGAAGGAAACTTTACCCACCACGTTGCCTGCTAGTTACAGCTTGTTTTTTTTCCCCCATGATATGAGAATAACATTCTTACATGGTTTAAGTATCAGTTTTAAGGGAACTTGGAGATGACTCATTTTATTAACACTCACCACTAAAGCAGGGGGACCTCGGTTTGTATCTCCTGCCCACATCAACATGTGTTATCTGGTGTAGTGTTGCATGCCTGTAATCACAGTACAGTGAAAGCTGAGAGAGGAAGATCTCTGGGGCTACTATTGAGCCTGATGTCAAGTTTACACCCCCCACAAACACACCACATACAACAAATACACACATACAACACACACATACAACGTACACATCAACTTTAAATATTTCTCTAACTTATTGTTTGCTTTTCACTTATTTAAATGAGGTTATATTATAATTTAATAATCTCCTTTCATTTCTTCTCTCCAACACTCCTATATGTCCCTCTCTAATCTCCTTCTAATTCATGGCCTCTTTTTTTATTGTTGTTGCATGAGTATGAGTATATATGTGTACATAAATATTTCAAAATATAACTTGCACAATTCTTTTAATGTTACTTGCATTGATGTTTTCAGGGCTGGCCATTGGGCATCAGATAACTAATTACTGTCTTCTTTCTTGGGGATGATTATTTCTCCTACTCCTTACATGCCTGTAGTTCTTCCTTTCAGTCTTCATGGACTTTTTCCTGATCGCCTTGACATGTTATTCTTGTTATTGCTCAATGCAATTGGGCAGATGTGTTGGTGCAACTTTATAGCTGCAACTTCTGACATTTCTGGGGTACACCATCTCAAAGAAAAATCCCTGGTTCTCAGCTTTAACAATAGTTCTTCTCATTACATCACCATTGTTCTTTGACCTTTAGGTAAGAAAGTGCTTTGTAGATGTTTCCACTGGAAATGAGTTTCTCAGCTCTGCAGTATTTCTCCATACAATTTGGCAAAATAATTTTCAAAGAGAAAATTTTATATTTACCATGTAAATCACATTAAAGTTCATTGGCATATTGGATCTGAACCACTGACATGAGAGAAATCTCACAAGTATTTGTCTTGTTCTAGTTTTCCATTTCTAGTCATTATCAAAGATATATGGTACTAACATTAATATTTGAAGAAATTTATCTTTTCATTCTTAGGCTCTACTCCTATTGTTCCATTCCAATGTTCCTAGGTCTGTGTAAGTGACAAAACAAATATAAGGAATTTGAAAAGCTGTTTGAACAGCTATGTGAAAAATAGTTACTAAGCAGCAAAATACAATCTTTAAATAGCTATATGTAGACACCATAATCTGGAAATAAAACTACTGTTGAAATTTTTGGGAATAAAAGTATGATTAAGAAAGATAATCATTATTAACCTCAATATACAAAGAGGATAACAAAATTATAGCAAAAATGGAATAAAATATGAAGAGCTGAGGATGGTAATAAAGTATTATCTCCTTGTGATTGAAATTATGTTTTCTGAGTGAAGAAACATTTTTAAACAAGTCTTGAATTTTAAACTCATTATTTTGGCTATTATTTTAATCATGTCTTAGTATCATTTTTGTATGGTACATGACTTTCAAAATTATTTATTGAGATTATAATATGATCACACTATTTGGCCCTTCCTTGTCCTCCCTCCAGACTTGCCATGTACCCCTCTTAATCCCTTTCAAATGTATGGATTATTTTTTGTTAATTGTTGTTAGATATCATAAAAATATATATCCCTAAGAGTGTAAGTACTCTATACTCAGTCTGGATAGTGACATATGTATTTATGTGTTCAAGGCTGACCATTTGGTAGTGGATAACCAAATGGTGTGTTCTTTCCTCAAGAATTCTATTTCTTCCACACTCACCATTTCTTTATGACTGTACTTTGTTGTGTAAGGTTGAAACCTCATTAGCTTTGCTTTGACTTTTTTGATGTGTCTATGGTGTCAACCTTATTTAGCTCAAGTTTACGCTGTCATTCAGGCAACACTCTAACAGTGTGACTTCAGAAATTATTAGGATACACAATCTTACAATGACCTCCCTGATCTCCTGGTTCTTAAAATATTTCTGTCTCCTCTTCTACAGTGTTCTCTGAGCTCTGTGTTAATTATGTAAAAATTTTGCATGAATATCTTCATTTATTTTTTATTGAGATAGTTTTCAATTCTGTCTTGTCCTATTTTTCTATCTGAGATAGTAGGAAAAAATAGCCAGATTCCAGTCTGAGGTCATGAATTAATATTCTATTTCTCTGGAATGGGTAAACTGAAAAAACACAGAGCTGACCTTCCTCAGAACTGAGTGCTTGATAACCATCCTGGCCAGTGTAAGAAACTTGCACAGAAAAGAAACGTAGACCAATTCGCAGGGGAACCTTGCAAGAGCTGAGAGGGAACTGAGAGGCCTCTGGAGAGATGGCTACTCTACAGTACACCAATCTTAGACACATTTCACTGTGTTTTATTTTAATAAAATAAGGGTAATAAAAGTTAAAGTTTCCATGTCTAGTCAACATTGTTGTAAATAATATTTTTGAAGTATGCTTTCACAGTGCTGGCAAAAGTACTCCCTTGGGAAGGGGGAAATTTTCTCATTCTTGCATGTGTAAAGCACAGTACACATAGAATACAGGAAAAAGTATGTAGTATCACTATGGTCTCAAAGTTTCATAGGGGACATTAAAGTAGAGTGTAACAACCCTTAGAAATTTAATTGTGAAAGAAGTAAGTTTATCACATTCTAACCTGTGGTGGAGTCTTGCTACATTAAGTCTTCATGGATATTTTAATTCTCTCTGTTGCATTCTGGCTAATTACAGCTTTCTAGAATGTTCATACATATGTAGAAAATATTTGAACTTTCTAAGAAGCATTTGATGAATATACCAGACAAGGATATGGATATGATATATGCTGAGCAAATACTATCTTTGTATTAACACACATATATGATGATGCAAGGTTTAATGTTCTCTTCTCTTAAAATGTTTTTAAGTCCTATATATGGAGTTTTCCTTTTCAAGCAGACCCTATTGACATGACCTGTTAGTCATCTTCTTACATCTGACTCTTTCCCTTTAGACACTAGGATAGGCTTCAATGCAGAAGTGACATTATCTGCCATTTTGCACAGCTCCTGCCATCATAGACAGTTTGACATTAAGTATTTTTTTCATGTTTATTTTAAAAGTCTTCTCATTAAAATAACTGCCGAAGTTCCTATGAACTCAAGTGTCTCTCTATTTTACTGTTTCCAGAGAGACCACCTAGATTAAATCAGGCATGTTTAGACACAAGAACAAATAATGGCAATACCATTTAAAAGGTGCTATAATAGAATTATATACAAAGGACAGCTCCAGCACAAAGAAGTGAGAAGTGAAAGGCTTTCCACACAAAGTGACAATTGCACTGAGTTTCAAACATAAGTACAACATTTCTTGGTGAGCTCGGAACAAAAGGGCAATCCTATTAGAGGCAAAAAGAAAGACCAGGAAACAAGCAGCCTTAAAGCTATTGAACTACACAATGATTAACTATGGGAGGCAATGCATTTATTAATTACATAGATGTAACGAGTCCACAGAGTATAAATACCACAGCACATTATATTCTATATTGTGAATGTGTATAATTATCTGTCACTTTTTAGAAAAGCTATTTTGTTTCTGGAACTACAAGACATTCAGAATAGTTAAGGCAGACCACTGAAGGTTTAAGGGGGCTAGAAACACAGAAACTGAAAAAGGACATGTGCTGAAAATTCCTGACTTACAGGCAAACATTCAGCCATTTTCTTTGTAGGCTGAGGGTAGCCTAAAGTGGTTTTTACTTGGAAGGCACTCAGTACATATTCTTTATAAAACTTAATGCTCAGGTATGTTTATGAGGAATGTAGTAGTTGGTCCGTGGAGGAGACAAAGAGATTGACACACACAAGCATACAAGTTTTACCAGCGTGTCTGTAATAGGCTAGATACTTCATGGGAGCAGGATTTTGTGTCTCAGCTTTAGAAATTAGAGAAATGGTTGTCATCTTTTACAGTATTTCTGATAAACAAAATAGAAAAGGCATAGAAATTTTGATGAGAAAGGGCAAGTGAAAAGTATTCTAGGCTTTATTCACTTTAATTACAGGGTGAGGATAGTCTGAGACAACAGGTAGCATCTCACAACCATTATACATGGTTAATTGGAATTGAATAGAATTTCAGACTACAGTTTTTCCCTTCTTGATGTCTAATGATCCAGTCCTCTATTGGTAGATAATGTATGTTTTGTGAAGGCTTGTGGAAGATAGAACTTGAGGTAACCACATGTTTACATGATTGCTAAAGATTTTTAGTTATGCCTTCTCAGAGTAGTAAGCTGGGCCTGACATCAGTTCTTCACATGTTCTCTCCACTGTGTGATTGCAACCTACATTCTCCCATTCTTAGGGGTCCTGATAGCTCAAGGATGCCTGCATCCCCCTGAGAAAGCAGCTGACCAGGGGACTTCAAGGAATCTGTTTCCTTAGTAACCATATGATAGAATTTCTACTGTAGAAAGAAAGACAGACACTAATTTAATCTCTAGGATACTGCCAGAAAGTCAAATGAGAGTTGATGTTCTAAGTATTAGTCAACAAACCTGGAATCCAGCAAAGGTTAGATGAAAAGGTTCTATAGATGATGTTGATGTGGTGACTCAATGGGCATACTAACCACCAAGACTAAAGATGTGAGTTCCATTTCCAGAGGCAGCATTGTAGGAGAATACATTTTCCTGCTAGTTGTCTTCTGACTCCAGCAAGCTTGTCATCACACAGCACTGATATATGAGTATGTATGCACACACACACACACACACATATATATATGTATACAAAGAAATGCAAATTTTTACTTAAAAAATATCATGCAAGCTACAGTTTACACATTTATAAATAGATGCCCTAGCACCTGACCTATTTACATTGCAATATCAGAGAACCCAAAAACATTTCTATCACAGTAGTTTATAAAATATAGTTATTATTATGACATTAAGGAATTTTGCTCATAACAAATATTTGAAATTATGACTCTTACAGCTCTGGTACTGTGTATTACACACTTTATTTTCTCATTTTGAATAGAATAATACTGTTTGTATCTCACAAAACTATATTCTAGGTACCTATATATTAGGATTGTCAGTCATCTTTGCTATACTTTATTCTACAGAACATCAGACTTTGTAATAAAGTCCCATTTTAAATTCCATGATGTTATGACAGTATCTGTAACTTGGGATAGTATTCATATTCATGAATCAATTTGCATATCCATTTAATATTCTCCTGCTTTGCTTCACTTGTGATATGCTATGTAAATTGCCAGCTCAATTTTCAAACACTGTGGTAAGCATGTAGTTAGAGGCAATGATATGCCATAGCACTTACACAAAGAAATCAAAATATTTTCAGGCACACAATTGAAGACTCCTATGCAAAGGGATTTTATGCTTTCATTTCAAAGTCAGTTTCCTTCCAAAGCTAGTGTATTCAAAGTCAAACTGTCCAACAATTTGAAAATGCTTAGTGCTTGTTCTTTGCCAATGACTGCCTCTTTTTTTATTCATTAAATAGTGGTCTCAATACCACTGATCTTATCACCATAATCTAGAAGGACTTTAAAATCTCATTATGAAATATTTAGTGTGTGTATATGTGCTTACTAGTTTTGAAATTCATGTGTAATTAGAATAGACATCCTTACATTATCAGCAAAATAATTAAGACAAGCTAAATATACAAGGGGCCTTTTAGATTATGTAAATTAGTTTGACAGAAAACTAAGAACTCAAATTATTATGCTCAATGTAATGGGGTATATGGAGTTCTTCTAATGTGTGTCGTCTTTATATTAAGAAAACAATTCATCTTCTCAAATATTTATCACTTATTTTTGGGTGAGACATCCAAGTTCCTTTTTGTAAAAAGGTATTTTGAAGCATACTATATTTCTCTATTCTCTCAGACACTCTACTAAATAACACTCCAGAAATTCTTATCCTTTCTGACTGAAGCTTACACATGTCAATGCCTCTGCTCATGCCTTCACCTCCCACCTCCTCTTAGTGTCTACTATTAATTATCCTGATAAAATGTTTCAAATTACACTTGTAAACAATGTGTTAATTATCTTTCTGTGTATGCTTGGTTAATTAACAACATGACTTTTACTTTTATTCATATACTAATTTCAGTATTCTATTCCTTTTCATGGTTAAATACCAGTCAAATGTTTTAAGAGGTAGTGTGTGTGAATGTGTGTTTGTGAATGTATATGAACATCACATTTTCTGACTACATATAATTTATCCACTTATCAGATGATGGGAACAGGTTTATGTTTCTTTGGCTATTGTAAATAATGATGCAATAAATAGCGCAGTGTTGTTTTCTAAGACATACTGATATCAACTTTTGTGCCTAAAGTATCTCTAATGGATTACTGAATCAATGCTGGTTTCATTTCTCATTCTTTTACTTTCTATATGGACACAGAGTTCTTAGACAATATCTTCTCCCTATTTAGCTCCTCTCACTCCTCATCCAACAAGTCCTCCTCCCAACTTCATGTTTCCCTCCTCCTTCTTTCTGTCTTCCTCCTCCTCTGTTGGCTTGATTGCTTTTTCAAAGCAGGTTTGTCTTGTTTAGCCCTAAGTGTCCTGGATCTCACTCTGTAGACAAGGCTTGCCTGTCTCTGTCTTCCAATTGCTGGGATTAAAGGCCTGTGCAGTCCACTTTCCCTTTTCTTCCTCTAAATCATCTCTATACAGCCTCCTTATTATTGTTTCCATTCTTTTATAACATCCTGAGTCCACTTAGTGCTGTCTGTAAGAACATGACAATGCAATGGAGCATGGTAACCCAACCAGTGGCCACACTGCCATAGAGATATAATTCTGCCTTGCATTCTCCAGAACCCTAACTTCTCAGTTAAGGTTGAGACATTATGCTCTCCTGACTGTATGGAGAAAATTTAATTGGCTTGATCTTGCACAGATATTGTTCTGAAAACTAAATACAACTGAATTAGTTTATGAGGACTGCTGCTATATCATGCAAAAAAGACTTTTCATAGCACTACTTTCCATCTTGAGGTGCCTACATACTATTCATACTATTTCCACAATGACTGAACTAGTTATACTCCTCAATGACATTGAAGTTACCTCTTGAGTATCTCTTGGTTACTCTCTGACTGCAGGGCCTTTCATCTTTTTTAATTTGCATATTTGGGTTGTATTGTTTATATTACTACTTCAAATTTCATTTCTGGACTTTGATCCAACTCATATTTTTTCAATAACCATGAATCTGAGAGGCAATTTGACTTACAGAAAAATTGGGCAGAAAGTTGATCAGTGTGGCATATGGCATGTATTAACCCAGACCCTCAGTTTTCAACTTATAACATAGAGTATTAGTAGAATATATTTGATGCAACTAATAATTTAATTGCTTTTTTCCTAGCTTCATTATTACTACCACTATTATTAGTTCAGAGTCTATGATGAATTCTAGCTAGGTCTTGATATTTACTTAACATAAACTTTTGTTATTAGAAAGTACATAATAGTGATATATATATTCTTATGCCCAGCATTATATTTATATCCAGAGTATTTAAATAAAATATAAATAAAACAAATTCATATACAGTGCATATAAATAAAAAATATATTTCCCAAGGAGAGGACCTTGAAGAAAATGCCTCATTCGACATGACTACCAGATTTCTGTGGCCAATTATAGCCCATTATAGCCCATCACAACTCATCAGAGTCCATCATAGCCCAGAGCTTGCATTTCACCACAGCACATACTATTTTGGCTTCATGGAAGTCATGACATAGGGCAAGATTTTTCAGAGTACTGTATTTAAGGCAGATACTATGACATTTTGCAAATGGAACTACAGAGGTGAAATACTGAAATCATTGTGAAATGAGTATGATTATTATTATTGTTATTATTCTAGTTACTTTTTGTCTCTTTCAAATATTTACTTTAGCTTAATTTTGAGAGTATTTTAAAGTTTTTTTTTTTCAGCTTTCCCTCTGAATTTTTTTTTTCCATCCATGTATATCCTTATTCAAGGTCCCTTCCCCCTCCCACCACATCAGGTCATTTTTTTCTTCTCCGAAACTCCTCATCCCCTCCCTGGGCAGGGAGCAGACAGTCCTATGGTCCCACTGACCCAATAATGCTTGGATCAGTCTCCACTCCTGGCAAATCCAGTTTACTTCTCAAACTATTTCACACAGTAGAAACTGAAGGAATATTGCCAAATTCCTTTTATGAGGCCACAATCACCCTAATACCCAAGCCACTCAAAGTTTTTTTTTTTTTTACATATAGTATATTTCTATCATTTTTTTGTCTCTTCTCTCAACTTCTCCCAGAGCCTTACCACCTTCCTACTCACTCAACTTTATTCTTTGTTTCTATTTTTCCAAACAAAAACAAAATTTAACACATCAATCTATCAATCAAATAAGAAAGCAAGAAAAAAAATCCCAAAACAAAACAAAGATACAAAAAAGCCAAAAAATAAACATAGAATTAATTTTTTGTTGGCCAAATACTCCTGAGCATGGAGACATAGCAATGAAATGCCATATTTTTACTATGTGAAATTAAAGTATAGTTACATTTTTCATTTTTCATTTTCTTCCTTCAAATCTTTCCTTGTACCCCTCTTGCTCTCTCTCAAATTCATGTCTTCTATTTCTTTTTTTACAATTTATGTACATGTGATTATTTCTAAATAAATAAATAAAACTTTCTGTCTTTTATGAAGTTACATGCATGTGTGTGATTTTTAAAAGACAAGTCACTCCCGCTCTGTGTTTTATTACCCACTAACATCTTCCTTCTACTTCAATACAATTGCTTTTTCAAAAAAAAAAAAAAAAAAAAAAAAAAAAAAAAAAAAAAAACTTGTGTTGCATGTACTCATACTAAATTAAGGCTAGAACAGATTTCATACATATTTCTGTTATAGTGTCATAATCAGTTCCTTTCTACTGATAAACCCTGTTTCCTTATCTTTGTTATCCATTGTTTATATCCCCCTTACTTCTACAAACTCATATTATTCTTCATAACCATAGAAGTCTTTTCCAGTCTATTCATTTATGCTTACCTACTTTTCTAAAAAAGAGGTATATTATTTTAAAAACCTAGAATTATGAAACTCTTGAAATTAAAATACAGACTTACATCCTCTTTCTTCTTCATGACTCATATCCTTATAATTATTGATTTAATTTTTATATTTAAATCACTTGCCTCCTCTTTAAAATATAAAATGTTTTCAAACAACCCAATAACCTATATTTTGACCTATGTGTGTATGTATGTATTTCCATTCATTTTTTTATTTTATAGATTTTTAATTATTATTTGGTGAGTTTACATCATGTACCCCATGCTAGGAGGATTGCTAAAGGAAGCAGAGACAAGAAGATCATGAGTTCAGTTCATATTTTTAAGATATGTGAATCACTTCTGAACCTTTAAAATGTGTGGAGATTTTCTTGTGTAACACAATGCAATATCTAGTTTTAGGTGTATTCAAGTTTTTCTTTTAGCTCAAAAAATTAATTTTCTTTAAATTCAAGCAAAAATATTTATTGTATTTTATTCCATTTCTTGGATTTTTTTGATCTAAGACAGTTTGTTCTCTTTCACTTTTCTTAATGCTGAAGAAATCATGCTTAAATTTCTTTGCACTTCATTTTAATTTTTGTTATGGAAACAAGGTTTCTTGATGTACAAGCTGGCCTCACATTCCTCCTTTAGCTGAAAGTCACCTTGAATTCCTGATCTTTCTGGCTTCCATTTTTTTTTTTTTTTTTTTTTTGCTGAGATTATCACCATCTCTGGCAATGCCAGTGAACTATATACATGCTCCAGTTTCTTAATATTAAAAAAAATCCATCTCTCTCTCTCTCTCTCTCTCTCATCTATCTATCTATCATCTATCTATCTATCTATCTATCTATCTGTCTGTCTGTCTGTCTGTCTGTCTGTCTGTCTATGGTTTTATTCACATGTCTTCTATGTTGAAATAATCATGGAAGGCTTTAGTTATGATGAATTTGTTTCGGGAAGTAATCTGAAGTAAAATTTTATTGTGCTTCATATAGGTTTTTGTCATATTGTTCAAAATGTAGTGACAGTTAATTCTGACTAGGACACTATCGTTAAACTCTGATTCCTATATTGTAAATTCTTCAATGCCTTATACTGAGTTGCTAGCAATTCATAATTAGATACAATTAATTACTTTTGTTCTTGTAGTTTATATAGGATGTATACAAGATCCTCAATGATTGAGAGTAAGAAAGAAAGGAAGAAAACCAAAACAAAAATCATGATCAGTGCTGATGAAGTGGGCAGGGTCTGGATTCTGCAAGTTCTATGGAAATAGTGGAATATACCTGGAATAAACTTTGGATCATTCACTGGGGCATCTACTTATGGGGCTGCTAGTGTTTTTTGGTGAAGAATTTCTTCTGGACATTTCAGTGGTTTTCTTTTCTTACCATCTGACTTTTCCCTCCTTATCTTGTTCTCCATTCACTCATGCATTTACATTCAGACAATTCTTACATGTCCTCTTTATAATTTGTCTCTAAAAAAATAATCAAAATTGGTGAGATCAAGAAAACAACTGACAACAAATCCTGAAGAGGAGGTGGGGAAAGTACAATCCTGTTGACTGAGGATGAGTTTGCATATGGGTGCAACCACTATGCAAATAAACATAGCTAAAAGTTATACCATCACTTGGCATATTTCCTAAGGACTCAGCATCCTACTTCACAGATGTTTTCTCAGCCATGATCACTGTTGCTCTGTTCACAGAAATAGAGAAGAGAAACAAACAAAATGTGTTTCAATTGATGAGTGAGTAATGAGTATATGACACACATACACAATAATTCTACTCATTTATTTTTAAAAAAGAAAGTATAAAATGACAAAAATGTATGAAACTATAACACATTATACTTAGTGAGGTTATCCAGACAAAAACAAATATCCCACACTCTTTCTCTCTTTTTATGATGATTTGTTTATTTTCTTTTGTGTGCATTCATGTTTTCCTTGTATGTATGTCTGTGTGAAGATGTCATATCCTCTAGATCTAGATTAGAGTAATATAAGCTGGGAATTGTACCTATGTCCTCTGGAAGAGCAATCAGTGCTCTTAACTGCTGAGCTACTTCTCCAGTCTCTACATGTTCTCTCAGTTGTAAACTCTAAATTCAAATCCTTCCATGTAAGAACATAACCTGGAATTTCCACGGGATCCAAGAAAATAAAACCAGTTGACAGAGTTATAGAAAAAAAGCGATAGAGAAGGGTACAATAGAACCCAGGTATAATGAAAGAAGACATGAGAAAAACAAGAAAGGTACTTTTAAAATGGAGTTTGCCTCAAGTCATGAGTATGTCTCTTCCAAACCATAGATGATATGAAACTAAAACCCAGTGATAGTCATAAAGTAACTTCTTTTGAATTGTTTTGGACCATGAGACTTCCCAAGCAATATGGACTGCTGCTATTGTCCTTAGTTGCTTTTAAAAACTTGAATATGAATCATATTATTGAACATAATACATAAAATAATAAAGTATGAAAGTGCTTTGCAACCTGCTAAAACCCAGTGACATACTTTGGCCATCTTGTAAGCAACTACTGTGCATTCATATTGATAGTCAACATAAGCTATTACAGATGCCTTAGAGAAAGCTTAAGTAAATCTTCTTTCCAATTTGTATTAACAATGAGACAATAGAGAGGTCATAATTTCTTACTAATTAATTTGTTCTAACAACATATTCTCATACCTAGGCTTCTTTCCATTTCTTTTTTATTATAAATAAAGTCATATTTTTTATTCATGTATACCCTTGTTTAAACTCCCTTCTCCCTCTCGTCCCTTGCAGTCATTCTCCATATCACTTTATCTCTTCCCCAGCAAGGGCAGGAAGACCCAAGATCCCAATGTGGCTTAGATCAGCATCCACTCCAGTAGATCTGCTTTCCTCACCCAAACATCAAGACTGAGTCAGGTGTTCCTCTAGAGGGAGTGGGCTCCAAGTCCAAGGTGTTTCAGATCCCAAGCTGTTCAGTGGTTGTGGTTTGCAGCTTAGACATGCTTTGCTTTTTGCTTTTTTGTTTAGAGTCCACTAATAAGTGAGTACATCCCCTGTTTATTTTTCTGAATTTGTGATACCTCACTCAGGAGGATATTCTCCACACCCATCCATTTGCCTGCAAATTTGAGGATATCATTTTTTCTTACTGCTGAGTACTACTCCATTGTGTAGATGTACCACAGTTTGTTAATGAATTCTTTAGTTGAGGTACATCTCGGTTGTTTCCAGGTTCTTGCAATTACAATTAATGCTGTTATGAACATAGTTGAGCTAATGCCTTTTGTTATATTATGTCACAAAAAAAACCCTTGTGAATAAGATAGTTGTAAATTTGCCACATTCTGTAGGCCATAGATCTATAAATTTAGATTTTCTGAATCAATAGATAAATGCATATTTATTTTATTTTATTTCCTAGGTCACTTTATCTTTAGTTTTTTTTATTTTGAATATCTATAGAAAGTAATATTTTCCCCAAGTGTTAGTTACTCACTGCTTTCTGTGGCAAAATGCCATGACCAGAAGAAACTGAAGATTGAGTATTTATTTTGGCTTATGGTTCCAGATGAAGATTCCATAATGGCAGAGGAGGCATGGCAGTAAGCAGACAGAGAAGGAAACTGAGAAATCAAAACTCAGCTACATACAAGAAGGAAAGAGAAGAGATTGGAACAAAAGTGAGTCTATAAACTCTCAATACCAGCCCAAAGTGGTCTACTACCTCTAATAAGGCTAAAGCCTATACCTTCCTAGAGGAAAACAATCTTCCAATCAAGAGTTAAATGGTCAAATACCTGCTCCTGTGAACCATATTTCCCATTTAAAACACCACGCACTAAAATAGGTTGTTAAACTTTTGGCTACTATAGTGATGGGAAATGTCAGAGATTTTATTAATTTTTGTGGTTAATTTAGCTATAAGAACTTTGTTGTAAATATTTCTGGCTGAAAATCAAAACATAAGATCTTATTTATAGTATAATCGTATTCAATTTCAAATTAATTTAGTAATCATTAACAATCTTCTACTAAAACAATATTATTTGTGTGTGCATGTGTGTGTGTGTGTGTGTGTGTGTGTGTGTGTGTGTGTGTGTGTGTGTATGTAATGAGTGGAGTCTCATGTGAATGATTGGTTTAGTTCAGGAGACTAGTTTATGGACTTTATTACTGCTTTCTAACTTTATGAGCGTTTCAAGAATTAAAATGAAGTCATCAGACTTGTAGGCCATCTTGCTGTCAACCTTCCTCTACATTAGCCTTTTGTAGTTGATTTTATATCCATGAGTACAGTGTGACTTACTACTTACTTAAATCAACAAGTTCATTTTCCAGAAACAAATATATTTCTGGGTAAGTTCATGAATATTCACTTATTTAAATTTAAAGTTGCTAGTTGTTTATATAATCCATTAATCTATCATTTTATCTTGCTAATTATTTTCTTCAATGATATCATTGTATAATATCCTATTAAAATATATATTCTTCTTAAACATTTCATAAGCTTGTATTTCAGAAAAAAATATTTTTTGACTCTTTAATTCTTCTATTATCTTTCTAAAAACACTTAATGATAGTGCAATATATTGCTAGTAATGGTTGTTTCACACTAACGTAATAAACATAAATTGAATTGTTTTATCGTATATTTTGCTACAGTTAGTGGCTAGATCCTTCTTAATATACTATTGAACAACATTACTGAGAATATATTAATCTCATACCTTATAATGTAGATTTTATGAAAACCTTACATTTCTTTATCTTAAGGGATCAAATCTTTGTGACCATTTATTAAAATCTATTTTCTCATTTTGGTGCTAGGGACTTAACTCATTTAAAAAAAATAATAGGAAAGCATTTCACATGGAGTACCTCTTGACAACCTCAACAAGTTTATAAATAAAATTTGACCATAGCACTTTTTATGTAACATTCAGAATGTTATGTTTTGCTCTAAATGTTGTTAGTCATTTCAAAATGTTTTTAATTATTACCTTGCCAGAATTATCTATGGCCTACTGTAAATGCAGGTAATAGTTTCGATCAGTGTTAAAGGATTATGAATTCTGAAATGTTAAATAAAATATATCACTGTGAACAAAATTCAAATATTTGTGAGTTTTGAATTATATTTTGACAGTCTTCAAACACAAGGGAAAAAAGGACTGCATACACAATCTATTGATTTTAAGAACTAGCAGCATAATATCTGAAACACACAGTGCCTATCTATCTTATTTCAGTGAGGGAGCAGTTTATAAGCTTGCTGGGAAGTATTTATTGTTCTGCCTCACTTCTTTTTTTTTTTAGTTGAAATTTATAATCCTTAATTTTTAATCTAAGAATCATACAAAGAATGCCCCAGGTTATTCTCCTTTGATCACCCATATGTGATTCTGTCTTCATGCTAATGTGGGTTACTCATGGTTTTTGGCAGATTATCTCTGCTGTTTCTGTGTCTTACAAATGCAGATCTTCCTTGGGCCTGAATATTTGAAGATTTTTCTTAGTTGAAACTGTGAAACTAAGACAACTTCTGTTCTCAAGTTAGAAAATGCAATTGTTAATTGTTAGTCATTTGGAACTTCTGTGATTGACACCTAATAAAAGGTATGAAGCTGACCTCTACCTTACTTTAAAAATGTCTGTGTCACAATGTACTCTTCTATGAGACCCTGCAATACATTTCCTTGTAAGGCAAAGTTCTTATTCCATTTCAAGTATAAGAAGGAAATACATAATTGATAAACACGAAAGCTCATGCATTCATAAATAAAAATTTTAACACGCCAAAGGGTAGATTCATTTTGAAGTTGACATAATCTTCTCCTGCAATTCATAGCAAAGGTATCTGTCTAGGGCCAGGTCCACTCCCTACTGCATTAATTAACCAGGGAGAAAGAGTCTCAGATGAAACTTTTATGTCAGCAAGGTATCAGAGATTCATCACAGTATGCAGCTTGACTTCATGTTGACAGATGGGGAGCCTGTGATCTTTTGTACCATTAACTTGAAAACATGAAACTAACATCAGCCTGTGGTCGCAGCAGACACACATTTAAAGTTACACATCAGAATCATTGTCATTTGAAAAACTCATTTTTAGAAGATTATCTTCAATCCACTTTCCATTTGTACCATATGATGAACCTTATTTCTTACTCCAACTTTTATATTTTGGGGGAATTGTCACAATCCCTGAAGTATTTGGGATTTATCCTTTATGTTTTACTAAAGTGCTGAGAAAAATGTTATTTTTGAAAGGAAATTAACTTATATGTTAACATACTGAAATATAAATGTATTTACATCTATCCCAGGAAATACAAAATATTATCCATTTGGCTGGTTTTGGTGGTTGATCTTAATAAAAATGACTCTTGAGAGTGCCAAGGCAGTCACACATTAACACACATGCTCTGTGTGTTCTCTGTTACCTTGATTTAATGTTCAGTTTCCATGATGAAGTCATGCCTCTCTTTCTGCTCTCTCCCCCTCCAAGGTTTTTATCCAGCTGTTTTTCTCTGAGGGTGTTGTTCTCTTTGCAACAGGAGGGAATATCCACCTACATCAGCTTGAAGTGTTTTATTAATGCCAACTAAAGATTCAAAACAAAGAGCTTCAATACTATTTGGAGATGCAGAATTCTCAATATTATCTCCTTCCTCTTTCCTCCCTTCTTTTTTAATCCTTTCATTTCTCTTCTCTTCTTTCTGTCTTTCTGTCTCTCTCTTCCTTTTCCCCTCCTTCCTTCTACCCCTTCCCTCCTCCCCTTTTCTGGGCAAAAAGAGTATATTAAATATGTTAGCTAGTGATTATTATAAACCATTTATTTTAAAATGAAACATTTTCTTAACATGTATAATAAACCTTAAAATGGTGTGTACTATTTCTGAAGGTGGCCATGTGGGAATAATAATAGTCACAAAATGTTAATATGATGTTAACTATTAGATAAACAATTTCTAATGTGGATACAATTCTAATCTCTCAGTCCTCAGAACGCATGTTTGCTTTTTCCAATACTTTGTGGAAACAGGTAATTATTTCACTTACTAAATTATTAATTGAATTTTTTCTGTCTCTTTTTTCTCATAGCAACATACTTGTCATCTGCATCTGCTGGCATCCCCACTGGTCTCTCTGGCATCTCTGCTCTGCTTTTCTTGTTCCCAGAATTTTCCTAGTCTGGTAGCCCTGCCCACATTTTCTGTCTGCCTTTGGCCAATCGGCACTTTTATTAAACTAGTTGGCAGAACAATTATTTACAAAATGTAATCACATAATTCCACTATATCTTATTTGTCATCAGAGAAACTTTTTCCTTAGATGGCAACCACAAGAGGCATTCACAAATGATTAAAGTGTTAAAATAATACCTACTCTGAAAGTGGATACCTGTAGCATATTTCCTAAACCCAAACCTCAGTGATTATCCCAGAAGTAGGGACTTCTGTAAAAGTTATAGGTGATGGGTGACTACAAGAAAACAGCACTTAATGGATACAATATGGCAGTTACACATATGAATTCCAATATTTGAGGCAACATACATAAGACTTATCCAGTCTTGGGCCAGACAAATTTCAGCATGGAGAAAGGAGGTGGGAACATATTGCTATCCCTAATTTAAAAGTTAATAAAAATTGCTGTCTACTAGTAGAAAAAAAGTAATGCTTCAACTTCAGGTAGGTAGGTAACTCCTCAGTCAAACATCCAGAAATGTATGTTAATAGAAACTATATTTGATAGGTATATTTTAAAAAAGAGCATCCAAAGTAGTCTGGGTAATTAAGAGGAGAACAGAACTGCGAGTAATTAGGGGAGAGAATGAATAAGATAAAAAAACCAGTGTATGGTATTCTCAAAAAAAAATCATTAACTGTAAGCTACATATGACAAATTCTGTAAGGTAGTTCCCAACTATAAGCTTATGACTCTGGCTGTGGTCTCTGAGAGACTGAAGATTTGTGGGTCTGTGGCCAAGGCAGCCCTTCAGGAGCTGCTTAGTGAAGGACTTATCAAGCTTGTTTCAAAGTTCAGAGCCCAAGTAATTTACAACAGAAACACAAAGGGTGAAGATGCCCTAGCTGCTGAAGTTGCATGAGCAGGTTCAGTCAGCTGTATGTTTGAAAAAATAAAACTTTATTAAATCAAAAAAATTATGAACAGTAAGGAAATGAAATAAAATGAGATGCAGATATTACATTTTTATTAGCAAGCACAGAATGATTCACAGGCCTAAAAGTGAAGAAATATATATATATATATATATATATATATATATATATATCCCAATTTTAATTAAGAAGCACCTTCATCATATTAGCCTTCACTCACTAGGTAAGCTCCTCTAAACTAGATTTCATTAAACTAAAAACAAAGCTAAACATAAAACAAATTTCAGCATTAATAAGATGCTAAAAGTACCAGAATATATGTCACTGATCGGTTTCTTGTATATACAATAACTTAAACTTTTTATAGAAAGACCTCAAATGACTAACTTTAAAATGAATCATAAATCTATGTAGACATTCCACCAGAGAGCATATTTCAAATATGAATAAAAAGGGTACCCAATGTTATGCATTGTGTATGAGGTACAAGTGAAAACAATAAGCAGATATGCCCTACTTATTGCATGCCTAAATTCCAGACCCTAGATAGATGTAAATTACATCAAAGTTGTAGAATAACTGGAGCTTTTATTCATGTTTGTTGTGAACACAAGTTAAGATAGCTACTTGAAAACAGACTTGAACAATTTATTTATTTATTTTTTTGTAGGGGAGAGTGTTTAAGAATGAGATTTTCTGCAAAGCCCACATAAGAAATTTTCTATGAAGCTATGCATGTTACAATATCTCACAATTTTCTTTTTAGCTTTAAAAAAGGTCCAAACACTTGAACACATAGGTATCTCATGATACTTTTTGTTGTTTATTGACAAATTTCAAAATCAATCAAGATGTTCTTATGTAGGTAAATGGGTGAAGAAAGTGTGATAACATCTGCTTACACAATGGTACTCAGTAAGCTTAAAATGCATTTTAAAACATGGAAGATTATGAAATTGAAATTCACATCATTAAGTGATAGAAACATTCTTTACAATTCCAATTTTGTGGTATTATGGAAAAGTACAACTGTAAAAATGGGGACAATCTTAATGTTTTTCCTAGAGGTTGACCAGTGGCTTGCTTGGTCAGAAGGAAAGAATGAACAGTTGTTATACAGAGTATTTGAAAGACATGGAGACAATTATTCATGTTTATTTAACAATGAACACATAGAGATTGGATTCATTATAACTAATAAACTGACAGAGAATAAAACTTTCTTTGCACTTAGTTAAAAATCTATGTCATAAGTGAATTATCAATTTCAACAAATTTATGATGTTAGTACAGAATGTTGATATTAGGGCAGGTTGAGTATTTGCAGTGAACAAATTAGAATGAAAACTGTTAGTTCTCTCTAGAAATTTTTTTTAATAAATTTAAACCTCACCTAGGAAATATACTATGTTATTAAATTTTTTAAATATATATCCTGTGTAAAACGTTTTTAATAACAAGCTGCCACACCCAAGTTGAAATGAAACAGAGATTACTATATATAATCTAATATTATCTATTTTTTCTTCACCCATTATAAATTTCATTTGAATCAGATATTTGCAGCCAGTAGTCCAAAAAAAACACCCATTGATATACCTATTTCTATATAAAGATATCTGCACATTAGTAGAACAAACTCACTCTGAACTAGGAAAGATGCTACCTGATTCAATTATGATGCTATACTAAAGTAATGATGAAAATTCAAATAATTCCCATTATGCAGATTGGTTTATTATTATATACTGTATGTACCAAATGGATGGCTGAAAGAAAGAATATTAACTAAAGGCTATTTATAAGTCAAAAACATTAATCTAGAAAGAGTGTAATTGTTTCTTACTTTGTGAGTAATGGCAATTGAACACTTTCTTCCAATACCAGTAAAGCCAGATGACATATTTAAGTTAATATCAGTTTAATTCATATGAATGGGATTAGCATAAGGTAAATTCCTACTGTTAAATTTGTTTCAATTAATGTCTTTTAAAATCTTTTAGTTTATTATCTTTTACTAACCAATAGATATTGCATTGCATATATACAATAGAAGGATGTTCATATTGAAAACTTGAGAAATATTTAGTTCAGAAAGTGTAGACATGCTACCTTGGGGGCTGGTCAAAACTAAGCATGAGGTGAAGTATATGAAAAGTAATGCTCAAGATAGCAATATCTTCTTCAATATCAAATTATTTTCAGTCATTAGTCAATAAGTAAACACATAAACACACAAGAGGAGAGAGAGAGAGTTTTACAAGCAAAGTAGCTCAGTATCACCACAAAGAGCTGAAGTAATAAGATGTGTTAAGTGTGACCTAAATATGCATAATATTAAAATTCTTACTGGCCTTTTCAAGCATCCCTAATTCCATCTAACCTTCTTCTTCCCACTCACCATATGATGTCCAATTTACCCCTTCTTGCCACTTGTGTCCAGCTATTTTCTTCTTGACTGTTTCTAGATAGCTGATCAAAATGAAGAGACCAACTCACATTTGGCTGCCTGTGCCAATTAGTGTATTTGCAATTCAAAGATAGGTAAAAGTTATTATGCTGCAAGAAGTTGAGAGTGAATATGATCAAAATACATTGTAATTCTCTAAGAAATAATAAAAATACCACAATACATTATTTTTAAAAGAGTGACCCGAGGACATTTTTGTTGTTACTTTTGTTTTTTAATAAAGCTTCTAGTCTAGGACTTGACTGCATTTCCACATATATTTATGATCACCTCTTTTTGCAGCCAACTCAGTATTCAAACTTTCACTTTATTTCATGTATCTTTAACTCAGATTTTTATCTGATGCTGGACTTTGCTGAAGTTCTCTAAATGTATAATGTGAATATCTCTTTGTCTTGATTCACAGCAATATCCCTTGAGAAACTGAATGCACAGAGAGCAACAAGCTCTCTTGTCATTCCCTATTCCTTAGAAAATGATACTTAGGGCCTTCTCCAGTTTTTCCCTACTCTGATCTTTAGTTTAACTTCTGAATTTAGAGTATGTTTGCTATTACATGTACTAAATCTTATCTTGCCTTACCCAGTTCTCATTTGCTTGGTCATGAACCTGTCCCTTTGAAAGGCTTTGGTATTTTCAAATTCTGCATGTGAAGAAGCTTAGGGAACTTCCTATTGAACCTTACAAATTGCTTTAAAATATTTGGAATATTTCCAAATGCCCTCACACTAAGATTTTATACACACTGTGTATTCACTCTGAGTCTAATTTCTTTCTTGTTTAATATTACCTTGAGGCATTTCCAATCTGAATATCATCAGAAATGCATAGGACTCTGAATAGAATATACTGCCAAAGGATGACATTGGTTTAGGACAAAACCTAAATGGATTTCTGAACAGACTCTTCCAGGATAGTTTACTTAATTTCTGGAATAGCACAGTCATACCATGATTTTAAAAACAATATGATCGAAACTTTGGAGACATTAATTTATTATTATTTTATAATTGAAATTCAAACAGACCTGTAACAAATCAGAAAACTGAGATAGTCTGACATAAAAAAGAGCCCAGGTTCAGACAGAGTCCCAGAAAAATTCTATTAGACTCATAAAGAAGAAATCCAGCAAATACTTCTCAAATTATTTTTAAAAATAGAATTTAGGAGAGTTGAGTCCATTGATATTAAGGGAAATTATTGACCATCACCCTTGATAAGTCATGCTTATGATTTTTATTTTCTTTATAGTTATTGTTAACTTATCAGCATTTTAAATTCATTTTAATGTTTTTCTTGATAAATACAAAATAAATAAAGGAAAAAAATAGAATTTAAAGGAGTATTTCTAATCTCCTTCTTTGAAGCCAGAATTACCACCATAACAAAACTACAGCCAAATGTGTTAATAGTTAATCTGCAATTATAAATGCAAAAAATTCTCCAACAACTACTGCTCAGGTGAATACAAGTCTATGTCAGAATGGTCATCTCTATTGATTAAGCTTCATGGTTGTAGCTTTTCTGGCATTTCTTAAAAAGTTATACTCACAGCAAATTTCCTTTTCCTTTACCTTTTCCAATCTTTCAGCTGGTTCTGCCACTATAACTCTCAGAGGTTTGGGTGCAGAAAATCTGTTGTAGATGTGTCAGTTGGTGTTGATACCCAGAGAACACTCCTGAAATTATATACATATAAATAACATTATACAGATCAGGACATTATCTGTGCACATGTGCATATGTGTTTGTGTATGCATGTATGTGTGTCTCTCTCTGGGTGTGCTTGTTTTTATGTACAATAATTAAAGAAATAGAAAACATTAACTTGAAATAGTACAAAAAAATGGGTTATATGGGAATTGGAAGGAAAAATCATAAAATTAGATACAAATTTTAAAACAAGCTAAACCAGTTTAAAATATAATCTACTACAATCATGTTTGCTTTATCACAGAGATACATGGATAATTCAACATACATTAAGTTAATAAATGTAATAAATTAAGTAAATAATCTTAAGGACAAAAATAACATGTTTATCTCAACAGATTTAGAAAAGGCCCCTGGAATATTTAACATGACATTATGATAAAAGTCATAGAAAGTATATTACTAAAGAGAAACATATCTCCAGATAACAAGGGTTTTATATGAGAAGCAGCCAATATCATTTATAATGAAGAGCAACTCAAAGCAAGCCTAAAAAAATTAGAAATAAGATATAAATGCCAATTTTCCTGAGCCCTTTCTCAAGAGTTTAATAGTATAAAAATGAAAAAATAAAGAGATATAAATATCAGTGATGCTTGAAACTCTAGCTAAAACAATAAGACAAGAGAAGAAAATTATAGAGATACTAATGAGTAAAAAGTTAATGTTTTCCCATTTTCATATGACTAGTCTTATATACAACAGAGTCCAAATATTCCACCAGAAACTTGTTGTAGGAAGTTTCCTGGTCCGTTTGGGGCTGGAGGTTTGTACCTGGCCCATGGTGGAGGTTTGGAACCTGGTCTGCGCAGTGGCTTTTGTCCCCCAAAGAAATTAATCAGGTGCTTATATTACTTCATACTGTTTGGCCCATGTCTCAAGCACATCACTAGCTAGCTCTTTCATCTTAATTCAACCCATTTCCATTAATCTTCTCGCCATGTGCCTCAGCCCGTACCTCTACATGTTCCTCCCTCCAGGGGTCAGATGGAGACTGGCAAACTCCACCCTCCTTCTTCCTGTCTCTCCTCTAATACTCCACCCACTTCTACAGTGCTCTACATAGGCCAAATCAGTTACTTTATTTACAGCATACAGAGAACATTCCCACCACAGAAACTTCTAGAAGTTTCAATATATTCAGCAAAAGTATCAATGTATAATATTAATATGCACAAATCTGTAGTCTTCCTATATAATATTTACAAACACATGCTGAGACAGAGATAATGTAAACATGACCACTCACAATATTCTCAAGGAAAAGTACCTAGGAATGAGGCTTAAATATATTTCATTTGTAAATTTGTTAATTATGGGTACTGGCAGAACATAACTGAGAATATTAATTTTAATGCCAATTATCTTTAGTTTTCTTACATTGACATAATGCATATAATTGCCTAGAAATTATACATTAAAATGTTCAATCTTAACACCATGTAATTTGTATGTCTAAAATAATTGAAAATTTTAAAATTATCTTTTATCCTTAAATCAGAAGTACTAACTATCATCCCTTAACTTCAGTTTTTGTCTCAAAAATTGATGTTTTATATTATTTGAAGTAGACAAGAAAACTTTTCATGTTCACACCCAGTCTGGGATTTTCTATCTCAAAGTTATCTTTAGTTATCTGAATTTTATTTATTGATACAGTAGCCTTGAAGACCCTAACTAACGTTGGGAATATAAACTCAAAAAGTAAGTTAATGGTCAGTTAATGCTTTGTAAAGGATCTGGAAGTAATCTCTGTTGCTGGTAGGTCATTATGTGTTCAATAGGGCAACTATAGGCATTATCCCAACCACCTAAGAAGATTATAAAAGAGTCATTAGGTAGACTTGCTACATGAGCCTTGATTTTTCTTCTCCTGAATAAGATGTCATGGAACACATTGTAATTGAAGAACTATTTATTAGAAATCATTACAGTGATTTATACTTATAAAGATGTTCAGGTGAACTGTGAAGCGATTTTACTATATTTAACATTATTATTTAGAATAATCTAAAATCAAAATTTGCCATTTTAATAAAACAAAAGGAGCAAAAAGAATAGCCATATCCTTGCTTCAAAAGTATTTTGTGAATTTAAATGAGCTTTCTCTTCCAAATATAGTTTTTAACCTTAAAGTAATAAAAAATAACAGAATAGAATACATATACTTTAGTAATAGAAAGCAGGTTTCTGGTATTTAAGTGTTTTTTATATTCTTAGGTAGTATTATTTTACTGAGCGTTTGCTTTGGATCACAGAAATGTCATATACACACTCTTTTGCAGTATTGCATTTTTCATACCACTAAGGTGAGAGATACTACAAAAGTCAGTATAGTTGACTTTACAGTAGCAAAAGAAAGAATCGAAGTACTTATTGACAGTTTGTTTTTTGGATGAAAAAAAAAATTCTCTAAAATAAGATTTCAGAACATCAGTTTACCAGACCCCTCAAATAGTCTGCTGCCGCATAATAATCAAACACTACACATACAGAATAAAGAAAAAAATTAAGAACTACAAAGGAAAAAGGCCAAGTAACTTCTAAAGGCAGACTAATATCTCAATATCAATAGACAAAATTTACCTATAAGAAGACAGAGGCTAACAAACTGGATACAAAAAAAAAAATACAGATTTCAGAAGCATACAAGAAACACCTCAAATTCAAAGACAGACATTGCCTCAGAGTAAAGGTTTGAGAAAAGTCTGAAACAAGCTGGTGCAGCTACCCAAATATCTAAGAAAATATACTTCAAACTATATTCATTCAAAAGAGACCAGGAATGATATTACTTATTCATTTCAGGAAAAAAGCCATCAGGATGAAATTGCAATCCTGAACATTTATGTCACCAATACAAGGACACCCACATATGTAAAAGAAACATTCCTAAAGCTTGAATCTTACATCAAACCCTACACACTAATGGTGAAGATTTGAATACCCCACTATCACCAATAGATAGGTCTTACAGAATGAAACTGTCCAGAGGAATAAGGGAGCTAACAGATATTATGATTCAAATGATCTTAACAAGGATATAAACAATATTTTACTCAAACAAAAAGGATATAACTTCACAGCATTCATGAAATTTTCTCTAAAGTTGACCACATAATTGATTATAAAAAAAATGAATAGATACAAAAATAGGAATATTGCCTGGTATTCTGTCATATCAACATGGACTAAAGTTAAAGTTTATCAATAACACAAACCACAAAATCCTACAAACTCATGGCAACTTAAACCCTCACAACTGAGCCACCTCTGGATCAGGGGAAAAGTACAGAAAGAAAGTAAAGACTTTCAAGAATTGGATGTAAATAAATCCACAACATACACAAACTTATGGGATACAATGCAAGCAGTGTTAAGAGCAGGACCTCTTGAGACTGAGAAGCTTCTGTAAGGGCAAGAACACAGTCAAAATGACGATCTACAGAATGAGAAAAGATTTTTTACCAACCGTACAATTAACAGAGGATTGATCTTTAAAATATATAGAGAACACAATAAACTAGAGCCCAAAACCCTTAATAAATCAATTAAAAAATGGGGTTCAGAAATAGAAAGGGAACTGAACTCAGAAGAAGAATTAAAAATGCTGGAAAAGCACATAAAAAAGTTCTCAACACTGTTAGCCATAAGAGAAATGCAAATCAAAACAACTTTGAGATACCTCCTTATACCTGTCAGAATGGCTAACATAAAAGTCACAGATGACAGCCTATGCTGGAGAGGTTGCAGAGCAAAGGGAACACTCTTCCATTTTTGGTGGGAGTGTCAGCTTCTTCAGCCACACTGGAATGCTGTATGGAGATTTTTCAGAAAACTGGGACTCAATCTCCCCAAGAATCCAGCATACCACTCTTAAGCATATGCCCTAAAGACACACATTCGCATCCCAAATGCATTAGCTCAACTATGATCATAGCAGCATTATTTGTAATAGTAAGAACCTGGAAACAACCTAGATGCCCCTCAACTGAAGAATGGATCAACAAGCTGTGGTACATCTACATAATGGAGTACTAATTAGCAGTGAGAAAAAATGATATTCTAAAATTCTCAGGCAAATAGATGAAATTAGAGGATATTCTCCTGAGTGAGTTATCACAATCCCAGAAAGAGAAACAGGGGATGTGCTCACTTATTAGTCGGCTTTACACAAAAAGCAAAGCATATCCAAGCTGCAAACCACAACCACTGAACAACTTGGGATCTGAATCACCTTGGACCAGCACCTTGGAGCCTATTTCCTCCAGAGCAACACCTGGCACTGTGTTGATGTTGAGATGAGGAAAGTGGATTTGCCTGAAGTGGATGTTGAATTAAGCTACCTGGGGACCTTGAGACCTCCTGCCCTTGCTGGGGAGGAGATAAGGGGAGAAGAGAGAGTGACTGGGAGTGGCAGCAGAGAAAGGGAGTTTGAACAAGGGGATACAAGGATAAAAAAAATGAGACTTTATTAATAATAAATAAATTTTAAAAAGAAAATATCAAAGAATAAACAGAAAATACTTGTAAATTAAGTTCAAGAATATATATATATATAAATTCCACCATCATCAAGGACGCTTAATCCTTGAGATGCAGAGATGGTTCAACATAAGAAAAACTGTCAATGTCATCCATCATAAAACAACCTGAAAGAACAAAACATTAAGAGTATCTCATTAGATGCTGAAAAATCCTTTGACAAAATCCAACACTCCTTTATTATAAAACTCCTAGCTAGATAAAAAATAAGGTTTCAATATTTAAATATAATAAAGATAATATACAGCCAACTAACAACCAATATCAAACTAAATGGAGAAAAACACAAACCAATCCTTAAAAAAATCAGAAATAAGACCAGGCTGTCCTGTCTTTCCATACATATCTATTCAAGATGGTTCTTGAAGTTTTAGCTAGAGTAATAAGACAATAAAAGGAGATAAAGGGCATATAAATTGGAAAGAAAGATGTCAAACTATCCTTATTTGCATATAATACAATAAGTAACATACATAAGTGACTTCCAAAATTCTACCAGGGAACCTCTATAGTTTATAGATAAATACACATCTTCAGCAGTGTAGCAGCTTACAAAATTAACTGAAAAAAATCAATAGCCCTCCTGTACACATAAGATAAAGTGCTGAAAAAGAAATCAGAGAAATATCATCCTTAATAATACAGCTATAAATAACATCACACATCTTGGGGTTAATCTAACCAAAAAAGTGAAAGACCTGTATTACAAGAATTCTAAGTCATTGAAAAAAAATTAGAGAAGATGTAAGATAATGGAAAGATTTCCTATGCCCCTTGATAGATATGATCAACATAGTATGAATGGAAATTTTACCAAAAGCAATTTATAGATTTAATGGAAGCTTTATCAAATTCCAACACAATTCATCAAAAATCTCAAAAGAACAAAATAAAACAAAAATCCTGTTCAATAATAGAACTTGAGGAGGAATTATCATCCCTGATCCTGACTTCAAGTTACACTATAGAGCTACAGTAATAAAATACATCTTGGTACTGACATAAAAACAGACTTGTCAATCAATGAAATCAAATCTAAGACTCAAACATTAATCCACACATCTATGAAAACCTGAATTTTGAGAAAGAAGTAAAGCAATGGAAAAGATAGAATCTTCAACAAATACTGCTGGCATAACTGAATGGTATTATATATAAGAATGAAATTAGATCCATATCTATCACCTTGCACAAAACTCAAGGCCAAGTGGATCAAAGACCTCAACATAAACTTAGATAAACTAATCTTGATTTAAAATAAAAAAAAATATAAAATACCCTTAAACACATTGGCATGGGTGACCTCTTCTTAAATATAACACCAGTAGGATAAACACTAAGACAATAATTGATAAATGGAACCTCCTGAAACTGAGAAGCTTCTGTAAGGCAAAAGACATGATCAATAAGACAAAATGAAAGCCTATAGAATTGGAAAAGATCTTCACACACCCTACAACTATCAGGGGACTAACGTCTAAAATATATAGGAAACTAGAGGCCAAAAAGTTTCCATTAATTCAATTTAAGAATGGGGCTTAGAGCTAAATAAAGAAATCTCAAGGAAGAACTTCAAATAGTGAGAAGACACTTAAAGAGTTACTGGGAGGGGCAGGAGGAGGAAGGGAGTTTGAACAAGGTGATACATAGATTAAAAAATATAACTTATAATAATAATAATAATAATAATAATAATAATAATAATAATAAAAACCCTTGTAGCTAAGGGAACTAGCTATTTCCTGCTCTGTTGTCACAAAAGCTTGAAGTATGCTCCCTGCCTGTATTACGTTGTATTACGTTGCCAATAAATCTTGTTGTTTGCATTCCAGACCAAAAATAAAATTGAAACACACACACACACACACACACACACTCCATTATTCTTTTTCCATGTGTATAGAGGTATAAAATAATTTGTTTTGTAGAGCTCTTGTTTTCTGAGATGGATAGAGGAAAATATCACACAAAGATTCTTGAAGTAGTTAAGTAACTCTAAAGAGTCATGATTTAGGGTTTATTTTTTAAAATAACATTTTAGTCTGGAGAGAGGAGACTCATTACACCTGAGTGGACACTAAACAAAAAAAAATATATTACAGCTAGAGTTAATGTGACATAAATAGATAATATTTTGCAAGTGTGAAAGGAAATTATCTTTGCTTACTCTTAAATTAGTTTTGTTTTCAAAAGTCCCTTCTTGTGCTCCTTCTCCATTGTACAATTAAATGATATCTGAATAAAGTTTATTTATATCCAGACAATTAAAAAAATAATTGCTTGGCATACTTAGCCATCAGAGAAATGCAAATCAAAACAATTCTGAGATACCATCTTACACCTTTCAGAAGCGCTAAGTTAAAAAACAGAGATGATAGCCTATGCTGAAAGGGATGTGGAACAAGGGGAACACTCCTCTATTGCTGGTAGGAGCATAAACTTGTACAGACACTTTGGAAGTTATGGTGGTTCCTAAAAAAATTGGGAATTAGTTTCCCCAATGATTCAGCAATACCACTATTGGGCATATATCCAAAGTAAACAAATTCTTACCCCAAGGGTATTTTCTCAATTATGTTCATAGCATAAACATTATTTGTAACAGCCAGAACCTGGAAACAAATTTTATTCTCTTTAACTGAAGAATGGATTTTTAAAAATGTGGTACTTTTACACAATGGAGTGCTAATCAGCAGAAAACAACAACAAAACAAAAACTAAAGGAAAACTACATCTTAAAATTTACTGAAAAATGGATGAATTTGAAAAGTACCATCCTGAGTGAGGTAACACAGGCCCCAAAAGATAGACATGGTATATATTCACTCATAATTGGATATTAGACATAAAGCAAGAACTGACATCTCTTTATGTCTTAGTTCAGCATCCACTCCTGTCAGATATACTTTCCTCACCCCAACATCAAGACTGTGTCATATATTCCCCTGGAAGGAGTGGAGAGAAGAGAGAATGACTGGAAGCAGTGGGAGATTGAAGGGAGCTTGAACAAGGATGTACACAGATAAAAAATATGACTTTATTCATTAAAAAAAAAGAACTGAAATCTCTGATTCCAACCTCCACAGAAAAACACCTTACTCAGCCTCAATACTGAGAAGAAGGACTTGGACCTACTTCAACTGCATATGCCAGACAGAACTGACCCACCTTGGGATTCCTTACCCTCCCTGGAGAATGAATAAGGGATGGGATCTGGGAGACAGAGGGAGGACTAATAGGAGGGGGGGAGTTGGAGTAGTGGTGAGTATGGCAAAAAAACAATTAAAAGAAAATGAAAAAATGAAGAAGCATTTGTTCTCCTGCACAGTTTTATCATATAAATTTAGATTTCAGAATTTTACCTCCAGTTTTCAGCCTTCTTTTCCTCTATTTCAATCAACAAGTGACTATTCTCTGCTTTTATCAGTAAGTACTTTCTATGGTAGTCTGTAGTTTCTCTGCTTTGACTTAGCCTGGAGGTCTGAATCCACAGTCCCACAGCTGCTTAGTAACAAATAAACATGAACAGTCTTATATTAATTATAAACTATT
This sequence comes from Sigmodon hispidus, assembly GCA_004025045.1. Classification (NCBI taxonomy): domain Eukaryota; kingdom Metazoa; phylum Chordata; class Mammalia; order Rodentia; family Cricetidae; genus Sigmodon; species Sigmodon hispidus. The sequence goes on along the minus strand of PVIH01000554.1, from coordinate 175,319 downwards.
TGGACTATGGCTCAGGTTTATTACTTGTTAACTCTTACTCTTAAACTAATCCATGACACTTATCCATGTTTGCCTTGTGGCTTAGTACCTTTTTCTCAGTTCAGCATTCTTATATTCTTTTGCTTCTGGCTGGCAGATGCTCTTTCCTATTTTTTTCCTAGAATTGTGCTTGTCTTGTCATCCTACCTTTACTTTCTGTGTACCTTGCTTCTGGCCCTTCAGAATTTTACATCATGTTCATGATCTGGTTTTCAAAATATGCTTTAAGAATATTTTAATAGTGCACACTCAAGGAGACTGCATATACTCAAGATCTGAGACAAATGGTGTGGATGTTTCTAGGTCTTCTCAGGTTTTTTTCCCCTTATCTTCTTGTCTTCCCTTCATTCCTAAAATGAAAGGTTCTTTCTGTATTTACTTTTATAGTATGATTTGCTTTCTCCTTTTGTGTATAACAGCAACAGAAAAGATACATTGCTTATGCCATTAAATGTAGTGAGTTGCCTGCTGCTGCACCCTAAAGATGGTGCTGATTTCCAGCCTCCATCCCCCCCATGGGTGAGTGCTCTCTTTTGATAAACAACTCCTTATTTGGCTTGAGCATGGGGCGTGGTTTGCTGTTGCGTATGTGGACCTATGAGCTGTGCCCACGTGGCTTATTGGGATTGGATGCCCTGAGAGTATTTAGTCATTGAGCAGGCTTTTCCCGGGGAGAAGAACAAAGAGAGAACAATTGTAAAGGTCCTGAATAAACTCCTGAAAGAAGATCCTGGGTGTTGTGCTTTTCTTGCTGGCAAGGTTGGGCGCTACAAGTGGTGGTCTACACCGGGAGCAACTCCTGCGAGCTTCAGGCATCAGAACTTTCTGTAGTCAGAGGGGTGGACTGGTAAGTCCCAGGTAAATTGGGATCTGAGATCAAAGCAGGTAGCTCTGACCTGTAGATAAAGGTGGAGAAGGGGGAGCTCACTGATGAGTGGGTGTAACCTCTTATAGTTGTGGCACGGCAACCTTGAGCTCAAAGTGAAAGTAACAGCAGTTGCAAACTTGAGCTCAAAGTGAAAGTAAAAGCATTAGCAAATCTGGGGCTGTTTGGTAAGGGCTCTAAGAAGATTATTAAGGTAGGAATTAAAGGTTATACAAGGATGGGGTCTTCAACCTCACATCCAATTTTTTTGGCTCTTAAGGAGCTGCTTCATTAAGGTTTTTCTGAGTCTGCTCTGCTTGCTAGCAGTGGGAGAGATTCGTGGGTTCCTCCACCATACTGAAAAACAGCCAAAAGAGGACAGAGTCAGCAATTAAAGTGATAGCAACATTTTAAAAGCTCTGAGTTGAAAAATGATTTAGGGTTTTCAATAAAAGAGAATTAGACTCTCAAAACCTCTAAACGGGGAAGGAAATAAAGATAAAGGCCACATAAAGACAGCAGATAAACAAAGAGTCTGGATTATATTTGTTGTATGTTCTTGTAATTTTTTAACTTTTAATGAGCTAATTGCAGGGAGACAACTGATTGCTAAGGCTGCTAAGTTAAACAAATGCATATACTTTATGACCTGATGTGGTGGGATGGGGAAGGGAACTTGAATAAGCATATACAGGGATGGAAAAAAAAATTCAGAGGGAAAGCTGAAAACAAAGTAAATATATGTGTAGCAATCTTATTTGCATTATCATCCTTGACAAGTCATGCTTATGATTTTTATCTTCTTTATAGTTATTGTTATCTTTTCAGCATTTTAAATTAATTTTACTGTTTTTTTGATAAATAGAAAATAAATAAAGAAGAAAAAAAAAGATATCCTGACTTTGAAATCTGTTTATAAGAATATGTTACTTGGGAAAAGAGTTTCTGCTTTTGTCTCCACAGAAGATCAAAACCTGTGGATTGGATCTAGGCAGGTGTGGTTCCATTTGATAAGGCCACCTGAAGCTGATAAGAGGCTGCCTTGGATGTGTTGCAGGAGGAGAGATCAGAGGGGGCAGGCAGTGAAGAAGGACAGAGGGAAGGGGAAGAGTTGTGCCCCGACCTTGCTGATATAAAAACTCCTGAGTCTACAGACTCAGAGGAAGAGCTGCTATCACTCATAGAACAGATGAAAAGAACAAGGATTGGAAGGAAGAAAAAAGAAGGAAAGAGAAAGAGGAAACTTTGCCAAAGCCCTAGGCACATGATCAATCAAGTCGCTGGGTGGCACCAATGTAGGAAAGGTGCTAGTCATCAGCAAAAGCTGGAAGGTACTTAGGGCTATCCCTACTCCTTAGACAGGAAGGAAAGCAATCATTTCTGAAAGGTTAGCCTTGCTCCTATTCAAGGGAAAAATCCCTAAGCTGAAATTAATCACTAGCAAGAAAGACTGAATAAATAAATTCTTACTGGTTGATTTTGTAAATCTAAATAGTATATGACTGAAGCTTCCTAAAAAGCTTCACGGTATTTGGCTGAAAAACCAACCTGGAAACAAATGTTCTTGTGTTCCTGTTAGGTAGAAAGACTTAAGACTTACACCAGAAACACATACCTGGCACCAAGGCAAGAGACTCCCACAGACTATTTGCTGGGGATGAAATGGAATGTATATGAAGTCCTCCATCTCAAGCCAGTCATTAGGTAATTAGGAGAATTCAAACATCTTATTTTAACAAATTCACTGTTCCTATAGAAACAGCACTTTGGAATGACCAGTGTTAGCTGCTAGCATAATTCATAACTGTAACCACAGAACAGTCTTTCCTTCTACCTATTCTACCAAACAAACCAACACCATCAGACATCAGAAAGAACAGCCTGTAAACTGCTTGGCTTCAGGTCACAGCAAGCCTACAGAACACCAATGAGGAGAAGGTAGAGTAAGGAGTCTCCAGGGTAAAGGACAGGGAGTATTCTAACACTATATAACTTAGCTGAGCACATGATAATGTAAGCCAAAGGGGAGTGTTGAGGCTCTAACATCCAGCAGGGCTCAGTGCAATACCACAGTAGATGGGACTCTTCAGATATTCCTTCCTGAAGTTCTTGTGCTAACTCCCTGCCTGGATTTACACACAGCAGGATAATTTTATAATCAGAGGACACACAGACAGATAGATAGACACCCTTAACAGGAAAGTCTTAAGTCCTTAACTAAGGCAATAGCACAGCACTTCTGCTTTCTGTACTGTTGCAGGGGCAGGGGCAGGGGCAGGGGCAAGTTATAATTTAATAAAATCCACTGTGTCCTAATGGGGACCGAAGGACTATAAACACCCTAGGACCAACACAGTGAGATGCTCTAGCTGCTCCATTTTCTTCCACTGCTTTGAAATCCTGGAACCATGGGTGTCAGTAGCCACTGAAAGGCAGGACTGCAAGATGATGTCCGAAAAGAAGCTACTGCTTTCCTAGGTGCTCCTTGAGTAAGAGCCCAGCTCACAGGTCCTCTGAAACCATGGCAGGGAGAGATGTGCTAGGTAGCTATGGGGTCAAGAGAAGAAATAGAAACAAATTCCCGGAGGATGTTTTTTGGCCATCTCAATGTTGTTGTGGGCAATGAACAAAGCTTTCTGAATGTCCTGGTAGGTGTAGCCCTGACTCATGAGGCACTCAATCTCACTTGAGAGCTGTGCTGAGGGGGCAATGGCAGCAGGGTTAGCAGTGGCACCTTCACCTTGCTAATAGCTACTTGCTTTTCTTTCAGAGTTAATTCTCTGAGGGAACGGTTTAGGGGGGCGCTCAGGAACTAGGGAACCCTCATTAAAATTTGTTGCAGAATCACCATCCAGGGACAACCAGCCAAAGGAGGAGCTGGCATTAGAGATGTCAGACAGAGTCTGGCCAGCCAGTACAGCTGACAGTGGAAGCCAGAAAGGCACTGCAGGTAGTTGAACAGAGGTTGCAGGATGCCTGCCTAAGTAGGACAGAGGAAGGAAAAGATTTTGCCCTATGCCTTTTACCCACATTCAGACAACCCACAGGGGTACTATGGCAATCAGGCCCACTGTTGTGGATACACCCCAAGGCATCGCCTAGTAAAAGTATAGAACATTACCCTACAGAAGTAGCTGATTTAGTTCAGAATGGCATCCAACAATCCATTCAGTATTTTGGGCATGTACCAGCCATAATAATTGTGCCAATACACAGCAGCACAAGTTAAAACCCTGTGTGCTGTTGTTGATGATTGGGCAATTCTTCACTGTACCTTTGCTGGAAAAATAGATAATCATTACCCACAACATCCTCTTATGATATTTTTAAAGGAGCACCCCATAATTTTCCCAAGGTCACCGCAGCAGAGCCGGTGGCAGGAGGTGTCAGTTTATTCACTGATGGCTCAAAAACAGGAGTAGATGCCTATATGGTGCAAGGCAAACAACCAGTTCAACATCAATTTACTCCTGGTACTCCTCAGGTAGTAGAACTTCAAATAGTATGTGAGGTGATTGAAGAATGTCAATTTGCCTTTAACTTGATATCTGACTCAGCCTATGTGGTTAATGCTTTAAAGGTGCTTGAAGTGGCAGGACCAATCAAACCATCCAGTACAGTCGCTGTCCTATTTAACCACTTGCAAGACTTGATTTTGCAATGAAAGGAGAGCTTTTTTTCCTCAACATATCCGTGCTCATACTGGCCTTCCCAGTCCACTCGGCGAAGGCAATGCCAAGGTGGACATGTGCACTAGACAGGACTGGGTATTCTTTACCTCTCCTGTAGCCAAAGCTCAAAAATTTCACCAGCTATATCATGTGAATGCTAAGACCTTACAACAAAAGTTTCAGATATCCAGAGCTGAGACAAGTCAAATAGTTTTGGATTGTGCTAAATGTGTGGTGTATCACCACCCACCTTCCCTAGGTGTTAATCCCAGAGGGAACTTGCCGTTAAAAGTATGGCAAATGGATATTACTCACATTTCTGAATTTGGCTCTTTGAAATAGGTATGTTTCTGTAGATATGTGCTCTGGTATCTTGCATGCCACTGCCATGTGGGGAGAGAAAGGACACAATGTCATTGCGCACTGCCTAGAGGCCTGGGCAGCTAGGGGAAAGCCCCTGCAGGTAAAAACTGACAATGGCCCTGCTTATACTGGAACACAGTTTACTGCATTCTGCAAACAAATGGATGTACAAGTAACTCATGGATTGCCTTACAGTCCACAGGGACAAGGCATAGTGGAACATGCTCATCACACGTTGAAGGAATGCTTACAAAAACAAAAAGGGGGAATAGACCATGGCCGCACCCTCAAAGAAAGACTATCTATAGCTCTGTTTACCCTTAATTTTTAAAATTTGGATGTTGATGGCCACTCCGTGACAGATAGACATCTGATTCTCACCCCTAGCCACAAAGGCATGGTGAAATGGAAGGATATTTTCATGGGTCACTGGCATGGTCCTGATCCAGTGCTTACATGGGCGAGAGGTTCTGTTTGTGTCTTTCCTCAGGACTGGCAAGATCCAGTGTGGGTACCAGAACAGCTAACCAGGAAGGTCCAAAATGATAAGTATGATGCTGGCAAGGCTGCAGAGAATGCTGGTGATAGCCCTGATGATGCTCCTGTGATGTCAATAGGGGAAGACAAAGCTGAGGTGGAGGATACTGTCAATGTTCCCAAAACCTCTGCCCATACGGCATGGTGCTCATCTTTTTCCACAGTTGTTTACCACTATTAGGGAGTTAGAATTACCTTATGTTCCTTATGATTCTGAAATAGCTAGCTAGGGAGAAAGTAGGAATTTTACTTTGAAAGGTTCCCTGATTTGAAATTGTTACCAATCGCTCGCAGCTTTCCCCATGCATTTTGCTGTATAATCAGACTGTGGGATGGTTTGACCATCCTCAGAAACAAGCAAGTGCCAGCGCAGCCTTGAATGCCTCCTGGTTTTTGGGTGCTGGCCAGTAAGAGATTCCTTTGATAATGATACTGCCTTTCCATCCAGACAGCTCAAACACTTAATAATTTTTCTGCCAATGTAGCCCATGCCTTAGACATTCAAAGAGGCATTTCCGCCCAGATTAAAGGCGGGCTGATGTTGGTACACCAAAGGATTGACCTGGTGCAGGAGGAGGTTGATGTCCTCAGGGAGATAGCTCAGTTGGGATGTGAATGGAAGTATCAGGCCCTATGCGTGACTTCTATTCAGTATGAAAATTTTTCCTATGCTGCAAATTTGTCTAAAGTTGTGTCAAGTTATTTTATAGGAAATTGGTCAGGTGAATTTGAAGTAACCATGGAGAAGTTGAGAATTGCAATAGTTGCTGTGAATTCAACTCAAGTGGACCCTGGAGTTGCTGAAGGACTGATGAGATGGATGTTCACCCTCCTCAATCATCTCAAGGAATGGGTGGGAATGGGTGTTCTGACTGACTTGATGGTGTTGATATTTCTTATTTGCCTGTGGTGCATCTGCAAAATGAGGTTCACACAGTGTAGGAGCATTGCTATTATTGTTCAAGCCTTCACCGCCATTGAGGTGGGACAGCACCCACATGTTTGGCTTGCTCCCTTGAAAGAGTAATGTTTGGCATGGGTTGAGAGGCTAAGCACTGCACATGGTTTTGCCTAGGTAAGGCTTCATGAAGAGCATGCCTAATTGTATACAGGTTGGCACCCACTATCCTGTCCTTATAAAAACGGGTGCAGGACAGGTCTGTCCCTGTCTGAGTGGATGACACCTGGATTAGGGATAGCACAAGTCCTCTTGCACAATGGGGATTAGGCCTCTGCTCTTGCCCGCTGCTTTTGCTTGATTTTTTAATTTTTCATTATTAAATAAGGGGGAGCTGTAGAGAGCTGCCTGCTGCACCCTAAAGATGGTGCTAATTTCCGGCCTCCACCCCCCGTGGGTGAGTGCTCTCTTGATAAACAACTCCTTATTTGGCTTGAGCCTGGGGCATGGTTTGCTGTTGTGTATGTGGACCTATGAGCTGTGCCCATGTGGCTTGTAGGGATTGGATGCCCTGAGAGTATTTAGTCATTGAGCGAGGTTTTCCCGGGGAGAAGAACAAAGAGAGAACAATTGTAAAGGTCCCGAATAAACTGCTGAAAGATGATCCTGGGTGTTGCTCTTTCCTTGCTGGCAAGGTTGAGCATGACAATTAACACTGTTGTTATGTCCTAACTTTTACAAGTATAATAAGCATATACAGTTTTGAGTACTTAAATTAAGCTTAAGCTAAAGTTGTTCATGTTAGTTTCTTATAATGTTTGAAATATTGTTTGAAAATCTTGAGCTTATATGATAAAATATAATGCTATAATAACTTTTCTTTATAATTAATAGATACACCAAATTTAACATTGAATATTTATGAAATTAGTAGACATGATAGTCACAAACACATAATTAGACATATTATTCATTTCAGTTAGCTGTTAATGAAACATTTTAAAGTTAGTGCCATATTATATCAATATTGCATATCAGAAGTTGACATTTCCTGGTGGAAGCAACAACAACAAATACATTTCTTGTTCCAAGTTTCTATGTAAAGGGTATATATTAATGCATGCTGCTTAAAAATCTGAATTTGTTTTGTTTTGTGCCTACTTGTTTTAATTTTGGTTAAAAAACTAGTTTCTGATAGATGTAATGATAGTAGGTATAAAGTACAATTGAAAATATTTTATGGTAAAGAATGAGGTTATCTCAAGTCAAATCATTGGAACCATCATTGGATCATCTTTGTCTTACAAAATCAAAATGTCCATGATTAGAAGAGTGGGGAAAAACAACTAGTTTAACAAGGTGGTTTCACAATTCTTATTTATTTGTATCTGTGCACTGAGTTTAAAACCAGAAAGACCATTTGATTCTAGTTTCAAATAACACTATTCAGATTGCTATGAATATAAAGTTGTCTTAAAATTGATTGATTTTATAAAAAATCTTTGTAATGATTCAGTTATTAACTATAACAATTTTATTATTAATACTCATATGTTATTCTTTTATAAAAATATTAATGTTTACATAATAAATTTATGAATAAATGTATACAAGAATAAATGCCTGAGTAAATGGAAGGAATATTTGAAATTCTTAGTTTCATAGAGATTTTGTCTTATTACCAAAAGCTTTTATCATTAGTTTCTGTCATCTTTTATTTGGTTTATTAAAATTATTACAGAAATATCCACTATGCTCAGTTCAATCTATTGAATTTATGCTCCAGCATTAGTCCATACAAAATAATAATTCTAAAGAGAACATTTTCCAAGTTTTCCTCCACAGTTTTACACTTCAGTAACTCAGTGGTCAATATTTATAGTCTTTTTAAACCAGTTAATAGAATTGAACTATTGTCTGCTTTGATAGATGAGGAACATAAAGAACTTCAACTGGTAGCATCAAAATCAGTTTCAGTATGATTCAAGTGTTTTTCACTTTTTGGACAAATACAAATATAGTAGATTATATTTATTTGTCATTTTATATGAATTTAATTATGCTTATACAAGGATTTCTCCCTGAAATGCAAAAACTAAAAAATAAGTACTTTTAAAGACATGCTTCTTTATCATAGAAAAAACAATTAACATAACTTACAAGTTACTAATGTCTAATGAGTATAGCTTTTACTAGACTATGGTCAGGTACTCATAACTGGAGGTGAAAAGAAACATACATCCTATCTATTTCACTCTATTACTCTCATCCATGCCTTAAGAATTTTTTTTACATTTTTTTATTTAAAAGGGTTTTTAATTTTTCTTTTGTTTGACATTCCTGTATTGGGATTATGTTACATTGTAAATAATTGTCCTGCCTACTGGTTTAATAAAGATGCTGACTGGCCAAAGGAAGATAGGAAGTATGGGTGGGACCACAAGACTAAGAACACTCTGGAAACAGGAAGAGTAGAGCAGAGATGCCACAGAAAGATGCCAGTGAGATGCAGAGGAAAGAAGTTAAAATGCTGCTGAAGAAAAGTACTGAGCTGCATGGTCAAGACAAGAGTTATGGGTTAGTTTAAGAGTAAGCAAGTTATATGCCTGGGCCCTAGGTCAATCAGTGTAAAATTAATATATGCGTCTATGTGTTTCTCTGGGACTGTGGATCTAAAGGTCAGAAACTCAGCACTAGGTTCAGAAGTCTGGACCAGAAACATCATATTACACATGCTGTTGTTCCTTCCTCCTCTATTCCTCTCCCAGTTATCACTCCTCCCTACTTCATCCTCCAATCCATTCCTAAAGAGGGTCAGGACTTCCAGGGTGAGGTAATCCTGTCTGAAATGTTCAATTAAGGTAGAACCAAGCTCCTCCCTCCAGTATCAAGGCTGAACATCTCAGGTCAGCTGAGGAGACACTTTATTACATAAACAAATAAAGGCTGGATGGCAGTGGTGCACACCTTTAATCTCATTACTGTAAGTAGGGGTAGGTGGATCTCTGTGAGATTAAGATCATCTCAGTTAAAGAACAAATTCCAGAACAGTCAGAATTTCACAGAGAAACGCTTTCCCTACAAACAAACAAGACAATAATCCAAAGATAACATTCTACAGAACTATTTTATAGAAAATATAAGTTTTCCAGTATCATTTTAGTTTCTTCTTATAGCTCCTATTAACAGATTATCTCATGGTATATATACTAGCATATACTTAAAATATTTATTTATTATTTATTTAATTTGATATATATGATTATTTTGCTTGAAGTTATGTATGTGTACCACATGTGTGCTTGGAGATCAGAAGAGAAATTTAGATCTCCTGAAAATGCAGTAACTTTAAGATTATTTTTTAGCGTGTCAGTAAACTGAATTCTTAATATTCGTGATTTTTAAATATACTTTGGTTTTTTCCCAAGTCTATAAGTATAATTTGTACATAAAATCACAAGCATCATTTTTTGTACTTACAGTTTTCAGATTTAAGGGTTAAAAAAACAGAAATCTCCTCCCTAGTCTTCTTTATTTTCTTTCCTTTATCCCCTCTTCAAAAATTACAATAATTAACTTTGTACAGTTGGGGGCATGACTCAGAGTAAAATAAAATCTCAACTTAAACCTCTGTCAAAAATGATAGTGGGAATGGGGTATATTGTAGATGAGGAGCACACAGCACAGACAGAATGTCTGTGTGGATGCTAGCTTAGAATATATCAATATAATCTTATTTTTCAAGTTTGTTGCAAACTAATTCTCTCTCTGAAGAATTTTTTTCTTATCAACCAATGTAAATGCTATAAACTCTAGTCATTTCTTCCTAATGATTTTCTTAGTGAAATAAGTAATATAGTAAACACAAGGATATTTTAGAACTGTGTTCATTGAGTCCCTGCATTATAATAATTGCCTGGTTAGTATTCCTTTGGGTAAAATACTTGCTCATTCAGTGAATTCTTATAGAATTACTGTTGACATATTAAAGCTTTATAGTGGTATATAGGTGTTATTTAGGGAAGCTTAGAGTCATAGTTCCTGAGTATCAGGACCCCTATGGGGCATGGCCAGAACTGATTGAGACCAGGGGAGCACTGAACTTTCTCCTTGTTTTGTTTCTGAGTTTTCCAGAAACCAGAAAGATCAACCACACAGAGTGGGACATCTCAATGGTCCAAGAATGGCCTTAAGGTTAAATTTGTATCATGAATGTTTATATACCTCTTAATAAATCTTGTATATGAAATATTGCAAGTGAATATTTCTGCAATATCTGGCCCCCAATGTTGGGGAGCAAACCCATGACCCTGAGCTTAAGAGTCTCCTGCTCTTCTACCAACTGAGCTAGCCAGCAGTTTTGCTTACCTTCTTACACTGTTGTCTCTTCAATTTTGAATTAATTAATTTGAGCTTTATATCATCTCTATAATCAAATTTTAATTTCTCAAAAATAATCATCTAAAATTTGACATCTTGAAAATATATACTTAACCATCTGAGCTCATAGATTACAAATTCAGCTCACAGGTTTACACTCTCACAGTGTATTATAGTTACTAACAAAGCACCTTTATTGTGTGTGTATAGGTGAGAGCGTTAGATTTATCTTCTGGGAACATAAACAATGAATTTTATGGGCATATAGAATTTAAATGATGATTGCAATAAGGTAACCCTTATAATCACATGTCAAAATAGAATTTGTAGTCTAAAACAGAGATAAAAAATGTCTATTTGGGTATGTGACATTGTGTCTGAAACATGAAAGATATTTTGAAGGAGTCAGGCAAAGAAATTTTAAAGGACTTTTCAGACAGAAAGCCTCAGGGTAATCCAACTGACCACTCATCATTCTTTGTCTGGGAGAGTTCTACTCAGTGCCTGATGTCCTGGTACAATTATTAATAATACCTACTTTAACTCAGAAGTGTCTGGGTTTGGATGATAAATTATATGGCCACCCTACCTAAGGGCAGAGACATAGAGTTTTGTACAAACATAGAGTATTTGGGGGAATGTAAACATAAATAAGAGTTGTGAAATATTAGAGAATATAAGAATATAGTGGGAAGATATTTTTCTCAGTCCAGCAGCTATTGCTTTTCATTTTTAAGATGATGGAATATCACTAAAAGATTTTAAGTGGCAAATACAGTATAGTTCAATTATGTTCTGAAAGCTTTCTCTTAAATTTTTTGCTTATGGTATAAGATCAGAAAGGATAACACAATGCTCATGTGTCTTATGTTTATTGGGTCCCAACTCTCCACAGACACTACTTAGAGTACTTGGTGAATGAATTAGGTACAAGGTCTGTCTAGATGGTACGATAATTCTTAATAACAACAAACATATTTGAGAAAATGCAAAGCAGAAAAAGAGGTGAGTGTCAAGTAGTCATTTGCAGTGGTGAGAGAGAAATGGTAACATATCTTTGATAAGAGGTGTGAATATATAAATAAAAGCAGATATTCAGTTATCCAAATGTTGTTGCAGATGGAGAAAATCCCTGGTAAAAATCATTTGAGATAGTTATGGCTAACCAGCTTGAGATAGTTAGGATTGGGAATTTTATGGAATTCTGGTGTCACTAACATGGAAGGGAATAGAAGGAAAGGAAAGTGGTAAAATAAATACTATAAATAATGATAGCTCAGGATACCAGGTGACATGAGATTTGCTAAGAAGAGCAATGAGTTAAATATTCAGGAGGAGCTCCAAGTTGTCTTTGAAGGCAAACTACCCAGGAAGACCAGTTATATCCTGTGACAGACATTCAGAAGAGGGCTTTTCTCTGAGACAGGATTTAACATACATATGATCCAAGTCATAGGTTGTGATTTTGTAGTCTGACTAGTCAAATAGAAAAAGAAAAAAGAAGTAAAAGAAAAATACATTGTAGGTAGTATTTTACAGTAGAATAAAATGAGTTTTGAAGAGTTATTATGAAGTATAGGTTCCTGATAAAAATAGATATCATCAAAAGTAAAGTAAGAAGCTACTTGAATTCATCAATAAGAGTTGTATTACTCTTTGCACAATATACATTTAATAGGCAATTATTACTAAAGTATTTGTATTTGAATCTATTTAACATATAATTATCTTTCAAATAGAAAAACAATAAGAAGATGAATTTTCAGTAACATTTAAAAATATTTTATCAGTAATATCAAGATCTAAATGTTTTAAACTCACATTTTTTCAGCAGAAATTGACTATAAGATAATCTCTTTAATATCAAAATTATTCATATTTCAATGACAAAATTATATGTGATAGAAAATATAAGAAGCATAAACAAAATAACCCAAGTCTGGCAGGAGATTGGTCTTTAAGCTTATGAAATATTCTGGAATTTGAATATAAGAGAAGTAATTTGAAATTTATTATTTGTCAAAAGGTATCAAGTAAATCCCAACTGACGGGAAACAGTGAAACCTCAGTCAGTTTCCAAAGCTGACTGTATTTTCTGAAACTAGACTCACTAAGGGAAAGGGAGGTGCTAGAAGAAAGGCTTATCAATTCCTCAGGTTCTACTGCTAGTAATAGATACTTCTAAGACTAAACCACAAATATATTACATTCAAGTGGCGGTTACTCTGGAATAACAGCTAAGTCACATAGTAAATTTTGTAGATCACTTCAAAATGATCATAGACACTTAAACATTAGGTTGAAAAAAATATTATCACAGTGTCTCTTGGATTAAATAACTCCAAAGAAACAATATTTTCTGGACAGATAGAGCTGAGGATCACTTGAGACAGTGACACTATCAAGTTCAAGCCACACAAAGAAAGGGAAGAAAAGCCAAATTTCCTTCTCTAACTATGAAATTATTTGCGACTGATCCTTCCTGGGCAAAGGAAAAAATTAGTTTTCTTCAATGGAGTGACACAATGGGTATATTAATCACACTTTAGTACAGATGTCAAAAAGACTCTATGTGGTTTGATTTGGTTTTGTATGTGTGTGTTCTTGCTTTTTATTTGAGACAGAGAATTTAAATTTAGAAGGGTAAGGAAGGTGGAGAGGAATAGTGGCCGGGGGAAAATATGATTAAATATATTGTATAAAAAATATAAAACAACAAACCAATGACCATCTCTTTTTTTGTCTTATTACTCACTAAAACTGAAGAAAACAATATGATGAAAAGTTAGAAACTTTCCCATGAGTGAAGCTAAGCCTCATGAGAAATGGATAGTACCAATATCCTTTCTGCTTCTTTTAGCATCAGCAGCAGCACTGAATAAGTTCAGGCAAGTTGGGATTTCCTAAAACCTATAGACCCAAGACAACCACAGGTTGCCCTTCAATGCCCACTTTAATTTAGGAGTCCTAGAGTTAGGACTCATGGTATGTCTTCAACTAGTGGGAAATGGGAGTTGAAGGATTAATTAGCATCTTAAGTAGATGATTATGCGAAGTATGCAGTTCATTCAGAGATACCCTAGTAGATCCAGGCAGGGTTAGCATAGCAGTCACATTCAAAATGTACTTTTTATTAGGTTTTTCAATATCCCATTATTCACTCATTATTCTAGCTTTCTTAACATGGGTTCTTGTGATCAACTTTCAAATTGACTACTGAGCCCTCCCCTTTTATTAAATGTGGTAGCATTTTAGTCTATCTCTCACCTATTTAGAAATAGTCTGTTGGTTAGAACTTGAAAATATTCTTAGATCTATTTTGTATACTTCCTCAGTTGCACAGTCATGTAAGTTGTAAATAAAAGATATTTTTTCTTTTTTTATGTCAAATACTTTTTTTGCTTATAAGAAAAACCAGTTTATTAACTCTAGCTATGATTTCCGAGTGTAAATATTCAACTGAAATGATTTTTTTCTTTTGCAAAATATTACAAATACTTTCTTTATAACAAACTGATATATATGAGTTAGGAATACAGTATCAAGATTTAAAACAGGTCACATGAATGAAATAGATGAAAAGGCCTTAGGATGAGATTTAATTTTGATTTTATTTTCAAGCCTTTATCATACCAGTTCCTTAAATATTCAAGAGATTATACAGACTGTCAAAACCTAGGCAGACAGCACAGGAATATCTTGATCCTTGAGTACAATCACAAACAGCTGAGATTTAATAGCATACACCTTTAATCCCAGCACAGGAAAAGCCCTGAGAGGTGAACTACACCCTTAATCCCATAACTACAGACATAGATCTTTCTCTGTTACTGTGAGTTCAAAGCTAGCTACAGAATAGAGTATATCACATTTTTAATTCTAACTTGGATGGGATACAGCTGATGTGAAGGGTATATGAGGCCTCCTACGAACCCAGCAGAGGGATAAGCAACTGGGAAAAGCAACCAGGAGCAAGGCTGAGAAAGCTCCAAATAGCTGGGTGAGAATTGACTGTGGTGCTCCCTGTCTCTGATATTTCAGCCTTTCCCCAATATTTGGCTCTGAGTCTTCTTTTCTTACAATTCGAATTCATGCAACTACACTGGGCATGCAACTTTGAGGCTTGAATTCCCCAAAACAGTTACTGTCCAAAATAACACATTACTAGAGGATTACTGGTTAGGCTATTGAGTTAGACTCCAGCTTTAGGCAGTCCCAGCCATATGTGTTTTCATTACACTTCTTTTTGTTGCTTTGTTTTTATTATGAAAAAAGTCATTTTTTAATCCATGTATCCTTTTGTTCAGGCTCCCTCCAACCCCCATTACACTTTTATCTGTGTAAGTTTTTCAGACAGTGGCCTCTTTCTCCTGATGAGCTTCCAGTTCTTTCTCTTTCTGGACCCTTTTTGGGCTGCTCTCACATTAGGTAGCTGGCCCACTTCACAGTCACTGACAACTAGATTGGTGAGTACAACAGGCTTTTTTTTTAAAAAAAAAAAAGGGGGGGGAATTTGTTTAAGGCAATGGAGAGTGCTTGGTCTTTCTGTGATCTTTCTCTAGACAATTTGATATTGGAATTAGTAAAGGCAAAGATAAATGAAGTAGAAGGAATTATCCTCATAATGTTTATTATAAATAATTTTTGTTTTCCAACTTATTTTTTCATTGAAGAAAGAAGTCAATTAATGTGACTGCCAAGAAAGAAGTCTTTAAAAGGTCTATTAAAAGGAAATATAAAAATATTCAAACACAAACAGAGGAGCATGAAGAACAGACCTCAACAAGGTCATCTAATGCTACAAAAACACAGCCTAAGGTTATCAGACAGCCAACACTAATATACCCAGTAACCAGTAAAAAATCGCAAAAGGATAAAGATATTAGAGAAGTTAGTTGGGCTCTGGTATAAATGCTAGAACTAAAAAGGGTTCAAGGTGTGATTGTGACATATGGGATGCATTCACAATTTACAAAACAAATGCTCAATAGCTGATCATCTTGCAACCAGCTGGACTGGTTAGATATGGTTACTGCTTTTTTGAAGCAAGTCCACATTTACAGTGAAAATCATAGTGGAAGGAGGAGGCTAAAACAATAGAACAAAGATGCAGAGCCAGGGGCATAGAAGTCCCCCAAGACCAACTTCTTGGGAAATGAGTTTATTTTGATATTGAAAGACAATCCCTATATGATGAACACACAATTGATTCATGCCACATGGTGGCACTCAATGCTTGGAATCAGGTAGAAGAAATAGGAAAGAAAACCAAATTCTTCACAAAATAATTCAAGCCCAAAGGAAATTTTACAGACTTTTCGCAGAGATAATTTGTAGCACTAAATAAGATGGTACCAGATTCAGAAGCAAGGAGAATAATAATCAAATACTTGGCATTAGAGAATGCTAAAACACAATGTAATAAAATAATATGACCATTAAAAGCAAAGTCAGCACCCTTAGAGGATTGGATTTGTGAAACAATGCAGATACTTATGAAAGTGATGATAATTGGGTAGGAGAGATCATTTCTAGTGGTAGAAGAAAAAGGTGAAATGTTAAATGGAATAATAGTGGAAGACACAGTCATATCCAAAGAAATTGTAGTCAAGGCATGCCCAGAAACAGTGCCTTTCTTAGGAATAATCTGAACAAGTATTTATACACAAATTGTAAGACTTTATTCATAATAAAAAAAGAAAGGGAAAAAAGACAACATACTAGTAGAAAATATCTCTTAATAGTTTATGCCTGGATTTTTAAAATATATTCTATTCTGTTCCATTGGTTTATAAGTTTTAAGTTGTTTTCAGAAAGAATAAAAATCTAAAAGAACATTATTTTTATATACTTATATCTGCAATAATCAAAAACCATGTTATTAACAAAAAGACAGAAATATAGATTAATAAAGTAATGGCGGCTCAAAAATAAATTACCATAATACACATGTGAAATGTTTGATAATAGTAAAGTCCACTTACTTTGAAAACCAATGAGATTTAAAGTAGTACCTATTAAATGAGAAAGCCAGATTTGCTGATGCACTGTTGTAATTTTTAAATTCTGAAAACTAAGATGGGGGCAAGATAAGTTTCAGGACAGGCTAAGATGCACATTATCATGCTGTTTTAAAACTTGAAAAAGTTAAAATAAAACAAAAATTAAATTGAAAAATCATGGGTCTGGGATGATGAGTCTCAGAAAGTATTACAGCTTTATCAGGTCCAACAATGGTATCATTTCTGAATTTCTCAGACTCCCATGTTTTGAGCTTATTAGCTTCAGGTCATAACACAATTACTACCTAACTGTAGCACTGAAAAGCAAGTATTCATATACTTCCCAGAGTTTTCAAGCTGGTAAGTAACTGACATCAAATCTTCAAGTCTTCAGTATAACTAGATGCTAATTGTTTTTTAAAAAAATGCTGTGATGAAATCCCAGTATGTTTTTATGCAGCAGTTTCCCACTCTTACTATATGGTATTTCTTTCAATTTCACACTGAATAAGAAAATAAAGTTTAATTACTCATCACTATCAGGCATGCTGTTGGCATCTCTACAATTCTCAGTGTAGTCATAGTAGCTCAAACCCACACTGTCCTGAAACTTCCAAAAATGTTGGCTCAGCAGCATGATCCATCCTATAAGCAGTTGCAGCAATATGTGCATTTTCCACCTAGTCATGGTTTGGGCCTCTCTGACAGTGCCCTATACAATACAAATAGAGCTGGTGTCAGTTTAGTGTGTGTGACTAATTAAAGAAAGGCTTTTCACAAAAGGAAAATGAGTCAGAAGCTCCATGACACTTCTCAGATTCTAGCTGCAGATTATTGACAAAAGGCAATTATTTCCTAAGTGTATAACAATACAACACTTCTTATTGAACATGGCCATACATGACATCTATAATTTCTTAAATAAAAGTCAGAAATCAAGCAATTATATAGCAGCTTCAGTTTCTAATAAGGGGAGCACTGTTTTCTTAACATCTATACAGTGCCTGTACTAATAGTATGATGCTTAGAAATGGAGAAACTTACTTTAGTAGAAGTTGAAATGACATACACCTTTACATCACTCACATTATTGTACAAAGTTTTCTAAGTGTGTGTGTGTGTGTGTGTGTGTGTGTGTGTGCTTGTGTGTGTGCGTGTGTATATGTGTGTGTGTATGTGTACATGTAATAGATATACTTAACATACATACTGAAAGTGGGCAAATTAATACTTTCTTTTTACAAACTTCAAAGTAGTTACTTGTGGTGGAAATGTTCTCTGTATGCTGAAAATAAAGGAGCTGTTTTGGCCTATGTAGAGCACCATAAAAGTAGATAGAAGATTAGAAGACAGACAGACAAATAGAAAGAGGGCAGATTTAGTCAGTCTCCATCAGATTCCCGAGGAAGAATCATACAATAATGTGCTTGAGACATAGGCCAAACAGTATAAAGTTAATATAAGCTTCTGATTCATTTCTTTGGGGAATAAAAGCCACTGCAGGCAAGGTCCAAACCTCTGGCCCAAACAAGGCCAGAAATTTTCTACAACAGTTACTTTATATTTAATATGTAAGTAACACTCTATAAGAAATATCATTATATCTAAGGAGTCAATTTTAGACAAGTGGATGGATATTTAAATTATATAAATAAATTTATGTATTTTTCTTGGGATTCAGTCCCTCAGTTTTATACTCAGCTCTGCAACAAAATACCCACAGCAACTGTCCTTGCCCTCCTGCTCCAATTTCCTGTGGATCCTACAAATCTTCCCCTTCTTCCTTTCTCACTCCACTGGAGAACCAGGGTCACTTCCTGCAGGTTAGTAAGTAATCTAAGACAGAATGCTGAAAGTGGGGCCAGAACAGAAAGTTCTCCTCTACCCTTCCTTTCTCCAATACATCTCAGTATCTGTCTCCAAAAGCAGCAGGAATTCTCTGTAGGCAACACACAGACATCACACTGTCCAAAAATTCAGAGTGTAAACAAAAACCAAGCATTCTGCCAGTAGTTACACATGCCCTTAATGCCAGCATGCAGGATGCAGAGGCAGGAGTTTCTCTGTGAATTAAAAGCCAGCTGAATTTACAAAGTGGGTTGCTGGAAAGTCAGAACTCTTACACAGAGAAATCTTATATCAAAAAAAAAAAAAAAAAAAAACCTGAAAGGAAAAACAAAAAAATAAAACTCCCAAGGAATGAAACACCTACCCAAGAAATACAAATCCAGAAATCAACAAGTACCCAAGTTGCCAGAATAAAAACAAATCTAATAGCAGCCAGGGAAATGTATCTTCTCCAGAGCCCAATTATCCTGCCATAGTATACCCTGAATATTCTACCCCAGGTGAAGCACAAGAAAAATACTCTAAAGCCAACTATATAAATATAATAGGGTTTTCTAAAGGAGAAGATTTAAAAAAAAACCTTAAAGAATCCAATAAGGAAACATAAACAATTGGAGAAAATGTATAAATCTAATTAAGAAATCCAAGAGAACACAAACAATATAGGTAAACAACTGTTCAAGACAGAAGGGTTCAGGTTGGTGAGGAGGAGAGAGAGAGTTAATTATAGCATGAGGACACTAAGATGTGGGGAATTTCAGGGATGATCTGAAAGCCTAGCTCAGTGGAAACTTCCTGGAACGTAAAGGTGACTCTAGCTACTAATGAAGGATACAGAGACTGAACCAGCTAGCTTTGGTAACCTGGCAAGACTGCAAGTAGTAGGATGGTGACACTAATCTAACCACAAACCCTTCAACCCACAGCTGTTTGCTTGCAAGGTTTTCTAGGGCAATGGTGGTTCAGAGCTTGATAGTGTAACCAACCAAAAACTGGTTAACCTGAAAGGGAGCTCATGTCCAACACTACCTGGTCAGCCAGGTTTCAGAAGCCGCATGATTCAGACACTTTGAGAACCAAACAGAAAGAGAGAGAGAGAGAGAGACAGAGACAGAGACAGAGACAGAGACAGAGACAGAGACAGAGAGAGGAAGAAGAAGAAAAGCTGCCAACGGAATGATTCTTTTTTTTATTGTTTTTTTTGAAAATCAATATCAAACATTATACAAAAAAGGAAAACATTCATGATAGATAACAAAAACCCCATACAGCAATAACACTTCTCTTTTCTCTAAAATACATGAAACATAAAAAATAAAATCTAAAGCTTCTCAAGCCAGGTTAGGCTCAGCTACAGATAAAGAAATCACAGTAGGTCACAGCTAATGCCCTTGGATGCACTATGGCCACCACAAATTTCTGCTAAGCAACCCTTCTACAGACAAACCAGAAGTTTTGTTTTGTTTTGCTTATATGTGTGTGTGTGTGTGTGTGTGTGTGTGTGTGTGTGTTTTAAATCACTTTATTCACTCATCATCTTTCAATGAAAAAAAAAAAAGAATGTTTTTGCTTAAAATCCACTAATAAGTGAGTACATTCCCAGCTTATCTTTCTGGGTTTGTGATAACTTGCTCAGGAGAATATTCTCTAATTCCATCCATTTGCCTATGAATCTTAGGATAGCAATTTTTTTTCTTACTGCTGAGTAGTATTCCATTGTGTATATGTACCACAGTTTGTTAATCCATTCCTCAGTTGACGGGCATCTAGGTTGTTTCCAGGTTCTTGCTATTACAAATAATGCTTCTATGAACATAGTTGGGCTAATGTTTTGGGAATGCAAATGTGTGTTTTTTGGGTATATGCCTAATAGTAGTATTGCTGGATCCTTGGGGAATACGATTCCCAGTTTTCTGAGAAGCCTCCATACTGCATTTCAGAGTGGATGAACAACTTTACACACCCACCAACAATGGAAGCGTGTTGCTCTTGCTCCAACTCATAAAATCAACCAAGTAGGGGTTGTAGAGGTCACAGAGTCTGAAGTAGCAATTATGGAGGCTTCATGAATCTGCACTAGAGCCTCTGAATGCATACTGTGATTATTTAGGTTTAGATGTTTGTGCGACTCCAAAAATGGGAGTAGGATCATTTATTGACCCATTTTGTCTATTTTGGGGGTCATTTTTCTCCTGTTGGCTTGCCTTGTGCAGCCTTAATATGATGGTTTTTGCCTATCAAATTGACATAAGAAGCAAGCTGGTGAGGCTATTTTAATATCTAACAAAACTGACTTCAAATAAAAATTAATTAAAAAAGATAGAGAAAGAAAATACATAGTCACCAAAGGAAAAATCCACCAAGATGCCATACACTTGGATAAAAAATATAACTTTTGTCATAATAAATAATAAAAATAAATAAAAATAAAAATAAATTTACTTCCTTAAAAAAGAAGATGTCATTTTGGCTTTTTTACATTTATGAGCAAAACTGAAGGGTACCCAGATTTATAAAAGGAATACCATTATGATTTAAATCAAATATTGATCTTTACACACTGGTAATGGGAGCTTTCAACATCCAATTTTCACCAATGTGCAGGTCATACAGACAATAACTAAACAGAGAAATACTGTTTTATGTTCATGATAATGACAGGGATATTACCAAATTATTCTATGTATGGCCACTACTTAAATTTTTTGTTTCAGTAGGAATACAGGTACCATTAAGGTTTAAAGTCTAGAGACTTTATCCTAGACATCTTATCCTACCAAATATTAAGAAGTAGGAGCTAGAAAGATGGCTTAGCCATTAAAGACTAGGCTTATAACCAAAACATCAAGAACTGGGTTTACACATATGCTCTATTATGTATGATTATTTGTCTCCTTTTGAAATATCATGTACTCTGTTTTTATTGGTCTCCTTCACAACAAAAAAGTCACAATTTTAAAAGATAAACTTTATTTGATTTGATAAATAGTCATTCATCTTAATTTTTGATGCCTTCTACATTATGCTCTGAGTGTTTCTACAGAAAAGAAAAAATTTATCTCCTTTCAGAGAAGTTAATTGAAAGTGACACACTAATTGTCTGAAAACTCAAGGAAAATGATTAAATATGTAGTTTATGTGAAACAAAGCTGTATAAAGCAATGTGCCATGTCAAATGTAAGAATTTATAAAGCAAATTCTCCAAAATACTTGTGACACACAAAACTACATTCAAGAACATCCTCTTAAGTACATGATAAGTAAAACTTACAAATAGAAACATTTAACAGCAGAGTAGTTTCTCAAAAGGCATATCTAAGTGATGTCTTTGCATCTATGCTCTGATTCAGAATTGACATCATTGATTTTAGAATAGGAAAATATTCAGCTGCCTCATATGGTGAATGTTCTTTAGTTTTGTGTAAACATGACAAAAAAATGAGTGATTTGAGAAGGAGGCTAAATTGAGAAGATGTCCCTGGAAGATTAGTCTATATACAATCCCATGGCATGTTTTATTGATTAATGTTTGATAAAGAAAAGCCCAACCCATAGTGAACAATGCTAATCCTGGGCAAGAATACCTAAGTTGCATAATAAAGTAGGATGAGAATGCCATAGTAAGGAAGCCAGTAATTAGTGTTCTTCCATGACTACTGTTTAATTTTCTGTCTTCAGAACTGAGACTATGGTAGGAAGTGAGACAAAATAAAAAGTTGATTAGCTATTTCATACACATAAGATAAAAGTTGTCCTAAACATGATCTTGTACAAAAAGATTGTTAGGCATATGTTAGCACTATATGAATAGTTAAATAAAATTTTAACAAAGGAACTATCCACTCAGTACGGGAGAGAGAAAATATAAGTGTGGTATGGAGAAGATTCAACATAACAAAATATGTTATATTCAAGTTAGGAAACAAAAGCATTAACAGCAATTCACAAATATTAATAATAGGATAGGAGAAAAGTATAGAAAACAGAAAGTTGACTGAGCAAAGAAAATGGTAAAGTGCCTGCTACCCCAATTATACTGCTCTTCCACTAGAATGAGGAAAGACAAACCTGACACAGAGCTGTGCTTAGGTAGTATCCATGGCTCTGATGTAAAGAAACTGTCAGTTCTATGCACAAGATAGAACCATAGTTCTCCTAAGCCTGAGGTCATCATATAGATTTAACAAGAAAAGACAGTGATCCATCCAGTAAGATGGGCCAGTAGTAAAGAAGTACTTCATTTTGTCATTCCCCAAAATTCTGAGAGCTGTGGCCAGATAATATCCTGGCAAGAAACATATTATTAAATCACCCCTGAGGGCTGACACAGTAAGTTCACTTAAAAGTAGTTTGAGAGAAATGGGTGAATAAAGAAAAACAACTCATTTTTATCCATTTATAGGCAACCTAGACTAAAAATCAATAAGATCAGAGCTTAAATTTTATTATAAACCAAATGGTCTTAATATTATTTTTATTGAACAGTTATAGCTTGCTTACTGTATTTTGGAACCCAAAACAAATTCATTAAAATAGTTCACATTTTAAGTCAAACACGAAATCTTTACAAATAGAAAATAAAAATAATTTATTGTATTTTATTATATTAATGGGATTAAAACTAGACAGTAATAAAGAAATCATCAAAGAAAGAAATAGTTTGACATTGAAGAATACGTTCCATTTACCATTTGTTGTTGAAGAATTCAAAAAGAATACTTAGCAATTCCTAGAGTAAAATGAAAAAGAAAGGAAATACCCTAACATTCAATGTGCAACAATGTGGTGGAAATGCTCTCTGTATAGATGTAAATAAAGTAACTGGTTTGGCCTATGTAGAGCACCATAGAAGTGAGTGGAGAAGCAGAGGACAAGCAGGTAGGAGAAGGGTGGAGTTCCAACCTCCAAAGAAGACAGACTTGTAAGAGATACAGGTGAGAGCCACGGGCTGAGCCACATGTCGGGTTGATTAGTAGAAATGGGTTGGGTTGATTTAAGACGAAAGAGCTAGCTAGTAATGTGCTTGAGACATGGGCCAAACACTATGAAGTAATATAAGTGTTTGATCCATTTTTTGGGGGGACAAAAGCCGCCGCAGGCCAGTTTACAAACCTCCAGGCCCAAAAGGGCCCGGGAAAACTTTCTATAACAGATGGCGTCCCTGGGAGGGCCAATTCAGCTGGCATATCCAGTTGAGGCAGGTCTGAGTCTTTCATTGCAGTATTAAGGTTGGGTTAGGTGTTCCACTGTAGGGAATGAGCTCTGAGATGTCAGCTCATACATCAGGAACATAGTCTGATACTACTGCAAGAAGCTCCACAAACTGCCCACACCATTTGACAGTAGTCTACCTTTGGAGGGTTTAGTTCCTTTCCCTGAAGATACCTCAGTGATTATTTCAGTCAGTGAGATTCCAATAGTTCAGTCATCTTGTTATACAAATTTTATGAAAAACTAAATAAAGACATTGTAGAAAAAAATCAAGCAACATATAAACATATATATATGCGTATACATATGCATATATATGTATACATATATACACACACACAAATTTCTTAATGTGTAATATAATACACATAGTGTTATATAGTTAACATTTGATTAGAAATGTGTGCCTCCATGGACCAGGTTTCAAACCTCCACCAGGGCCAGGTACAAACCTCCAGGCCCAAAAGGGCCCGGGGAAGTTTTCTACAACAGATTGCTTCCCAACATGGGCTGAACACCCACATAAATCCTGAGAAAGTTTAAAAAACTTAAAATGGGTTCTAGATCACTGAAACAGAGCCAAAAGCGGTTTTTTGAATTGCATATTTGAATTGATTTATAGACGGTGCAGTGTTCAGGCAGGAATATAAAAATGGCACGTTCGCGGCACACAGCTTAAACTCATATGTTTCACAGAAGGCTTGGCATAAGTGTGATTGATTTAAGGTTTCTGCTTATACTGAACAGAAGGAAACCGTGTCAAAAACAGTTTTTTCTGGTAGCAGCATTTCCTGAGTCCGCTCTGGTTACCAGCAACTGCAGAGATGCAGCGGGCTCCTTTGCCATATTGAAAAACTGCCAAAATGGGTAGAGTCAGCTATTAAAGTGATACCGACATTTTAAAAGCCCTTCTGGTTAGAAAATGATTAAGAATTCTAAAAAAAAAAAAACAGATTTAGACTCACAAAACCTCTAAACGGGCACAATGTACGTAAGTGTAGTACCAATAAGAAAGTTGAAAATTTTTACCTTCACTTCACATTAAAAAAATTAAGAGTATCACAAATAAGTAGAATTTGCCTCAGTGTCTTAGAAAGCAAGAACAAAACAAACCTCAAAGTTTTACAAGGAAGAAATGATAAAGATTGGTGCAGAAAAGAATGAAACAGAGGATAAAAGAATAATATCTAGACTAAATAAAGCAGGTGATTCTTTGAAATTCTAATAAATATTTACAAACCCTTGCAATGAAATAAGAAGGAAGAAGACAGCAGTGGGATGAAAACATAAACATATCTATCACAAGCCATGATACTGAAAGAGTAATATATTGCCCCCAATCAGGATAAGATAGTGACTAGACCAATCACAGGGGAATTTAACCAAACTTGAATTTAGTTGAATAGTAAGAGATAGTAGCAATGCCTCCATGCTCTCTCTACAAACAAACACACAACAACAACAATAACAACAACAAAAAAACTTTGGCTGACTGAAACTAGCATTATCATCTTAATATAAAAACAGACAAAACAAGAAGGTAAAAATAAAATTACAGATAGATTTTCGTGGGAAACACAGGCACAAAAATTCTCAAATTCTTTCAGCAAGAATTTAGGCTATATTCAAACTGGTCATATATCATGACAAGTTGGCTTAATTCTAGAGCTCCAAAGATGGTTCAAATCTTGTAAATAAACATTCATTATATAGTTTTTAAGTAGACTCATAGACAGAAACACATGATCAACTTAGTAGATTTGAAAAGTACCTTTGATAAATTTAGTATCTTCTCATTTATAAAATTCTTATAACTTTCTTATAATGTTGTGAAGTGCATTATTGTTATCATGATGAAAACTAAAGCAGACCCTCAGATTGCTTTGGTACTTCAGTCATATTAATAATATTAATTGTACATTCTGCCAATTCATGAGAAAGTAAGGCTGTTGTTTTTCCTATGAAAGTTTTCGAAAATACTCATTGTAGTATTCAATCACCCAGTAGTTATCATTATGACATATTAAGATAATACGAATGTGATTTATTGAATAATTATTTCCTGGAAAGTTCAATCAGTATTGATACATTGAAAAAAATATTGATTTTTGCATGCATTTTGTAATTATATTTATTATTATCGTTATCATTTTTATTGATATCACCTACTGTTTTAAGTGTATATTTAAGAAAAAAACATCTCAGAACAATAAGCAGTCTATTAAAAACCAACTTAATTACAGGAAAAAGTAAAATAATTTTTCCCTAAATCAGAAACAGGACAATTATGTCCATTATTTCCAGTCTTATTCAATATTAAATCTGAAGTCTTAAAGGAGAAAGAAATAAAAGGAAGACAAGTAGGAGAGAAAAAGTAAAATTGAATTATCCCTATTTGCAGATTTTGTGATCTTTAAAAGACCCAAGAATTTTATAGAACTCTTCTGTTTGAGAAATGTGTGTGTGTGTGTGTGTGTGTGTGTGTGTGTGTGTGTATGTAAAACATAAAACTAAAAGCTTCCCTATCTTGGCTAGGGAAGAAATGAGACCAGGAGTTAAAAAATTAAGGACAGGGGAGAGCCATTGTGATGGTGAGCATGATCAAATTAAAGTTATGTATGTATGAGACAAACAATGCTGTGGTTGTTTTTCTTATCTTCTCTAAAAGAACAAACACTTAAAATATGGGGCACCTGAGTGCTGTAAGAAAGGTCCATTTACTGTCTGGCATTTGATGACAATCTACAAATAAGAGAGCAGTAATGATGTTATTATTGTTGCACAAGTAGAAAATGTTTCCCACAGGCTCACACTTGGTGGAGAAACTAACTTGGGAGGTTCTTCAGATTTTGAGAGGTGAGGTATAAATGACAAGATGCAGTTCACTGGAAGCATATCCTGGAGAATACCTTGCCTAGGCTTCTTTCTCTTCCTGTTTCTTGTACACCAAGAAGTGACTCCTGCTTCTGCTGCTGTGATTTTCAACAAAACATATTGGATCTAGCAGTCCTAAAATGAAGCCTCTAAAATATGAGTTAAAATTAATCCTTCCTTGTTTAATTCTGGCACATGGTCATTGTGATGATCAAGTGTCTAATAAACACACAAAGTAATGTGTAAGAATGCTAAGCTTCCATCTCTTAAGGTTTGCTGTGTCCCTGAACACCTTTTATTAACAGTAGGATTTTCCATGAAAATTACAACCAATAGTACACTTTGTAGTATTGTAGTATCTTGTGATTCTGATTTTGCTAAATGTCTGAGTAATTTATGAAGTCACAGTTCGTGAGCTTTTGCAAATAAGCTGGACAGAAAAAGAAAGCAATTTGTCATGTGTTTTTGCCTATCTGATAGTAGGATTCTTATGTAAGGAGATTAACGTTCTGGGTGGTGATTGACAGCATTACTATCTGGAGTAACATGGGCAGAGGTACTGGTAATACATGAAAATAAATTAAGAATTTCTATGACTAACCCATTTGGTATAACACTTCCTGTAGCATTTTCTGTTTCTGTAAGTGAAGTAAAAGTGCATTTGAGCCTTGAATGAATCACCTAAACACTAAATATTCATGTAGTTTCTGATTTCATAGCTCCATATCACTAAATTTATATAATCCTCATTATGAGCACTTTGTATGAAAGATAGATACTAAATGGTCTGTCAAAAAAACACTAGCAAATAGGTGTAATTCTGTAGAAAAACATAAATGCTTCATTAATATTAATAGAATCTTGGCCAGTAAATAAAATGTACACTATTATTCTCAGTGAATTGGACAGAAATGGCTGCCTAGATATTTCAATATTTAGTATAAAGAATGTACCAGGCACTGCAAATACACTGACCTTTTCTTTAAATGTGGATTTTGATTGAAGAGAAATTACAATACTTGAAACCAAACCTCAAAGGAGAATAACAAAGGTAAACTATTTCTTACTGTTGCAGACTTAGAGATTAAAGCACACTATAGATTTTAGATTTAAGTTATCTTTCCTTGTCTTTTAAAAATATTTTGTAATTTCATTCTGAGGAAATTCCTGGCCTCAAAACACAGAAGGATGAAGTTAAAGTCATGGAGATTCTGACTCTCATTGAACAGTGCTAGATTGAAGATAATTTGAAAACTAACATATTTAAATAAAAAAAAAACAAACAAAATAATTTTTATGGAAATACTATTTTACATACATAGAATTAAGTATTTATATAGACACTTTTCTAAGTCAATCCTATTCAGGTACAGACTGACTTCCAAGGTATGAAAAATATAATACAGAGTTATAATGTTTGATAAATGGAAAATTGAAATGGGAAGAATCAAATGAAATGGAGAAGGAACTCAAGGCATAGAAGGGAATATGAAGAGGAACAACTAACACCAAAGTACTTTTGAAAAAAAATTGTATAAACTTACTAATTTAGAAGTTTTTCATAATAAAAACATACATAAAGAGGGTTTAAAAAGAGTTCTCTTACAATGGAGAGGTGTGTGGTAATACCCCAATCAAACATTATGTGCTATAAAATAAAACCCCCAGATCAAGAATGGGTTACTCCTTTCTATATTGTTGCTTAATGGGATCCCATGGACTCTCCGAACAAAATAATCTATTGGCAAAGCTATCAGATATCCTCTGAAATTTGATAGTAAGACACTATCAGTGAAGACACCACATACTTATGTAATATAATATGGGGAATCATAGTGGATATTCAGCTGGTGACTGCAATTCTACTAGCCAGTGTTTATAATGCTGGACAGAGTAAAAATTTAAAAGTTCTCATCCTATTATGGACACTATGATATACAGTTACAACCTGTCTAGTAAGATCCTCCCACTAAATGTATGTGTTCAAATTAGTGTGAATGCTAAAAAGTAATCAAACACACTTTCATTAGAATTAAAGATGCTTTATGAGATGGAACTCATCTTTGATACTATCAATGAGGTCAAGAACCTGACAATAGACATAGCTTTGAATCCAGGGGAAAATCTGCCATTATTTTGATAAAGAAGTATGGTAATAAAACAACTTCTAAAAATGTTTCTTTACCAATGATTTGTTCAGTCTTAATCATAGAAGCTTTGTCTTGCAGCTGATGGCAATTAATACAGAAATCCACATTTGATAAATATGCTGAAAATAATAGACATTTGAATGTTCAACCCTACATAAGATATTCACACCACATTCCTTTTTTCAAGACTCAGATATTATTACAGAAGAGGAATATTGATGATTATAAGTGATAGATGTGATGGGTGAATAAAAATATAGTGTTAATTGCCACAAAAGGACAGCTGTCCATATGAATAGGCAGTGGTTATAGCAACATGGGCAATATCTGCCAAAGATTAAGCCACATAAAATTCAACAATCAGGAAGGTAAGGTATTTGTGAAGTTCTACCCATAATCAAGGGGCTATTGGCATCTGACCAATGCTAGTGAAGTCAATTTTGTTCAATGCAGTGACATTTGGTATATCAACTACACTAAAAAGCTAGTCTCACACCTAGTAGTAGATGATCCAAATTAACTATACTTTATGATTTTTTCCCACTTTGCTTCATTTTGTTTTTAATAGTTAAAGAGAAACATGAGGTTGGGTACTTTGGAAGGAATGAAGGGAACAATATGAAAGAGATAAGAAGCATCAATAAATAAGACTAAAAAAAAGAAGAAAAAACCCATTGTATAAAATTCCTAAAAAACAAGTAGAAGGATACAGACATTATGAAGCTGGAGTTGATAAAAGATCTAAGAAGGAGGATGTCCACTTAGGGAGAGAGAAAGAAAGTCTTCATAACAGAGAAGAATCAAATAACACTAATGTTATTAAATAAGGTTTCGAAAATTATAATATTTTATATTTACATAAAATTAGATATGATATATATATGTGCGTGTGTATCTATATCTCTGTCTCTCTCTCTCTTTGTGTGTGTGTGTGTGTGTGTATGTGTGTGTATGTGTAAGAGAAGTTATTTTACTTAGGCTAACAATGATCTCCACAAGAACAACAGCAAAATAACTCATGAAAAATTTCAGTTTTTGGTTCAAGCAGCTTCCTTCTCAGTGGTTGGTGAGTGTGGTCCAACAGACTCCTCGAGCAATGTGGACTATATTATCTTTGTTCTTGGTCATTTCTTATAGGTGGATGGTGAAACCCTTTCACTGAAGACACCACACACAAAGGAAATAGTCTCAGATATTGAGCTGGATTTGACCAAAGCTCTTTTTTTGTGACCTCACTTCAGTTGTGCCAGGAAAATGCTTTGCAAGCAACCAAGAACTGGAATCAATGAATAGCCTCACCCAGCATGATATCTATGAGCTACAATGATCATCATGACAAGACCCAATAAACATTCAATAAGCAGCATTCACATGTTGATTTTAAGGAATAGCTGTCAAACTGGATTGACAACCACTCAACAGGAGGGAGATTTCACCTACTATTAGAAACCTACTTAACTTAAACCCTAGGCTGCCAAGGTCTTAGAAGTGATATGAGAAAAGAATCTACTCCCACCACTTTCTTAAATAACTATAATTTCTAACTACATTGTAAATCTTATCCTAATAGTAACAAGAAAGTGTAGTTATCACTCCTCATCAAAGAAGCATCTACATTTGGTAATAATCACTATCAATGGATTAAAATGTTAATATTTACTAAGGAGTTTATATGAAACACTCACTGATATAAAAGATTGAACAACTGGGTGATTGCTGGAAAGATGGAGTGGTCCAGGCTGTGGAAGCCATTTGGTCTTTCCTGAAAAGCATGAGAAAGTAAACAGAAAGACAGCCAGTGTATACTCTGTATAAAACTATCTGGCCATGTCCCGTATACTGGAGCCTAAAGGCCCAAAGGCCATGCCACTTGATCAAGGTGATATTGCCTGATTCTAACTACAAGCTTCTCTTCACAATTATACACCACACACACACACACACACACACACACACACACATACACACACACACACAAAAACCAACTAGAAGCAATCCATAGAAAAATGGATCATAGGATGCTAATCAGTACTAGATATATCTGTTCACAGATCCTACATTCACAGTTCAGGCCATATTGAACATCACAGAAGAGGGGTTGAAATGAAATGTTCATCATAAGGGCCAAAATATTAGGAAACCTGCTGTGAAACAGTCTCACTTAGAATGGCTGGAAAACAAGACAGGAGAAAAACTAATATCAATAGATATGCCAATGTGGAAGGAGAAAATTCTCATGGAGTTCCTTTTTTCTAGACAAAGAACTATCTAGGCCATTAATAACTTCTGAAATAGAATGAATTAAGTGTTACCAGTGATGAGCCTCATCATTGGTAAACCAATACAAACTATTCATTCCTGAAACGATATACACACTAGCAACAACGAAAAAAATTAGCTAATAAAAGCAGTACAAAGAAACAGATTTTTCAATTATAATTCACTGTTCTCCTTCTGAAGCCCAATTGTCTGCTGTGAATGTTGCATTGCCTGTGTCTTTCCAGATATAACATGTGCTCTCTATCACTGCCCTCATTGTTAGTACTGAACTCTGCCCCATCCTGCTAACATCCAGTCTTTGAATACTGCAAACCAGATTCCTTAAGCCTGTTCCCTGGGGGTCATTTATCAAGTTGTTAATCATTTTTTTTTTAAAATTAGTCCTTCTTGGTTTCTTTCCAAATGCTCTTTATCATGACACAGTTAGGGATGTACAAATGAAACCCACCATGCTCATAAATATTTGACTACTGTAGGAGATAAGAAAATGTCCTTTGTGATTTATATAGACACTACTTAAAGTCTTTTCCTTCTTAAAGATTAAAGAGATAATGATTTGAATTCTTGAGACTTTGGACCTTGCTGTCAAGAGTTGCAATAGTGAAACTGCTTTAGATTATGTAGAAAACATAATAGGAAAGAATATAAGCATGGATGAGAAATGATAGGGAAAAGAAGTGTGAACACCAGCTGTCATGAAAAACTAGGGACTTAGCCCTAGTTCAATAGAAACGCCCCAGTTTGTAATTTCAGAAACACAGCATACTGAATTTAAAATGGGCTGTTTAAAATGGATGTTACTTTTGTTTCCACTTCAGGATATTTTTACCATTCTTTCACTTATTCAAACATTTATTTATTTATTTTTATGACAATTGTCTCACATACAACTACATAGTAAAAATTTTAACTAAGGTTGGAGAAATGGCTCAGTGGTGATTGGTTTAGTTCCCCGCACAATTGTCTGTGACTTCAGTTCCAGAAGACCTTATGACTTTCTTTCTGGCTTCTTTAGATATTCAGGACACACATGCTGTATATACATTCATGCATACAAACATTCATCCACATAAAATGAATATAGATTAATTCTTCCTTTCTAAAACCCTTCCCAGAAAAGGTAAAATTTTAAGCAAAGTTAATTTAACTGAATCATGATAGATATCTTATCAACTTGGATGACTATAATAGCATTTCTCTTCTTGCCTGCCATGGTGACAACATCAGGATGCCAATAGTGATGTTTACTCCATTTATTTTTGCATTCTCACTATGTTGCAGTGCCATGAACAGGGAGATTAATGAAACCAGTACCCTTATCTATACTCTTCTGGCATAATGTACTGGTGGTGGCATCACCTTATCCTTACTTTGCCAGTCCTACTTTTAATACATATTCTTCTTTTTAAATCCTTTCTTGCCATCTAAAGCTGCCTGGTCTTAACCCAATGCTGCATATTCCTTTGTGCACATGCATTGTCATTCATTTTGCTATTTCACACTTACTGATGGATGAAAATTGGTTCAGGTTTCTTTTTACTCAACCCAGACACATTTTAAAATGTGAGCATAAACAATATTCTAAAATACAAGTTGGACTGTGGCATACCCACAGTGTGGCACATCCATGATTTGAATTAGGAAAAGCCCTTGTGTCAGCCCCAGGGAACCTGATCAATCATCTAACCTAATTTCCAAGTCTTTATTCTTTCTAAGAGCCCCATGAAGGTTTTCAAATTATTACACTTCCATATGCTTTTGTCTGTGCTGTTTTCCAATCCAAAATTGAATACCCATTCCTCTCATTTTGACTGATTGACAAATTTAGGTTAATTTTTTTAAACATGGATAATTAAATATAATCTTCATTAAACTATTGATTGTCGTGCACAACCTTGCCAGGAAGGAAAGCGCAACACCCAGGATCTTCTTTCAGCAGTTTATTCGGGACCTTTACAATTGTTCTCTCTTTTTTCTTCTCCCTGCTTCTCCTTCTCCTCCCACGGGAAACCCCGCCCACTGACTAGAAACTCTCAGGGTATCCAATCCCAAT
The DNA here is from genome assembly GCA_004025045.1 of Sigmodon hispidus. Lineage (NCBI taxonomy): Eukaryota > Metazoa > Chordata > Mammalia > Rodentia > Cricetidae > Sigmodon > Sigmodon hispidus. The sequence goes on along the minus strand of PVIH01000554.1, from coordinate 142,148 downwards.
AAGCCACGTGGGTACAGCTCATAGGTCCACATACACAACAGCAAACCATGCCCCAGGCTCAAGCCAAATAAGGAGTTGTTTATCAAGAGAGCACTCACCCACGGGGGGTCGAGGCCAGAAATCAGCACCATCTTTAGGGTGCAGCAGGCAGCTCTCTACAGCTCCCCCTTATTTAATAATGAAAAATTAAAAAATCAAGCAAAAGCAGTGGGCAAGAGCAGAGGCCTAATCCCCATTGTGCAAGAGGACTGGTGCTATCCCTAATCCAGGTGTCATCCACTCAGACAGGGACAGACCTGTCCGGCACCCGTTTTCATAAGGACAGGATAGTGGGTGCCAACCTGTATACAATTATGCATGCTCTTCATGAAGCCTTACCTAGGCAAAACCATGTGCAGTGCTTAGCCTCGCAACCCATGCCAAACATTACTCTTTCAAGGCAGCAAGTCAAACATGTGGGGGCTGTCCCACCTCAATGGCAGTGAAGGCTTGAACAATAATGGCCATGCTCCTACACTATGTGAACCTCATTTTGCAGATGCACCACAGGCAAATCAGAATTATCAGCACCATCAAGCCAGCCAGAGCACCCATTCCCACCCATTCCTTCAGATGATTGAGGGCAGTGGACATCCATCTCATCAGTCCTTTAGCAACTCCAGGGTCCACTCGAGTTGAATTCACAGCAACTATTGCAACTCTCAACTTCTCCATGGTTGCTTTGAATTCACCTGACCAATTTCCTATAAAATAACTTGACAAAACTTTAGACAAATTTGCAGCATAGGAAAATTTTCATACTGAATAGAAGTTACGCATAGGCCCTGATACTTCCATTCGCATCACAACTGAGCTATCTGCCAGAGGACATCAACCTCCTCTTGCACCAGGTCAATCCTTTGGTGGACCAACATCAGCCTGCCTTTAAGCTGGGCAGAAATGCCTCTTTGAATTTCTAAGGCATGTGCTACATTAGCAGACAAATTACTAAGTGTTTGAGCTGTCTGGACAGTGTGACTCATAGCAATGGCGGCCGTGGTGGCCCCAATTGCAGCTAGGGAAATGACTGTAACAACAGCTACGGTAATACCAAAATCTCTCTTAGCTCTACAGAAGCTCATGGCATTAGGGCTTTGTATCAGGACAGGTACCCATTCCAGAGCCAATCCTCGCCCTCAAAGTCAGCATCATACTTGTCATTTCGGACCTTCCTGGTTAGCTGTTCTGGTACCCACACTGGATCTTGCTGGTCCTGAGGAAAGACACAAACAGAACCTCTCGCCCATGTAAGCACTGGATCAGGACCATGGAGTGGCCCATGAAAATATCCTTCCATTTCACCATGCCTCTGTGGCTAGGGGTGAGAATCAGATGTCTATCTGCCACGGAGCGCCCATCAACATCCAAATTTTAAAAATTAAGGGTAAACAGAGCTATAGTTAGTCTTTCTTTGGGGGTGTGGCCGTGGCCTATTCCCCCTTTTTGTTTTTGTAAGCATTCCTTCAGCGTGCGATGAGCACATTCCACTATGCCTTGTCCTTGTGGATTGTAAGGCAATCCATGAGTTATTTGTACATCCATTTGCCTGCAGAATGCAGTAAACTGTATTCCATTATAAGCAGGGCCATTGTCAGTTTTTACCTGCAGGGGCTTTCCCCAAGCTGCCCAGGCCTCTAGGCAGTGCACAATGACATTGTGTCCCTTCTCTCCTGACATGGCAGTGGCATGCAAGATACCAGAGCACATATCTACAGAAACATGTACATATTTTAAAGAGCCAAATTCAGAAATGTGAGTAACATCCATTTGTCATACTTTTAATGGCAAGATCCCTCTGGGATTAACACCTAGGGAAGGTGAGTGGTGATATACCACACATTGAGCACAATCCAAAACTATTTGATGTGCCTCAGCTCTGGATATCTGAAACTTTTGTTGTAAGGTCTTAGCATTCACATGATATAGCTGGTGAAATTCTTGAGCTTTGACTACAGGAGAGGTAAAGAATACCCAGTCCTGTCTAGTGCACATGTCCACCTTGGCATTGCCTTCACCGAGTGGACCAGGAAGGACAGTATGAGCACGGATATGTTGAGGAAAATATCTCTACTTATGCTGCAAAATCAAGTCTTGCAAGTGGTTAAATAGGACAGCAACCATACTGGATGATTTTATTGGTCCTGCCACTTCAAGCACCTTTAAAGCATTAACCACATAAGCTGAGTCAGATATCAAGTTAAAGGCAAATTGGCATTCTTTAAACACCTCACATACTATATGAAGTTTCACTACCTGAGGAGTACCAGGAGTAAACTGATGTTGAACTGGTTGTTTGCCTTGTACCATATAGGCACCTACTCCTGTTTTCGAGCCATCAGTGAATACATTGACAGCTCCTGCCACCGGCCCTGCAGTGGTGACCTTGGGAAAAATTATGGAGTGCTCCTTAAAAAATGTCAGAGGAAGATGTGGGTAATGATTATCCATTTTTCCAGCAAAGGTACAGTGAAGATTTGCTCAATAATCAACAACAGCACACAGGGTGTTAACCTGTGCTGCTGTGTATGGCACAATTATTATGGCTGGTGCATGCCCAAAATACTGAATGGATGGCTGGATGCCATTCTGAGCTAAATCAGCTACTGCTGTAGGGTAATGTTCTATACTTTTATTAGGCGATACCTTTGGATGTATCCACAACAGTGGACCTGATTGCCATAGTACCCCTGTGGGTTGCCTGAATGTGGGTAAAAGGCATAGGGCAAAATATTTTCCTTCCTCTGTCCTATTTAGGCAAGGATCCTGCAACCTCTGTTCAACTACCTGCAGTGCTTTTCTGGTTTCCACTGTCATTACTCGCATGGAGTCTAAAGCTGACTCTCCTTTCAGAATGTCATAAAGGGGTTTCAATTCATAATTTGCAATCCTAAGATATCCTCTAATCCAATCAATATCTCCCAACAGCTCTTCCTCTGAGTCTGTAGACTCAGGAGTTTCTATATCAGCAAGGTCGAGGTACAACTCTCCCCCTTCACTCTGTCCTTCTTCACTGTCTTCCCACTCCGATCTCTCCTCCCAACATCTCCAAGGTGGCCTGTTATCAGCTTCAGGTGGCCTTGGCAAATGGAACCACACCTGCCTAGAACCAATCCACAGGTTTTGATCTTCCATGGAGACAAAAGCAGAAATCCTTTTCTCAAGTAACATATTCTTATAAACAGATTTCAAAGTCAGGATATCTTTAAAGTATATGCATTTATTTAACTTAGCCTTAGAAATGAGTTGTCTCTCTGCAGTTAGCTCCTTAAAAGTTAAAAAATTACAAGAAAATGCAATAACCAAAATCCAGACTCTCTGTTTATCTGCCATCTTTATGTGGCTTTTTTATTTCCTTCCCCATTTAGAGGTTTTGAGAGTCTAAATCTGTTTTATTGAGAATTCTTAATCATTTTTCAACTCAAAGAGCTTTTAAAAGGTTGTACCACTTTAATTGCGGACTCCGCCCTCTTGGCTGCTTTTCAATATGGTGTAGGAAGCCACCAATCTCTCCCACTGCTAGCAAGCAGAGCAGACTCAGAAAAACCTTAATGAAGCAGCTCCTTAAGAGCCAAAAAAATTGGATGTGAGGTTGAAGACCCCATCCTTGTATAACCTTTAATTCCTACCTTAAAAATCTTCTTGGAGCACTTACCAAACAGCCCCAGCTTGCTAATGCTTTTACTTTCACTTTGAGCTCAAGTTTGCAACTGCTGTTATTTTCACTTTAAGCCTAAGGTTGCCGTGCATCCTTTAAGCTCAAGGTTGCTGTGCGTCCACAGCTACAAGAGGTTACACCCACTCATCAGTGAGCTCCCTCTTCTCCGACTTATCTACAGGTCAGAGCTACCCGCTTTGACTGCGGATCCCAATTTACCTGGGACTTACCGGTTGACCCCCCGACTGCTGAAAGTTCTGATGCCTGAAGCTCGCTAGAGTTGTTTCCCCGTATGGGCCACCACTTGTCGCTTGCAACCTTGCAAGCAAGAAAAGCGCAACACCCAGGATCTTCTTTCAGCAGTTTATTTGGGACCTTTACAATTGTTCTCCTTTTGTTCTTCTCCCTGCTTCTCCTTCTCCTCCCCCGGGAAACCCCGCCCACTGACTAGAAACTCTCAGGGCATCCAATCCCAATAAGCCACATGGGCACAGCTCATAGGTCCACATACACAACAGCAAACTATGCCCCAGGCTCAAGCCAAATAAGGAGTTGTTTATCAAAGCGAGCACTCACCCATGGTGGGTGGAGGCTGGAAATCAGCACCATCTTTAGGGTGCAGCAGCAGGCAGCTCTCTACAATTGATTTTTTTCTGCATAGTAGTGTAATATATGGGCCATATATTTCTACTTGTAGAGTTTTCTTTATCTAGTTTCCAAGCAATTATATTTTTCTACCCAAAATAGTAGTTTCTTATGGCCCACAATGCATCTGCTTCTTCTATTACTAGGACCAGAAAAGCAGATACCAATGGATTTGGATTCTTATCTAAACCCTGATTTCACTGAGGTCTATACATCGGATATGATAGTACTAACACAAACAGCTTCAATATTTTCTCTCAACATTGAAGGCTGCTAAGACATCCATTTCTTCTGAGTCTGGGAATGTGTTTTTAACTTCATCTATCCCTTTGTTTATTTCTCAGACCCTTCAAAAAATACATTTAAACATGTACCCATTTGATCTTCCTTCCCCACATTCAGATATTTCAATCTCTTAGGGACACAATTCTCCCATCAATAATTGTTTGATGTTCTGTCACATTTGCCCTTCTATTTACTAAACATATTGCTGCCCACTTTATTCTAAAGAATCATACACAGAAAATATGAATCTGATATCCCCCAAGCTTTCTAAATCTTCTTTACATCTTCCAAAGACACTTAGAGGAAAACTACTTCATAGAAAACATGGTTTTTCTATTTCACTACCAAGGGCCTTCTGTTTTTAACCTAATTCTTTGCTGCATTTGTAAATTATGTTACTTCCTTCATTTTTGTCATAATTCCACTCATGGAGAGCTTCTGATAAAGGCCCATGCAAACATTCATAAGTTTGTTAGATAAAATTGTCATTTTTTTAAAAAAAGTAGAGAATATCTCACATATTCTGTAATTTACTTAATATTTGGTACATATTTTTAAATAGATAAGCAAATGCTGAAGGCAAAAAAGGTTCAGGATTATGACTAGAATTTTAATTTCAGTGAAACAATTTAAAATGTGCTTTATTTTGAAAGAAAATGTCTCATTGAACAAAGAGGACATTTCCATTTTGCTTTATTATTATTTTGAATACATTATCATCTGTTATTGATATTATATTTCCTATATGTCTGCCAGTACATTAAGCAATGTAGAAATATTATAACTATGCATATGTAACCAATGAAGTAGATATTATGGCTGGTCCCATTTTATAAACAATGGAACTAATGTTCAATGAGGTTAAGTTTCTTCCCATTTAGATCAGATGCTTATAAAATATTAATACTAAACCATAAATATTTAAAAGCAGGCCTCTTATTCAGTCTTACCACAATGTTTTTCAAAACATAAGAGTTTCTGTGGTTATATGTGTGTCTGTGGTTATGTATACTCTCCCTTTTTATAATTAAAAGTTAATTATGATTCAAAGTAACAGGTGTTCTTAATAGCATTCCTGCCTTGTTTGAGTTGATTCTCCTCTCACACTAGTCCCCCAAGACTTCTGCCCCTAGGCTCCTTTGATCACATCTCTCCTACTGTTCCCCTTCATGCTGTGTGTGCTCCATCCTTCTTCTCATCTCTCTTAAGATCTCTTTTCTTTTCTCATGGATACTTCTTTTGCTTCATGACCTATCTCTATCTCCACTCCCCTGTTATTTATTTTTTACTTTATTCTTGTGACTGTGAACAGGCTATATTACCCAAATCTTTCTTTACTCTTCCCTCCTTCTACTTTGCCTCCATCTCTTTCTACTTTTTCACCACGTATATTTGACACTTATTGCTAAGTACTTCACTACATCCTGCCAGTTGAAATATTGAAAAGAATTTAGTGCAAGTTCTACTTTGATCACTGCCTTTTATGTTGCATATTGGCTGCCTATAAACTTCTGTGAAATTTCATTGGAACTCTTGTTTTGATAGTTATGCCCTACCTCACAAAATATTTCTTATTTCTCACTGTCTTTATAAACATATTCTGACATAATTGCCTCTTTTTAAGTGCCCCTCATCTCTGTTTCCATATCTTTTTACTATTTTCTGAAGCCATCTTTATCCTTTGTAATTATGTTCTCACTTTTTTTTTGCTGTTAACCCTTTCCTATATCTTTGAAATCATTTCCCCCCACTCCATAAATACTATGTTAGCTGTTCAAGGTTGACTTGCCGCTTTCTTGTCACATGGATTTCAATTCAAGACCATTTTATTTAATATCAATAGTCCTTTCTGACTACATGAGTTAAATTGAGATCGGATCCTCATTTATTCTCTCCTAGCATTCTGCTCACCTGATTTTGTAAACACGGTTATGTAGTTATTTAACTATTCACTATTACTTTAACTGTTTACCAGACAAAACTTCAGACTACAAAAGATCAAGCACCATGTCTGTTTTGTTTACTCTATTGAGAAGGCATTTAATATTGATTTTGGCCATAGGGATATTCCACTTAAATGTACAAACACAATCTTGAAGCTTCCAGGCTCAGAGGCTCTTCTTGAATCTTGACCAAAAATTATGGCCTAGTTTGTCCAAGGAAACTGTTTTGGTCCCATTCCCTTGTCCATAGTATGCATGGCATGTACATCTATGAAGAACCATGGTTCAACCTGCCAGGTTCTCCTAATATTCTTTCTTCAAATAATTAATCTGGTCCAAAATGTATCTGATCATAGAGTATAAGCTAAAAGATAATGCAACTCAGCATCATTCTTGTTCCATAGCTTTACTGATGCACGCATTCAGTATCCTATTTATTTAAGATATTTTGTTTCTTTACAGGTTGAAATTCACAGTAGTCCACTCATTACCTTGTTACCCACAAATCTCACTGTTAACATCATTTATCTCTCCACTCCAAAGTATATATATTATTATTGTAGTTTATAATTTTATTGATATACTCATCAGTATGGTAGCAAAAGTATCTATCTAAAAGGCTAATAAGTGTTTAGAAAATGTTATGGTGATTAATACACTTTCAAATGAAGCATGAAGACATGAGTAGTGCAGATCCCTAGCACTACTGTAAAAAAAGATATGTGTTGTCTGAAGCCTCTGTGCCAGATTGATAAAGACAGTTGGCTTCTCAAATCTCATCAGCTAATCATCTCAGGTAATTGCTTATCATCAGGTCAGTGAGTTTACCTATCTCAAAACATAAGAAGAATAACCAAGGAATACTTATGGTGTATTGATCCCCGGTCTCTACACTCACATCTACAAGTGAGTTTTCTAGCATACAAATGTTGCATGTACATCACAATAATAAGAGATAGTCTTTATGTAAAGATAACAAATAAAATAGATTGCAAATCAGTGCTAGCCTGATTCTATATGTATATTATGTAAATAATATATTTCCATATATATTATTTAAACACCTATGACTTACATCAGAATGACAATGACAAATTTCCTTTCTTTCCACTATAAAACCTACAGAAACTTTTATGCCCTGAAATCTGCTAATTTTCCAGTACTGCATGTAGTTATTATTTATAAGTTTCTATTCCATTGTCTTTTTTTCTTTCTTTCTAGGCTCCTATCACACAAGACTTAGAAGTGAAAGATAACTTTTATGTATTGCTCTTCATTTCTACAGTGGAGAGTCCTATTCATAGTATTATATTTTCACATTTTAAATAAAAGAAACTCCATTAAGTGATTTTCCAGAATACTTTTCTTTGTATAATATCTTCTTTAAATGTATCCTTTAATTTTTTCACAATATTCATCTCACTATTGTATACCCATTATGCATTGATCATAGTCTTAGAGAGTGGGGCATCAGTGCTTGCCAATACTTTCATGGCCATTTTTGTTGGATAGTATATGAAAGACTGGGGTTAGACTGAGAAATATTTTCATAAAATTAGTATATGTTATAATGCACTTGAGGCATCCCTTTCGGTATATAAGATGACAATGCTGTCATTTTATGATATCTATGTAATTGTTTTTTTCATAAAAAAGAAATAAAGGACACTAAATCATAAGTGTTTGCAGTAATTAACCTCAGTTTCTAGATAAAACCTTGTGAACTTACTGGGAAAGTCCTTTAAATAGCATATATATTTTAAAAGAATCCATTTGTTACAATAGCAATAACTTTGGGGATCAGATCCCAGGCACTGTATTTGGAAACACCCCAGTAATACTACCTATACCTAGTGTTCCAACCTAAAGGAAAAATGAGTAAGAGTTATAGGATGTTTAAATTTGAAAAAGACACTGAACACTAGAGCCAATGCACAGGCACAGCCATAGCCCTTGCTGGGGAGGAGATAAAGTGATGGGAAGAAGAGAGAGTGACTGGGAGGGGTGGGACGGGGAAGAGAGTTTGAACAAGGGGATACAAAGATAAAAATATGACTTTATTCATAATAAAAAATAAAAAATTATTATTCTTATAGCAACATGACACAGAGATTTAAGTGAAGGCTGCTACAGCTATGTTCATTTGAAGCTAAGTCCCTGGACCTTATTTCTTTCAATGAAGCTCATATAAATAGCTATCTCTGACTGCAGTCAATGTTCCAAACTAAAACAAGATTTTAGATACAATTAAGGAGTTTATGAATGTCACAATAGGACAATTGTGGATGTATGTGGTTTATCATGAACATGTTAGGGAAGCAAAATGGTTTTCCAGATAATATAGACTCAGGATAGTGAGAAGCCAGTTGATTTTTCTTGACTTTTATTTAATAAAGGAGAGAAATTTTCTGTTTCCTAGCTGAACTTAAGATTAAAATGTGTGATCTAATGATAACTCATGAATTTGTGACAGGAAATGTATCACAGTGCCCAAATTATAACTCAAATTATAAACTAGCCAATCACCATGAAGTCATTTTCTCTACATGGTGAGTCATCTAATTTACAGCATGAGAAAGCAATGACAATTTATCTTCTAATTTTATTTGTGATGCTTAACAATGTTATAGAGCATGTAAGTGTTTTCCCTCTGTGCTAAATTTAAAATCAATATAAATCAGATGTATTTGAATTATATAGCTTTTGAAATAGAAAATAATAGGACAGCTTTTATTTCCACTGTTCATACTATGACAAATATTTCTTTATATAAGTGTATCAAAATGTGAGGGGTGAGTTATTTTTAATTTTAGCATATTATCCTGATGCATCAATATATAAAATATAAGTGTTCCAAAATGAAATAAAACACATAAATATATCACAGGAGGATATTAAATTTGATTTTTTATACACAAATTTGATTTTTTTTTCAAGTCTACATGGAAGGACTATGACATTCTGGGTAAGCTCCACCAAGTCTCACTCTCTCCCTGTCAATTGTCTCTCACAGATAATTCTTTATAAGTTACTAAGAAACATTTACAATTATAAACTGATGCATTCCTACCTTGAGTATACACACAACAAATAAAATACACACCGTGCTTTCTTTCCCTTGCTTATAAGATTTTATTTATCATTGTTGCCAATGAGTTTTGTTCTCTCTAGTGTCACAAGCCTATCTTGATCCTCATTTCACTAAGCTAAATTCAGTTCTTTACAAAATTCAAACACTTTTTATTCTCAAATGTCTGTGTAAATCAGTTTTATTAAGTAACCCCCTACTATAGGGCACCCAGTTTGCCTTGCTTTTTTATACCCAAGTATAATACCTTACTAGAAGAGATAACCTTATTTCTTACTGTTAAGTCATCCCCTCCCACACATGAGCTAAGTTATTCTCTGTCATTTTGCTTTACAGGCTGTTATTAACATGATCACTTTGGTCACTATGCAAGAAGGAGAGGAACCAAATTTCTTTTATTTAATATTATTTTCTTAGAGCTAGTGTATTGGACTATATTTTTAAGTGCTATACAAAAATTTGTAAAGGACTGACAAAATGTATGAGTGAGGAAAACTTTTTTGCCTATATGCTTTATTTTTTCATTCACTGTTTCTTTTATATTCTTCTTTTTAATTTAATTTTTCTAAAATTTTACATGTATTTTTGTCATTTCCACTCTTCTGTCTCCACCTTCCACAACTACCTACATCTTTTCAAATTCACTATATATATATGTATATATATATATATATATATATACACACACACATAAATACATACATAAAACCTGTCAAGAGGTTCAGTCTTGGGGAAAAAGAATTCTCTCTTACCCATAAGTGACTGACTTTCTATATTTCTTTCTGTTTTCTTAGGAAAAAACATAAGTTTGAAATATTGAATATTACTCCTATGGTAACTCTAACAAAAACAACAAAAAAACAAAGAGGTTTGTAAACAAAAGACATTTATTTCCTTCATGAGTCTGGAAGGGCCAATGTTCAGAGACTTCATCTAATAGAGGTTTTTTGTTGTTGTTGTTTGTTTCTTTTGATAGTTCCCTAAAGTAGCACAAGGTGTCACATGATGAGTGACCCTAAGCTCACATGTTTGTGTCTGTCTGGTCCTGGTTTGCTTTAAAGCCACCAGAATTTAATCATGAAAGATCTATGCTAGTATCTGAATCTGTTAATCTTAAAGATTTGAAGATATTAAAAAAGTTTTTTTTCAATTTATATATATAGGCTGCCTTCCCCTAAAATAGGTTTCAAGAGATCAGCACTAAAATGGGCAAAATAGAGATTTCTTTTTAACATGATGGGTAGAGTGTTTCCAAATAGAAGATTTAGTAAGCAAATAAGCAGAGTTGAAGAACCATAATGAGTTGGTCATAACAACCTCTTGTGAAAAAAATACAAGGTAGTCATAATAACCTTTTGACACAAAGGCATGATTTCTGTTTACTAAAAAAGACAGTACAGGCCATTTGTAGTTAAGCTTACAGATAGGGGACAGTACAATTCTTTAGAACTAGAGATTTAATTAGAAAGAGAAATGAACCTAGTTTTCATTATATATGTTAGTTATTCAGCCTGAGATGGAAGCATGATTGTCCATCACATATACATTCATACTTCTTCCAAAGCTCACATCCCTAAACACAAAACTGTTTTCAGTTTGTATTTTCTAGTAAAAGTAAATACAATTTTTGAGGTTAGACTCATGTGTGAGCGTAAGATGATAAATATGCTATAATTTAGATAACTATCTCTATAGGCTCATGCATATAAGATTGGCTCTTAAATTCAAAAGTTTTAGTAGCTGAGTCTAATTAGAGAAAAAAGGCTGATGAAGGTAACTTTGGGACCTGTATTGTTTCCCTAGTTTCTTTCTTTTACCTTTTCATATGCAGGGGCCACAAAATGATCATGTTTGTTCCTGTACTCCTTCTCTGTCATGATATTATACCTTTCTCTAACTAACAATAAAACAAAATGAATCTTTCTTTTATTTAAGAATGGTTTTCAAGAAAATAAATAATGCTTAATTTTTAGCCAATCTGGAATCTTGCACACATAACAAACTATTCTCAACACCACCATGAGCCCAAATATATTTTATCTACACCTAAGAGTAAACAGAACTCAGTAAGAAGACCTTGAAAATACTGCTTCAGGCTCTACAAAATAGAACATTATAACTTACCTTGATATGATATGCTTTTTCAAAGTATGTGTTGTAAATTACTTTAAATTTGCTAAAGCACTGTATGAGCATTTTACTTACACTTTACTAATTATATATGGATTTAACTTTTTCCACCTAGAGGAACAAAATCAATAGTATTTATTCTTGTACATTTTCAACATTGAATTTTTAGATACTTCTCTCTTCTACTTAAAAATCTAAGCCTTTTAGGTTTCCTCTTTTTGCTATCATTAACCATGCTACTTCACATTTCTCTTATAGAACCAATGAAAGTAACAGACTCTCTCTTTCTTGAAATCTGTACACTTTTAGAAACCATTATTTTGTGAAGGAAAGTCCAGTGACCATGAACCACTAGCTTAAAATCCCTGCAACTGTATCTTGATTTATCACTGGAGGCCAGCGTATAGTATCACTGCATTTCAAATGTTTAGTCTTAAATTGAAATGATGCTTCCTTGAATTGTTCTAGGAAAACTTACAGAGTGCATGTATGTTATAGCACATCAACATTTACCCAATATGTTCATGTGTTTCATAAAAGAAATGGAGTTTAGATTATATTCTATAGTAGTAGTTAAGTTTAAAAAGGAGAAAAAGAAAGAGAGAAAGGAAGGAGAAGGAGGCCTGTATACATTCAGTTACATTTGTATTGAACATCTCTTTGTTCCTATATATGGCAATAGAGATATATAAGAAGCAAGAACAAACAACAATACCTCTCAAAGAAAAACTTTATTCCATGGAGCTTAGACTGCTATGTGATTCTCTTTTAAATATTATGAACAAAAGTGAAGTTGAATCCCTTGTGCCCTCAGAAACTTTCCTAATATTTTATTTTCGTGTTAGACTTATTCAATTGTGCTTAAAGATATGAATAGAAGTTTTTCTCAAAGCAGAGAATACCTGTAACATGTTCATGTGGCCAACAGGTGTGCAGATTTTTGTGTCTTCAGAACCTGTTGAATAAAGAATTCAAAGCTTCTAAATGGCATAATTGAAGACTGGCTAAAAACAAAAGAAAAGGGATGTGTCATTTACTTAGTAAATAAGAGTTTCTGTATCTGCAGTTTTCTGTGGAAAAATGATAGTATCTTTAACAAATGGTGTTGGCATAGCTGGATGGTAGTGTGTAGAAAAATGCAAATAGATCCAAGCCTGTCACTCTGCTAAAACTCAAATCCAAGTGGATCAAAGACGTTAACATAAACCCAGCCACTTTGAACCTGATAGAAAAGAAAGTGGGAAATATCCTTCAACACATTGACACAGGTGACCACTTCCTAAATATAACATCAGTAGCACAGACACTAATAACAACAATCAATAAATGGGACCCCCTGACACTGAGAAGCTTCTATAAAGCCAAGGACAAAGTCAATAATACAAAACTACAGCCTACAGAATGAGAAAAGATTTATACCAAACCTACAAGTGATAGAGGACTGATAGCTAAAATATATAGAGAACTCAAGAAACTAGAGCCCAAAACCTTGAATAACCCAATCAAAAAAATGGGGCTTAGAACTTAAAAGGGTTTTCACAGCCAAAGAATTACAAATGGCTGAAAGGCACTTGAAAAGTGCTTCACATCTTTAGTCATCAGAGAAATGCAAATCAAAACAACTTTGAGATACTACCTTACACCTGTCAGGTTGGCTAAAATAAAAGTAACAGATGACACTCTGTGCTGGAGAAGGTGAGGAGCAAGGGGAACACTCCTTTAATGGTGAGAGTGTAAGTTTGTTCAACCACTCTGCAATGCAGTATGGCGGTTTCTTAGAAAACTGGGAATCAATCTCCCCAAAGACCCAGCAATACCACTACTGGGCATATACCCTAAAGAAGCACATTCGCACTCCAAAGGCATTAGCTCACCTATGCTCATAGCAGCATTATTCGTAATAGCAAGAACCTGGAAACAACCTAGATGCCCCTCAACTGATGAATGGATTAACAAACTGTGATACATCTACACAATGGAGTACTACTCAGCAGTAAGAAAAAATGATATCCTCAAATATGCAGGGAAATGTATGGATGTGGAGAATATCCTTTTGAGGGAGGTCTCACAAACTCACAATGATAAACAGGGGATGTACTCACTCATTAGGGGATTATCAAGAAAAAAAGCTAAGCGTGTCGAAGCTGCGAATCCCAACCACAGAACAGCTTGGGATGTGAAATTCCTTGGACTGGTATTTTGGATCCCATTCCCTAGAGAGGAACAGCTGACTCAGTCTTGATGTAGGGTAAAGGAAAGTGGATTTTCCTGGAGTGGATGTTGAACTAAGCCACCTTCGGTCCTTGGGACTTCCTGCCCTTGCTGTGGAGGAGATGGGGAGAAGAGAGAATGACTGGGAGGGGTGGCAGGGGGTAGGGAGCCTGAACAAGAAGATACATGGATAAAAAAAAATATGGCTTTTTTTCGTAATAAAAAAAACCAAAAAATATTTCAGTTTACCTTACAAAATTGCTAAAATATTTGTCTGAGAATGATAATCCAGAGTCAGACATGCCACTGTTGTGCAGAAATTTTTTATCCTCAGCTTATTGCTATTTTTCAAATATCAGGTCTAATGATAAATATTTGATGCAAATTATAAATGTGCTAAAAAAATAGTAACAACAACAAAAACTTTTTTGAATTTTATGTGAGGAATATCTTGTTACATACCTCACCTCAATAGGTCTCTAGAACTTAATATGCACCCAGACCTTAGCACTTCTGATACTGTGATAGAAGTACCATTCAGACCCTGAAATACAGCAAATGGATATCAACAACTCTCAAAATGAGTATAAAACCTAATCAGGCAAAGCCCATATTTCCCAGAAAATTTCTAAATGTACTAGTTTCTCTTTTTAGGCTTCTGTTTATCTTCTTGTGGCCAACTCTTTTTATGAGTTGCGATGCATCAACCCTAGATGTGGGTTTTGTGTTTGAATTTCACCTTGAGAAAGGCTCATCGTGGTTCTAACGTCCTTAACACCCAGTAGTAGCTTCCTGGCTAATAAGCAGTTTCAGTTTTCTTCAGCTCATATGTAAGTAGTCCTCTCTGGTGGATACCTTAGAACAATGGAAACTAAATGAGACTTACTTATTTTAATATTGTTAAGAAATTGTTTAAATTCAGATTAAAATGGTCACTTTAAAGCACTATCTCTAATAATAACATGAATATATATTTAATGAATGCCTCTGTAGTTTCATAGTGTATAAGAGGGAACTGATTCACTAAATATGAATGAAGACTTTATTTGAATTTACTGAGCCCCAATGCCTCATCAAGTTATAATATAATACACGCTTACTGTCTGCAAGCACAACTTTTAAAAAGAAAACCAGAAAAAGTCAAATTGTTTCTGATGTTGTGCAGTATGTGGGTAAGCAGGTAATTTTGAACTAAACAAGAGGGAAATATGATAACAAGTATGTCCGGAACCATGCTTATGTCTCCAATTTACCTTAGCACAAAAGAAAGAAAGCATTTTCTTAATTAGTCAGCCTGGAGAATGAATCTCTTTTGAGCTAATTTGGTCTTGAGGAAAAGGTCAGATTAATTAACTCTGTTTTGTCTGCTATATGATTTCTGTATCATGATCCCTAAAAGTAGAATGCATCATAAATTAATCAACAAGTCAATTAGATTTATACATAAAGAAGGAACTTTAGACTACAGGTGGTATGCTATTTACTGTCCAATGAGCTTCTCCTGAAAATCTACTCACAAAACATTTTTTTAAAATTCAAAATGTAAAAGAGTGAATACAGAGGAAGAGCAGGAACCAGAGACAGTGCCTTTAATGAATAAATTTTCTGATAACAAGATTTCCTTGGATATTCTTATGTTATAACCTAAGCATGCAAATAAAATAACTCTTGAATTTTGTATATTATTATACATCATACGTAGTCATTGAAAACGTCAGGCAATCACTCAAACCAAGTTAAACAGTGGAATTAACTTATCAAAGCCACTGCTTTTCTCAGAGAAGGGTGGGGATAGATTACAAAAAGAAATAATAAGAAAGGAAACAGAGGAAGGGAAGTGAAGAGGTAAAAAGAAAAAAATGATAGAGGTAAGAAACAGTGAAGGAGAGAGTGCAAAGGAAGGATGGGAGGGATGAACAGAGGAAGAAAGAAAAATTAAAACAATAGGACGATAAAGGAGTAGAGAAAGACAGTGGAAGGAAAGTGAGAAGAGGAGGAAAGTAAGTTAAGGGATGAAAGAAGAAAAACTACTTCTCAGGGCTTGGGATGGTAAGAAGCTTTGGAATTATTGAAGCCCACCCCAGAGACACATCTTCTCTAAGGAGGCCACACATTCTAATCTTTTGCAAACAGTTTCACTATCCAAAAACCAGGTATTCATACACATAAATCTCTGGTGTCCATTCTCATTGAAACATGCACAGCACGACTGATTCCACTTGTTATGACCACCTTGGAACATTGATGTTTTTGAACTGTGAGTTTAGAACTGTGAGGTTAGAGTCTCAAAGAAAGAACATATCCTTACAGGACATAACAAAATTTCCAGTGTCATGGAAATAATACTCTGTAGGTAAGATATAACCCCAAAGTCTGTACTCTTTTATATATATTCTGTTGCACTAAATCTAACTGGTTTATAATAAAAACCTGGAGCCAGATATTGGGGTGAAACTGAAAGATCAGAGAGACAGAGGAATAAGTCATAGCCACTTCTCACTTCCCAAACTTCTTCAGGGATTCTCAGACTGATTGCTGAGTCCTCAGCTGAAAGGAAAGGGGGAAGAAAAGGAGAGTCTGAACTCCTGTCTTATATTTCTTTCTTTGCCCAGACATATTACTTCCTTTCTCAAACTTCAAAGTATAGGAGTTAAAGATGTGTAATTGCAAGCACAGGGATTAAAGGTACGTGCCACCACTGCCTCGCTCTGTTTCTCTATTAGTTTGGATTAATCTCAGGTAGCCTAGAATGGCCTTAACATACAGAGACACTTTTTCCTCTGCCTCCCTAATGCTAAGATTAGAGGTGTGTACCACCACCTGCTGATCTGTATGGCTAACTCTGTGGCTGCCTCTGCCCTCTGTACTTCTGACAAGCTTTATTCCTTAGATGATGAACAATAGATAGCCACAATATTTCAATTGTTTTGAAAAGAATCAAGTCTGTATTCTTCCCATAATACCTTAGAGTGTGTTACATGTGTAATAATTTTTTCTTTACTATGAAAGGGATTTAAAGAAGCCTCAGACCATAAGATTAATAGTTATCTGTTGTAGTAAGTTTTCTGGGCCCATTTGGGTCTAGAGGTTTTGGAACCTGGTCTGCGTCAGCTTTTGTTCCCCAAAGAAATGAATCAGATACTTATATTACTTCATACTGTTTGCCCCATGTCTTAAGCACATGACTAGCTAGCTCTTTCATCTTAAAACAACCCATTTCTAGTAATCTACCCACCATATGTCACAGCCTGTAGCTCACCTGTATCTATTACATGTTCCTCCTTCGGGGATCTGGTGGTGACTGACTAACTCCACCCTTCTCCTACCTGCCTGTCCTCTGATTCTCTACCCACTTCTATGGTGCTCTACATAGGCCAAACCAGTTACTTTATTTACATCATACAGAGAACATTTCCACCACATTTCCTCTTTTCTGTCTAATTTAAAAGAAAGGTTTCAATTTCCATATAGCAAAATTACAACACAACAGCTATCAATCAAAAATTACAGTCACAATATCCAGTCTATTTGTATTCACAAGATTAAAGAGAATATTCCATTATCTACGTTATCCTTGTGAATCTAAAGTTTCACATCTAACATACCTTTCAAACTAAGAAGAACTATACCTATAATTGTCAAACCTTCAACCACATCAAAGACCACAGAATGATAAAATATTATCCAAATAAACAGGAAGTGTAAGCAACTTCCAAAGTCTAGAAAATGACAAAGATGACACTTGTCTGCCTGGACAGTCACCCAAAGTTCCTTTGTAACATTGGAGCACCATCTTCAGCCTTTATGGCCCAAAGTCTCTGGCATACCTTTCAGTGATGCTGAAATTGTCAGTCTGTCAGTCATTTCTCCTTGTGTCCAGAAGAATGCTTGACATTTTTTTTTCTGTAAAGCAGGAACCTGAAGGATCATCTCAGCTTGTTCTGCCAAAGTTCAGAGGTCACTTTCCTATGGAACCTGCATGTCCAGTTTATACAGCACACTATCAAGCAGTCAATACCAGAAGAGTTTCTTGTCCAGTGGCTGTTGCCACAAAGTAAATTCCACATGAAATTTCTTCAATGCCCATCATTTTCCTGAAATACATTGATGCTTCCAGGAGCAGACCTATCTCACTATCCAGAAAAGTCTAAGTTCTTAAGATAATTTAAATGTCATATTTTGCATGTCTTTGAAGTGTTTGAAGAATACCTATCTAATTGAAATATATCTTTGTAAAGCTACAAAAACCTAACTAACATGACTATAAGTTTGGTTATCATAGATGACCATTAATCTGCATTTCTCAATTACACATTACAATTTTAAATGAGTCACATCAGCATCATACCTTAATCAACTGTAGACAAATACATACAGCATAACAAAATTGACCTTAAGTTTATATCAATAAACCAAAATCCACTTATCTTTTCTAATCATTCCTATATCATATTCTTCCTCCCTTTTTTTAAAAAGAGATTAACTATGACCATTAATCATTTATAATGAAAACAAACATTAATAAGTAATATTTTGGGGAAATTGGTCGTAGCTTTCCTTTACAACTTCCTGCTATCAAAGGACATTGTTGATCTCATGGGATCTTGAAGCTGGATCATCTCAACTGGCCATCTTGGAAGCTGAGAATGTTCAGGTGGCCTTGGCAAATGAAACCACATTTGTCTAGAACCAATCCACAGGTTTTGATCTTCTGTGGTGACAAAAACAGAAACTCTTTTCCCAAGCAACATATTCTTATAAACAGATTTCAAAATCAAGATATCTTTAAAGTACATTTATTTGTTTAACTTAGCAGCCTTAGCAATCAATTGTCTTTCTGTACTTAGCTCATTAAAAGTTAAAAAATTAAGACAACACAATAACCATAATCCAGACTCTTTGTTTATCTGCCATCTTCATGTGGCCTTTTTATCTTTATTTCCTATTTCTCTTTCTTAAAGGGCTTTCTTTACCCTTTTTTTTCCTCTCTCTGAAGCCTATGTGTATTTTACATACATTGTACCCCGTTTAGAGGTTTTGTGAGTCTAAATCTGTTTTATTGAGAATTCTTAATCATTTTCCAACCCAAAGAGCTTTTAAAATGTCAGTATCACTTTAATTGCTGGCTCTGCCTCTTTTGGTGGCTTTTCAATATGGTGGAGGTGCCCGCTGCATCTCTCTCACTGCCAGCAAACAGAGCAGACACAGGCAATGCTTCTACCAGAAAAACTGTTTCTAACTCTTTTTTTCTTTTTGTTCAGTATAAGCAAAAACCTTAAATCCACCACACTTATGCCAAGCCTTCCGTGAAACGTATGAGTTTAAGCTGTGTGCCATGAATACACCATTTTTTAATTCCTACCTGAACACAGTGCTGTCTCTGTACCATAAATCAATTCAGATATGCAATTCAGAAAGCCACTTTTGGCTGTGTTTCAGTGATCTAGAATGCTTTTTAAGCTTTTTAAACTTTCTCAGGCTTTATGTGACTGTTTGGCCCACATTGGGACGTCATCTGTTGTAAAAAGTTTTCCCAAGTCCATTTGGGCCACAGGTTTTGGAACCTGGTCTGCGGCAGCTTTTGTTCCCCAAAGAAATGAATCAAACACTTATATTACTTCATACTGTTTGGCCCATGCATTAAGCACATGACTAGCTAGCTCTTTCATCTTAAAACAACCCATTTCTAGTAATCTACCCTCCACATGTCACAGCCCGTAGCTCACCTGTATCTATTACATGTTCCTCCTTTGGGGGTCGGGTGGTGACTGACTAACTCCACCCTTCTCTTACCAGCCTGTCCTCTGATTCTCTACCCACTTCTATGGTGCTCTACATAGGCCAAACCAGTTACTTTATTTACATCACACAGAGAACATTTCTACCACAGTTATCTTTGTCTTTGAATATTTGTGTTTTCATTAATTTGCACTTTTATATCACAATATCACAGAGTAGTTTATTTATTATCAATTGAAATATATTAGATTACATAGTTGGAGATTTTAGAAACTTGGAAGCCTATGATCAAAGACTTAAACAAAACATTGATTGTGTTTTTTTTTATCTCATGATGAACAACAAAGAACTATGTGGACAGCAAAGAACTAAGAAAAGATAGAGGACCTCTTACTGATGCTCCAATGAGAATTCATTGGTGTGTGGGTATGAGATGTCATTTCATTTTCATAAAATGTGTAGCCACTGACAAACTTTCATGTTCCAGTAAATAATCACCTACTAATGCTCCAATGGATAACCATAGTCAAACCAAATGGATTAGAAAACAAACAAAACAAATAAAGCAAGCATTTTGGAATGGAGGTTTTTGATAGAACAAGTAAATGGGAAAGATAGGATAGTTGAGATTGAAAACACAAAATTTCATTATATCCATGTTTAGAGTTTGTTAGCAATGAAAACAACAAATAGCAATTATTTAGAAATAATTTGCAATTTTGCTTTCTAGAAATATTAAATAGTATCTACTCTTCTAGTACAAAAATTAGCAGAAAATCATATTGTTTTCAGTGGGGCCAGCATAGAGACAGAAGCTTTTCTCTTGAAATGCAGGAAAACGATGTGAAGCTTGACTTTCTGGGTTATAAATGATCATGAGTTTTGAAGAGTCAAATGAATGTCCTTCTACTTGAATAATATCATAAACTGTTCTCCAGTAAGTCAAGCAACTCCTTTATGATAGGCATTATGGTATATTCTGAGGAGAAAAAATTATATCCCACACCCTGTTCCTGAGAGAGCATTATATTATAACACAGTTTTGAATTTAATAATGCAAAAAAGTATTAAAGGACAGGTATAAGTGTAACTTAGACCTGTATACACAGAGAATACATACAAATTAGGAAGGATTTCCCAAAGGATGTGACATCTGAAACTACTTTTACAGATAAAATTTATTCCATGAAGAATCATGGAATTTCATAGCAATCACATGATCAAATCCTCCACACAAAGTAAGTATTATAGATTCAGGAATCTAGGAACTCCATACTGGGAGACTCTACACAGAACTGCTCTGAAAATGCCTCTAGAATAAGTGCTTGTATTTCAACCCACTGTGTGGTAATAATTGATGAATCATTTGTTCCAGTGGCTTGGGGAAGATCACAGACACTACAGGATTGCACAGGACCAGTCAGAGACCAAAGAACAGCCTACTTTATGGGAATGCGGCCATGCTTTACTAATGAAGCCTCCTGTAATAGCAGGGATAGCTGGCTTTAATGATTCTGGGTGACAAATTTTAGCCTTTTGTATGTCCCATCATAGCAACATGATTTTCCATCTCTCTTTTGAGTTAAAAAATCTAAACTTTGAAAAAATATATAATTTTTATGATTATAACAAAGATGTGCTGAACTTATCTGTTATTCAGGACATATCTCCTACTAAAATGAGCATGTGGTACATTAGCAGCAGTTATTCTTTCAAGAATACAGGTGGCTCCCTGAAATAAACACTTGTGTTAGAACTCATCTCTTAACACTAATTTACTGAGAATTAAATTTTTCCACATAAACTTTGAGGACATTTTTAAATAGCGCTTTGTAAATTTCATAACTAGTTGTATTCAATGCTTGATTCTTTTAATACTTCTAATGTACTAGTCACATTTTCCCTGGATTGTGTCATTAATGTACCAGTTTAGTTTGATTATTTTGAATTATTTGTAATGTCCATTTTTCTGTCACATGCTATTGAGAAAGAAAGAAGAAATGCTAACATAGCTTGAAGCAATTATTTGGACATATGCAATCATGTCAAGAAGACATAAAATTTCACATCATTCTTTCCAACATTAGAGGATGAAACAATTAACTAAGATGATCACCATATACCATGTGTCTAAGGAGGTATTCATCAACTGTGTATAAGATTGCACATGCAGCAATGTGGTAGCAATAGTAATTCAAAGCATCCATGGTCACTGATATCTTTCAAAATCTGCAGTCTCTATGGGAACAAACTGACAAATAAAGCAATCAGCTCTCTAGTTTCTAGGAAAGCATCAGACATCCAAACTTTTCTCCTACTAACCTTTGACTATGATTTGAATTGGCCACTGTGTGAGAGAGTCATAACTATTTTTATTTACTATATTATCTATAATAAATATCAATGTATCTTTGGTAATAATCTATCTTAGAGAATATATTCTTGTGAATGTCCACATGGATGCTCATGAGATAAAAGTTGACCTGGAATTTCACTAATTATCAAATTTCCATGTACCAGTGGACCAGAATATAGCAATATTCTACTTTATTCATATGAATATCAAGTATGGCATGAGTTCAAATTGCTTTAAAGCAAATATCCCTTTTTCATCGTGCAATTATCCAACTAACTTATTTTTGCCCATTTAAGAAGGCATGTGGATAGAATTGAGGATACAGACATTAACCCAAAAACCTATGAACATCTGATTTTTGACAAAGAGGCCCAAAACATTCAATGGAAAAAAGATAGTATATTTAACAAATGATGTTGGCATAACTGGAAGGAAGTGTGTAGAAAATGCAAATAAATCCGAGCCTGTCACCCTGCACAAAACTCAGATCCAAGTGGATCAAAGACCTCAACTTAACCCCAACCACTTTGAACTTGATAGAAAAGAAAGTGGGAAATACACTTCTACAAATTGGCACAGGCCACCAGTTCCTAAATATAATACCAGTGGCACAGACATTAAGACCAACAATCAATAAGTGGGATTTCCTGAAGCTGGGAAGCTTCTGCAAAGCCAAGGACACTGTCAATAGGACAAAACACCAGCCTCCAGAATGGGAAAAGATTTTCACCAACCCTACCAGTGATAGAGGACTGATCTCTAAGGTATATAAAGAGCTCAAGAATTTAGATCCCAAAACCTTGAATAAACCTATCAAAAAAATGGGGTTCAGATCTAAAAAGGAAATTCTCAGCAGAGGAACTACGAATGGCTGAAAGACACCTGAAAAAGTGCTCTTCATCTTTAGCCATCAGAGAAATGATACTCAAAACAACTTTGAGATACCACCCAACACCTGTTAGATTGGCTAAGATAAAAGGCACAGATGACAGCCTATGCTGGAGAGGATGCGGAGCAAGGGGAACACTCCTCCATTGTTGGTGGGAGTGTAAGCTTGTTCAACCACTTTGGAATACAATATGGAGGTTTCTCAGAAAATTGAGAATCAATCTCACCAAGGACCCAGGAATACCACTTCTGGGTGTATACCCTAAAGAGTCACATTCACACTCCAAAGGTATTAGCTCAACTATGTTCATAGCAGCATTATTTGTAATAGCAAGAACCTGGAAACAACCTAGATGTCCCTCAACTGAAGAATGGATTAACAAACTGTGGTACATCTACACAATGGAATACTACTCAGCAGTAAGAAAAAAATGATATCCTAAAATTCACAGGCAAATGGATGGATTTGG
>PVIH01000554.1:0-118599 GCA_004025045.1 Sigmodon hispidus | reverse complement strand
CATCCTCCTGAGCGAGGTATCACAAACTCAGAGAGATAAGCAGGGGAGGTACTCACTCACTAGTGGTCTCTAAACAAACAAAAAAGAAAAAAAGCCAAACATGCCCAAGCGGCAAACCACAACCACTGAACAGCTTGGGATCAGAAACATCCTGGACTGACCCTTCAAACCCCAGTCCAACTATACGAACACCTGACTCACTCTTGAGGGAGGGGGGA
The DNA here is from genome assembly GCA_004025045.1 of Sigmodon hispidus. Lineage (NCBI taxonomy): Eukaryota > Metazoa > Chordata > Mammalia > Rodentia > Cricetidae > Sigmodon > Sigmodon hispidus. The sequence goes on along the minus strand of PVIH01000554.1, from coordinate 118,381 downwards.
CAAAACTGGATTTGGCCGGGAGTGAAGACTGATCCAAGCATTATTGGGTCAGTGGGACCATAGGACTGTCTGCTCCCTGCCCAGGGAGGGGATGGGGAGTTGTAGAGAAGAAAAAATGACCAGATGTGGTGAGAGGGGGAAGAGACCTTGAATAAGGATATACAGGGATGGAAAAAAAATTCAGAGGGAAAGCTGAACACAAAGTAAATACATGTGTAGCAATCTTATTTACATTTCCACCCTTGATAAGCCATGCTTATAATTCTTATCCTCTGTATAGTTATTGTTAACTCTTCCACATTTTAAATTCTTTTTACTGTTTTTTTTTGATAAATACAAAATAAGGAAAAAAAGTATGAACATAAAAAAAGAAGGCATGTGGTTACTGTTATCATGTACATTGACATAGTATTTCAGGGTATCTTCTCTGAGAAGCTTTTCCTCCCATTCATTATCTTACAGTTCTAAAGATGATTCATTTTTTTTTCAAAAAGGAAAAGGGTTAATGAACTTCTAATGAAACCACTGAACAGCTTGGGATCTGAAACACCTGGGACTAGCACCTTGGAGCCCATTCCCTCCAGAGAAACACGTGACCCAGTCTTGATGTTGGGTTGGGGAAGCAGATCTGCCTGGGGTGGATGTTAAACTAAGCCACCTTGGGACCTTGGCACCTCCTGCCCTTGCTGGGGAGGAGATAAGTAGATGGGGAGAAGAGACAGTGACAGGGAGGTGTGGGAGGGAGAAGGGAGTTTGAAAAAGGGGATACATGGATTAAAAAAATGAGACTTTATTCGTAATAACAAAGGAAAAAAGAAAAACAAAATCATTACCCTCGTCATGCTTATATTTGCAGTTATATGTACTTATATTCATTTCTGATAATCAAAAATGAGTAGTATTCTCCTGAGATGAAAGATTCTGGCTTGGACTCATTTGTACAGGTTTTCCTGTCTGCATTTCAAGTCTATTCAACTTACAATAATTGTTATATTTTATTCACATAATTTCTAATTATATAGCATTAACTTTTGGGCTTCATTAGCCATTTTAGGGTATTATTCTTATTGCTGGGTTAGTTTTGAGGTAGGTTGTCTCAGAATGTAAGAAGTTTGTAGTTGCCAGTGAAGAAGCTCTACTGAAGCTCTCAGTGATGTTCTTGTCTTCTCTCCAGATATTTTCCACCACATTAAAATAATAAAATATTTAAGACTATTCCTGGAGTAAACTGTTAGTTGGGCTTCCAAGTTAATGTACCTGCTGAGATTTCACTATTTCCTTTAGTAGCAAAATTTCAAAATTTTTACTAAACTCTATATCGTATGTATGGCTTTTAAAAAAATTACGTTTTGAAAGGAAACCTAACAGCATATTTGCAGAGTCTTGATACATCAGTCACATATTTCAATATTTATCCAAGAAGAAGGCTTTGCTATTGAAAACTATTCTTAATCATATCTGTATTGTAGCCACATTTCCCACATCCAGATTAATTTAGTGTCTTAGTGTCTTATTGCTGTGAATAAACAATGACGACAGCAACTCTTATAAAGAAAAAGTTTTAATTGGATCTGGCTTACAGTTAGGAGGTTTTATCCATTGTCATCATAACAGAAAACATAGTAGCACACAGTTAGATACAGTGCTGGAAAAGAGGCTGAGATTTCTCATCCAGAGCTACAGGCCTTAGGAAGAGTCAGAGCCCACCCACAGGGAAGAACTTTCTCGAAAAGGACACATGCACTTCAACAAGAATACATCCTCAACCTTTCAAATGATTTTAGTCCCTGTGAGACATTTTTTCATTCAAATGTAATGTAACTTGGTATCTGCTTGTTACTGGCTTTGCCAATGTTTAATTCCCAATTGTCATATAATAGGCATAGAGATCCCATACTGTGTTAAATGTTGACTGTTCTTACCCATCTAAAGGCAAGATTATAAGATAATAAGTGAGAAACAGAACAAATCTTCCTCCCTCAGATAGACTTCTTTGGAAATAACACCATAGATGCAACTGACGACATGTTTTACTAATTTTCTGGATATTTCTCAATTCCATCAGATCAACAAGGTGAAGATTCACAAAGAACTTTGAAGAAAGCAGAACTTCAAGTTGACACAGAATCTGAAAATTTCATATCTTGGTCCTAAGGGTTCAAAATACTAAATTTATATGTAAGATTTTCCTGTTTCCCAAGTAAGGTCATGAAGAATAGGCCAATAATTATCTCCATTTGTTTTCCATTTTTAAAACACAATTTTCAGGCTATTTTTTCCTAGTGCAAAAATTTTAAACTTCTAATATAACCAAAATAATCTTCCAGTTTTCATACAAGGCTTTTGAGTTAATATTTGTATTTGATTCTTTCTGTTAATGTCAAGTAGATTTAATAAAATTCATTTTATTTTACTATCAGTTTTTAACTATTGTCTTCATATTTTTCAAATTGCTGAGACATTTTATTACAAGAATCTATTTACTTATGTATTTCTTTATTTATACAATTCATTCACTTCAATTTGTGTTCCACATATTCCTGGGTCCACATACTGGAGCGTGGTCAAATTACCAAGATCCACACCCCTCAAAAAACCAAGTTTCTCTCCCCCAAGTAGCCATCAACTGTCTTATAGCTACTTATTTAAGGGCATTAAGTTGGAGGCAGGTAGGGAAGTATCATAAGATCTGGAAGGAATTAGAGGGAAACTAAAGAGCAGATATGGCCAAAATATGGTTTATAAAATTATAAAATTTAATAAAGCTATATTTTATCTATTCAATTGAATATATATTTTTCATACACTATATTCTGATTGTGATTTTACCTCCTCCATTTCCTCTAATTCTCTTTTCGCTTCCCCTTCATACCCTTTCTGTATCTCTTAAAAAAACTACACATCTACAGAATAATAATGAGTAAGATAAAACAATATCAAAAACCCCAAATTGGAATAGGACAAAAAAAACAAGATAGAGGGTCAAAGAGAAAGCACAAGAAACACATATGGACCCAGAGACATACACATTGTTCATAGGAATTCTATAAAAATTTCAAAACTAGAACCCATAATATATGCAAAAAGAAAATGTAATGTTTTAAAAAATGCTCTGGAAACAAAAAGCCAGCAAAGGTAATTTTGTGTTCTCCATCTACAGCTGGGCCTGGAGCCTAGCCATAAGAATACTTTGCTTACCCATTCAGACTTATTTGGAGAAAACTAATTTTCATTTGTCAATGGTTTTCATTTGGAGCTAGACTCTGGGATGAAGATAGAGGCATTTGTCCAATTTTCTCAGCTCTAGTATCTTGCTGCTGCTGTGCCTGCTCCCTCAATCCTTATGAGTTCATTTCTGAATAGGTCCTGCTCTCTTCAGAATGTAATGATTTAATGGCAGAAGTTACCGTTGTAGGTTGGAGACTAGGGATTCTCCAAAGTCACATCATGCAACACATCCCAAGAAAGAGTTGAGAGGGTGGCACCTCTGAGCGAAAGCAGAAAGAAAAGAGAGTCGGGAGAGAAGATGCTTGCTTTTTTTCTTTTATTTATTATGAATAAAGTCATATTTTTTTAATCCATGTATATCTTTGTTCAAGCTTCCTTCCACCTCCTGCCGGCTTCCAGTCACTCTCTCTTCTCCACATCTCCTTATCTCCTCCCCAGCAAGGGCAGGAGGTCCCAAGGTCCCAATGTGGCTTAGTTCAGCATCCACTCCTGGGAGATATGCTTTCCTCACCCCAATATCAAGACTATACTCCTAGGGAGAGTGCACATGTGGTGATAATAGGAGCAGTGTTCATCTTGGTGGCTGATGATCATGTGTCCTGCTGTCACTTGGTCCCTGGGTCAGGCAATTGGAAGTGCCTGATTGTTAACAGAGAAGACCTTGTTTTCTTGGTCTACTCTATCACCTCTGGCTCTTGCACTCTTTCTGCTTCTTCTTCTACCCTGTACCAGAAGCCCTGAGGGAAGGGATTTGAAGCAAACATTATCTTTCAGCCTGAACATTCCAAGGTCTCTCACTCTTTGCTCTCTATTGGCCTGTGGGTCTCTGTATTCCTTCCCTTCTAATGAAGCAGGAATTGTCTCTGATAATGACTGAGCAAGATACTGATCTATGAGTATAGCAGAATTGTTGTTAGGAGGCATTTTATGGCTATGTTCCTTCAGCAGAAGAGTAAATAAATAGTATTTTGTTTTCTTATGTCCTTTGCCTATCTAGTCTCAAGTCCTTGGTCATCAAGAACGTGTTATCTTCTTTCTTTTCTATTAAGCTTCAGGATACTGGTTTTATATTTTTACAGTATTTTATTTAGTATTCATTTGCAGTACCATTTTTGTAACAAATTTATTGAACAATTTCTCATTTACCTCTTATTTTATTGAATTTTTCTACTATTTATTTTCTTGGCTACTGAACAATATGCTGATTTTCATTATACTTTCATATATGCTTTCTTTAGACCTACCTTTTATATCCATTATTAATAATAATCTACCATTGTTATTCCCTGCTCACGAGGCCCAGAAGAGACCACCAGAGACACAAACTTTCCAAAGTGCAAAAGCAAGATTTATTGAAAGCCTTGGCAGGACCCATGTCCAAAATTGCTGCAATAGTGATGGCTAGAGAAGGTACCCCCTACACCGCAAGCTGAGTTTTTTAAAGGCAAAAATCATGAGGTTGCACATCAGTTAGTGGTCTCAGTACAGTTTAATTCTGATTAGCTCACTTGTTTCTTAGGGTCTTTCCAGAATTTCCCTTATTTCTTAGCTTTTTGTCAAACCTTTTTAAAAGACTATCTCCTGTGCTGGGACCATCCATGGCTATCAGATAGCCCTAAGCTATCTCTTGTGTTGGGACATTTTCTTGGTTAATTCGTTGCCATCAGACATCCCTAAGCTATATCCTGTTTTATGCTTTGTATTCAGCAGAACTCAGGTCTGTTTCAAGCTTGGGTTAGGAGCTTGCTAAAAATGGAGGTGCTTTCCTGGTTCTTCACAATATGAATGGAATCTAGTTTGCTTGTCAGCTCATGTCTTTGAGTGGCAACTATCTCAATGACCCTGACACTTAGTATGTCCCCAGTTTAAAAAAAATTAGATAAGTTTTATCTAACAAGAATCTAATTTCTTCTTCTAAAGCATGAGCCTAAAGACCTCTCAATTTTACATTCTTTCTTCTTTGAGATATAAATGGATTCTCTTCTTGCTACTCAAGAATCTCTTAGAATATGGAGCCAGTTCTTTTATATATAACCAGAAAAGTACATGACATGACTATCTGTCAGTGTCTGTGAGAGAGTTAGAACCTAACTTTGATTAAGTGTGAATCAACAAATGCCTTAATTATAAGAAACAACTATCTACTCAAGTCTGATAGTGCTACTCCAGGAGTTTATGTCAACACTTAATGATGCTCCTATCTTGTGCAGAAGAGTTAATCTGAGCACTCACATAGTACTGTTGAGGGAAGACAGTCTCACCTGTATAAAGTAATGTAATTTTCTTTTTCTAGTTAAAGGTTTCTTTTTCTAGTACAGGTTAAGTAGAAAATATGCAGTTCTCCAATAAGAATTACTTTCATAGGAGAGTCCCACTCTTATATTATTCCACAATAATAGTAATAAAAGTAACAGAAATTGTAATAAACTACTTTTAGGGGTTATATTCATTTTTAAAAACTTTTCTCTGTTCTATCTTGAATCCATTAATTAATGTTCCATTTTTGAAGTAAATCATGGTGACATTTAAAAAAGCATAAATATTTAGTTGTTCTTTCTTTTCGACCTGATATATTTTCAAAATGTCTATTCAATTCATTTACATATATATTTAAATAAATTGTGTATATATATATATATATACATATTAGATAGGCAATGCTAACAAGTCCCAAATTTAAATCTATAATCTTCTTCACAAGGCCATTACTATTTCTGTCAACAGATGTATTAATGTCATTCTAAAACTCATATGATCCCTTTTCCAAACCTGAAAATTTATTCTACTGGCTACTAAAATATTAAATCATCTGTCAATTTTTCTAATTTCTCTCCTCTTTTTATTGAAAATTATTCACTGTTAATTTCTGCAGACCTGCAGCCAAGTTGAACTGTACTAGCAAACTCAGATTAAGGATTTTATTGAATGTTTTGAGTTTTTTGTTTGTTTGTTTGTTTAGAGAAGATAAAGCAGAATCTTAGTCTAGGACAGAGAACTCACATCTATGCTAAAAGAGGGTATTTTTGTTAACCTAAGAAAAAATGTCAATTTTTAGTGAATGAAGGAAATGCTTGTGGAAGAAATCAGTTTATGTGAATTCAAGGGCAATGTAAACAACAGATTCTCTTAAAATTATTGTTATAATTTTTCCCTGAATTCTGATATTGTTACTGTTGACAGACATTTTGTCTCCTAGTGAAGAAAGATGAATAAAATTAAATGAAAATGGAAATAAATCTGTTCTTAGGTATATGAAATGTGAATTGGGTTAAGATATGTTCCTTAAAGTATATTTAATGTTAGAAGAAAATAATTAAATACAATTGTTCATTATTTTCTTATTTTCATCCACTATACTCACTAATTACATAGTAAGATTCACCAAGAAAATAAATATAATTATAGAATGTTAATTGAGTTTTACTTCTATATATTTGCAATGTAATATATGAGTTTGCTTCACTGAGTTTGACAATATTTAACCTTTATTAGACATAGTTTGATTGTGAGATCTGCTTGCTTTTTACTCATTAATTTGAAGAATAAATTTCACTGATGATTTGAAAACTTACATTAAAAATGTAATAAGAAAGCAAAAGGAAAGAAAAATTTTGAACTTTAATATTCTAATTCATCAAATTTACATGATTTATAAGGAATTATTTGTATTTTATGTCACCTAGCATGTTTATCTAAAGTATATTGAAGAAGTCAAGAATGATTATCAATTTCTAAATTTTTTTTGGTTTTGCCATTTATCATGTAATATGTATCCCAAATCTTTAAAAAGTAGCATAGAATAAACTTATTTATCAATAAGAAAAAAATCAATTCAAGCCAATATAAAAGTTCTCTACATAAAAATTTACCAACTTTCATTTGCTGTTTTCTCTGGCATTACCTTCTGGAACTGGATTTTATTGCATATTTCAATTTGCCCTTTCATTTTCTCCATGGAAGCTAATATTTCATTTGATATGTAATGTTTTCAGGCAAGGAAACAGGATTGATTTTTCAGGTTTTAAGCTGAAGTTATTAACAATGGAACATTTCTCTTGGTGGTAGGTAGCCTAGCAAATAATAAGCAATGGGGCTCATCTGTGTGCCTCTCTTCAATAAGGGCTTAAACATTTAAAAGGCAGCTATTGAGCCCTGAATGCTATCTCTCAAACCTCTAGTAAACAACTCTAGATTGTTATCCTTCCTGTTTGGCCAGCAGGGTTTTGTTTGTATTGGCTATTGAAATATATGTGTATATACAAAGGAAAAGAAGTAGTTTGATTGAATACTTGGTTTCTCAACAATACTCAGCCTGAGAGAGAGACTGCTGTGTAGTTACATTTAATTACAAAACAAATACAAATCATTTGATGTGACCCAGTAATGCTGCTTGTATTTTTTTTTTATTTTTTGTACATCTTCAGTTTTGTTTAACTGATATAAGCTTCTATATTTCATTGACTGATAAATAGGGAAAATGAGATTTTTTTGTGGTAATCTTTACCCAGTGGTCAATCAAAATTGAATCAGACTAGTTAAACATAAGAGAGATAATTTTTTCCCCATGACTCTTGCAATAGAAGAGAAATAAGCTCTACTCTACTAAGTAGAGGGGTACTTTGGGGCTACTGGGCCTTGCTGTGGGGGAAGTGCAGAACAAGAGGCATCATGAATAGAAGATGAATGTGGCTTGGTTTGGAGGAGTCCTGGTCCCCTGTGCTTACTTGGCAGTCTAGTCCCAAATCAGGATTTTCATTTTTTTTCATGAAGTTTTTGAGACAAGTGTCCAAGCTGACCTGTTTGAATAAATTTCATTCTTCAAAAAGATAGGTGTGTCCTTGATTGTGATATTCTTGGGCTGTAAAAGACTCAAAACTCAAAGGAATACAGAAAGAATTTGTGGCTGGAAGATCTTTGCATAAATATTTTCTGGAAAATGTAGTCAATTATTATGTTAATGATCAAGTTAAATCTAAAATTTCAGTGAAGCTGAGAGGGATATTAAAGTGTGTTGGTCACCAGGATGTAAACTATCAAATCCAAACCATTCCTTTTTATGTATTAAGAAATGTATACTTATTATCCAGATACAGTGCTGTACACCTTTAATTTTAGTACTAGGGAGGCAGAGGCATTGGTCTACAGAGTGAATCTTATGCAGATTGGGTGACTCTTTTCCCTTTTGCAGTCTTTAGGGTGCATAATTTGTCCTATCAGATGGGACTTAGCCCCTTTGAAATCATGTATGGGAACCCCCACATATGATAATAAACTGGTTGCCTCCCTGGATGACCAGAATCTTCTGTATGCTATTCAGAGGCTCCAACTTACCCACCAGGACATATGGTCAAAGCTTCGTGCCGTTTATGAGGCTGCCTCTACCCTCAACACCTCCATAGGTTCAAACCAGGAGACTGAAACTCAAGGTCTGCCGCAAAAAGAAATGAGACCTACACCGCATCTTCTGCTTTTGCTCTTGACAATCCCTGGCAGCATAAGCCAACTGAACAACAAGCACACACCCTGGAACCACACCTGGCTTATCTCCAATGAGGAATTTGGAATCCTAATGAACCCCACCATTTCTGCAATGGACCCGAAGGACACCTGGTTCCTGGACCTATAGGTAGATCTCTGTAACCTGGCAGCAGATACATAGAACTTGGACTCAGTCACAATGTCAACAATATACAGATGTGGATCTTCACTGGCTAAGACAAAGATTTATGGACTTGATTACTATGTGTGTCCACCTCACTCCAGAAGTACGTAAATGTGGGGGGCTCAAAGATGCCTATTTTGCTAGGAGGGGTTGTGAGTCAGCAGGAAACATATGGTGGAATCCCCCCAAAAAAGGAGATTTGATTACAGTAAAGCAGGTACTACAGAAGAGTCTTGAATGTTATGAAAGAAATTTTACCCCAACAAGCCCCAGGAGGGCGCTGTAACTTTATGGTTACATCATTACTGATCAAGAAAAGAAAGCAGACTGGACCACCAATAAAACTGGGTATTGTGGTTTTATAGCTCTGGATATGACCCTGGCTTGACTTTCACCATTTGGCACACACTGTCCCCAATAAAAGCAGCGGTACAGCCCAGCACAGTAATCAATTCTCCCCATTTAAAACAGCTCGAGCCCAAGTAGCCCAGCACTACTAATGGGCCCCATTATACCACCCCTGAGGCAAATCACGGCTACTTCTCCGTGGAGCTCGACTGTACTCCCTGCCCCCAGTTCAGTGGACAGAGACCCACTCTCCTTTCTGCTCTGGAAGTCCTACTTGCTCTTCAGTGACTCCCTCCTTGTTTGACAGGTTCCTGCTAGCTCTGTTATGATACACATCCTCCTTTTTATTAGGAGGTGACAGTAATGGGTAAATATGGTACCACCACAGACCACCAGTACTGATGCTGGCAGATCAAAACCTCATTAATGCTCAAACACGTGGAGGGTCAAGGTCTGTGCAAAGGACAGGTCCCACCAAAGTACCAGGGACATTGCAGTCATACTCTTCTACTGGGAAACCAAACCATTTATCCATTGTCCTTGAATGACACATGGTGAGCATGTTTCTCCAGACTGACCCCATGTGCATGTGTCACAGTTCTCTGTAAAACTCAAGGGTTTTGTATATTAGTCAAGTTTATACCTCAGTTGATATAAAACACTGTGGAAGACCTGCACGACCTAATTAAACATTTGAACCCCAAATGTTATAAGAGAAAGCCAGTTACAGGCCTCACCCTATTTGTACTACTAGGGGCTAGCCTGGAGGAATTAGGGACAGGAGCAACATCTCAAATCACTCAGCAACAGCTCTACCCCAACCTCTGCCAGACCATTAATGAAAATATAGAAAAGGTAGAAAACTCCCTTTCATACCTCCAGGAATCCTTGTCCTCCCAGTGGAGGTAGTCCTGCAGAACAGGAGAGGACTAGACCTCATTTTTTTCTGAGAGACAAAGGGTTAGGCACTGCACTAGATGAGGAGTGTTGTTTCCATGTGGACCACTCAGGGGTTGTAAAGGAATCAATGGCCAAGGTACAGAAGGGACAGCTAAAAGAAAGAGAGAACATGAGGCCAGTCAGGGAAAATTGGCACTCCAAGTCCCCTTCACTTGTTAATCTGATCTTGTCCCTCATAGGATCCTTGATACTCTTTTTCTTGGCCATCAACTTTGGGCCCTGTGTTGTAAATAGACTACTCCAATATATGAGTATATTGAAGTGATTAGGTACAATCCGGTGTATGGTGCAGAAAACTCAAGGCTATATGCTTGTAACCAAAAGGGACATAGAGAGGGACACTTATGAACTAGAACTATCTGAAACCCATGATTGGATTCCATTAGACCCATGAGAAGGGAAAAATAATGAACCAGTAAAGTGCCACCATTTTGAGCAAGTCCTTGAACCTAACTTGAAACAGGACTGAGTTTAGCTAACAGAAGTTTGGGGACTTTGAAAGTACAAAGTCAAAATGCCCTAATACAGTAGATAGTGAAGATAGACAAGGGCCATCTGATAGCAACTGATTAACCACAGAATGTCCCAGCACTAGAGGTAGTCTATACAAAAGTGTTTGATAAGCAACAGTACATACCAGACAACCTGATGGCTAATACAACAGAGCAATTCTGAAAAATTCCTAAAAAAAAAAACATGAGCTAATCACAATTCTGTCTATACTGAGACCCCTAATTGATTGTAACTTTGTGGTTTTTGCCTTTAAAACCCATCTTACAGAGGGCAGGCACTACTTCTGGCTTCTGCTATGATGGAGTGTATGTGATGAGGTCCTTGTCATAGCTTCTATTTCTTTTCAATAAACTGTGCTTTTGCATTTTGGAGAGTTTGCATCTCTGGTGGTCTCTTTCGAGTTCTCACAACCAGGGTACAAAACTTATAAGGGATAAAATCATTGCCTTAATGTAGGAACAAATATATTGTGACCTAATGTATAAGAAAGCCAAATTTTCTTAAAGCCAAGCTTGAATATTTCCACATATACAACATTTTCATTGACATGTATCAAAATAAAGTGATTTTGATATCAATTTGGGAAAAACAATTCTGATCATTTCTTACAGTGATATCTGAGTTCTTAACCAATATATTTTGTTTATTCTGAACTTATTACTGAGGTGTCTATTTATTTTAGTTTCTTTTCTATATGACAGATGGGCTCAATGGCTCTTCAACATTAATTTAAAGAATACTTTGTGGGTGGAATTCTACTATCCTCCTAGTGTGTAATAGGACAGATAGCTGAAAACAAATTTTATGCAGGTCAAACTTTCCCTCTTGTTTACAACTTGAATAATTTTAATACAAACTTACATTTTATGTACTATAAAGTTATACAAATCATCTTGAATTACAGTTTTAAAATGACAGTTTTTCTCATATTAAGCAAGGCTAATTTTGGAATATGGCCCTTGGAATTAGCCATTTTATACTTTGGCTATTCCATATGGCTAATGCTATACTTACAACTATCAGATATCATATTAGCAAAACTCACTGTAGCTTCACATTTACCCTTGAGAACTGGAGAAAGAAACTTGTTAGTTAGAACAGACCCCTTGGAAACAAGCCGTTCTCTTGTGGCCAAAGGGTTCTTAGCTCTGTCAGCAATTCTATTGAGGCCAGAAGTATCTTAGCCAGAGAAACTGCTTCATATCTTTGGTGTTTTATTTGATTTTTTTCTTATTCTTTAACATACCAATCTAATAAATACAAATACTTGTAGCATTCAGACCCACTTCTTGGGGTCCTGGTCAATTGTATCTTGTCCCATCCAGCATCCTGACAATGCCATCCTAATAAAGTTTTCTTTAAGAAAACTCTCTCTCTCTCTCTCTCTCTCTCTCTCTCTCTCTCTCTCTCTCTCTCTCTCTCTCTCTCTCTCTCTCTCCCTCCTTCCTTGGTAAAACTTTCCAAGTGAGTGTTGCCTGCATGGTGTGTCTCCCTCATCCTGTCCTTGGGGCACCTTTGTTCCAACTCACCAAGATCTCTCTCTTGCCATTCTAAAATACAACAGATATACAGAATATGTGTGATCACTGATGTCATTGGTCTTTAGAGGTATGTGTCAGGTCCTCAGGGGTGTCATTAAAATAGAGAGACATGCATGGACATTTCATGAGGATTATATGAACTAAGTTTACAAGTCCATCTTCCCATATGCTAGAACATTTAAAAAACTTAATCTCCATTCTTAGCAAAAAAAAAAAAATCAAAAAATAGATGCTTCTATTTAGCATCTAAGGAAGCCCTTTGGTTACAGCAGCTCTTTGGTAATTATTCTCTTTATATGTTAGAATTCAATATGTTCTATAACTGTTCCACTCTCAAGAGCTCTGTGTCATTTTTTCTGCTGCAAATCTTCCTTCTTTTACTCATAAAACTTATTTTCAAAAAAACCCCATGCGTCTCATAAGTGAAAGTCATTCTTTTAATTTTCCTGACAAAGGACCTGGAGCCACTGACCCAGTGGTTGCCTTAATAACAGTGAACATCCAGAACCGACACCCCTAATGAACCTTAAAAAGAAGTCTCTGTAGTTCTCAAGCTTGTCACTTCACCTCTTTTCCTCCTACCAACAGTGCTCCCACTTGCACCATTTTAAGATCCAGAATCAAATGTTTATCTTATTTCTTCTTCCCCACATGTGCGTGTATATATTACATTTATATAATTCATTAATCAAAACTGGCCAGTATAGCTATTTATTTTAATCATGGTTATGAAACTAAAAACCTTAACAATGACACTCAAAGAATATCTGTTAATTGAAAAAAATATTGCTATAGTCTAAAAATAGAAATTTAATTTAAAATAATTTCTCAACATAAGTAGTATCAGTGCCACATAGAACACTGATCACATCATACTGCCATCTGAAACTTATTGTAGTTTGATGCTAAGTCAGATTTCTCAAGGACAATAATGAACCACTGAGTTCCTATTTAACGTCAGATTCCTCTGATGAATGAGTACCTGACCCTGGGGAAAGCCTCTTAGAAATGTCCTGCAGTGTTAGTCTTCTAGTCACTATTTTCATTTTCTTCTTTTCCTCTCCATAGCCTTTTTATAGCAGTCAGATATGTATGAGGGCTTAATGGATTTCAGGGAGTTTTTTAAATATCACATCATTTTCCATCACTAGAACACATCCTAAGCTGCATCAAAGCCCTTCAATCTTACCTTCAGTCTTCCTTTAGGATGAGCAATAAAGCAATGCAAAGGCAAATAGAATTGTGAAAGCAAAATATATATTTAGATAGGGATGTAGATGTTCCTCATGCATTATTTCCTCTGGTTAGTTACAAAAATGTTACCATTAATACCTCTAAAAATTTTTGAGTGAGAGAATTGTATAGACAACACTTTAAAAAATTATAACTTAAGCAGTTGTGTTTACCCATATAAGAGCTGAACAAAATTAGGCTACTCAACATCCATTATAGCTTAGGGACATGTGGTCCCACTCCCTCTTAAGGGTCTATTGCTGGGAGGGGAGATGTCATTTTCTTCAGTGGCAGAACCTCCAGTAAGAAGCCTATGTTTTAATTAAAAAATCTTCACCATCTCTGCCACAATTGATAATCATATATGGAAGCAATCTTTAAATTTACAGCAACAATTAGTTAATACAGGGTATGTATATGATGTGGAAAATTAGTTATCTGGTGGCAGCTTACTTGTACAGGTGGTTAATTACATAGGAAAGTCTTACACTATTGCATAGCATATGATTTAACAAATATTATAATTCAAAATAAAATAAATATGCAATGACTCTGATAAAGGGTCTCTACTTCTGATGCAAATTAATTTTGCTCTCTCTGATTAGGTTCTTCTTTATAAAAAGTAGTTATTACAAACTGAAAAGAAAGAAATTCATACAAATGCTTGTAATAATATTAAAGAAACTCATCAAATGTTTAAAAATTGACATACACAAACCATATGATGTTAAATGTTTACTATATTTTGCAGTGACAATGAACACTATATATGTCATTTAATTCACACAGCAATATATACAACAGAATGACATTTTATTTCATATAAACATCAAAGAATAAGAAGAATGTTGTTTCTATCTATAAGTTTATAAAAGGACTTTAATTTTCAACTTCAAACAGTAATAAAAGACTAGAAAGCACGTTAATTTCAAGTGAAATGTAGAGTCATGTAGTCAAAAGTGAGCTTAGAGGTACAGGCAGAAATGGGCAAAATATGAACAGATGCAATATTTGAAGAAAATGCTTTCTTTCATCTATTATTATTTTTATAGCTACACGTGAATTATTTATGATCAGCTTCATTAATGGTCCTTCCCCAAGTGACTACTTGTCAGATACATGCATACACATATTGTAAATAAATTTCTAAGATGCACATGACATGGATATTTTATTGATCTCTTAATAAACACCTCCAGTGTGTGATGATGCGTGAAGGTAGTGCTGAAATGTTGTAGTTGCCTGAGGTGTGTATTAATTGTCATCAAAATAAAATCAAGTAGCAATGTTATATTATTAAAAAACAAATACCAGTATGGTGTTTTTTATTTTCTTAAGATGAGTAAAATGAACATCATATACCACTCATGATAACACTTTTGAATATTCTTCTACATTGCAGTAAAGACAAATAATATAAAATAATTGTACTTCAGAATGTGTAGTTTCACAACACAGTGAATATTACCTCTTGTCAGACATTTTCTTGCAGTTAGTGACTTTATATGTCCCCCATTTACATGAATTGTAAGTTAACTTTAGAAGAGTGATACTAACACTATCTTGGCAATGGAATTCTGTAACTGATAAAAACAAATTTAAGATTGACATATTATGTGATTTTGGGAACTACCACACAAAACATTCATCTGAAATTTTAAAATTCTGGCAAAAAAATGTTCTAACTACTCGTACTTCTATATAGAAATATATAAACCATAAGGCATTTTGACTTTACTGATAAAAAAAGACATTAATTACAGTGACTGTAGTTCACAACTTTAGTCATTTTCTATATTCTAAAATGAATATTTTGGTACAGAGTAGCTGTGCCAACTATTTTAAAAAATAGTTAGCCAGGTTAAGTTCAAACCATGATGAGAGCTTGTGGCTTCAGGAATGAGCTGATTGGCTTCTGGCTTAAAGAAGCTAGTATTTGAAATGATTATTGCCACTCAAGAGACCCAGAAATACTAAGAATATTATCATTTGTGGGCCTGTAATGACCATAAAGAAGAATATAAATTCCTCCCTCTGTGATTCTTCTATTACTGTGCTTGTGAGATTTATGTACAGAACAGCTTGAGTCTCAGATGTCACCACTTGTTTTTACAAGGAACATTAGCATGAGTTTGAGGGGATGTGAAGAAAAATGTTCATCAGTGTGTGCTGTGTAAATTTAATTTGTGTATGTTGAGGCGCCTTTTTTTTTGGCCTTCAGAGAGCAGAATACGTGTTAAAATGTGTTTTTCTCCCCTTTCAAATGTTTCTTTATCTGCCTCCATCCCATTCTTTCCTGACAGGACACAGGGGGATCTAGATTATGATTTCTGGAAATGACAATCCTAATTCTCCTCTGAAGCTTTATTTTCTTACTGATGTCATGGTAGAATTTAAACATGACAGCACTGGCAGAGAAGCCATTGATTTCCACACTTTTTTTTTCTGTAACTTCTGAGTTATGAAGACAATTTGAACTGTTATGGTAGAATGTGCAAGTAGTTATTTCTTGCTTTAAAATGAAGCACAAATGATTCTGAAGAGATCTCTCATTGCTTTATAACACTTGCTGCTTTTCCAGAGCGCCTGAGCACCGATGGTTCCATCAGCCATGCAGGGTAGTTCCAACTCAAGTTCCAAGGGATCCAATACCCTATTTTGGTTACATGGTCATCCATATACAGCCACACAGATGCACACATATACAGTCTTAATAAAATGAATAAATCTAAAACAAAAGACAAAATGGTATAGTTTCTGAAATAGTTTTTTAAAAATATTGATAATAACAGGGTACTGGGGAGAAAGGCATGAGAAAAATTGCAAGGCACTAGTGGGGTGTTGCCTGCTAAAAGTGTATCTTGAAAAGGACTTCATTTGCCCTGAGACAATGTCTTTAGAAACATGTTGCAGGAGACTTTGTGGTTTCACTTTTAAAAATAAATATTAACTAGAATATTTTGTATAGTTACCACTTTAACTTGTAGGCACAAATAAGTCTCAAACAATCTTCATTACTGAAATATGTACTTTATCTAAACTTGTTTGGTAAAGAAGATAAATGATTTAGATAGAACTATTAAACTTCTTTTTTTTTTCAAAAAAGGTAAATAAATACAAAACAATTTACCATACAGTACAGTTTGCAGTAAGATGGAGCATAAGGTGAATTGAGAATCTACTTCTGCTTTTCATTTTTATCATTTTTTTCTAGACTATCATCTTCACAGTGTTTGCAACACTACTGGAGTATTATAGCCTTCCTTTCTTTCTTCTTTGGGACTTTGAATTAGCATCTGAGAAATTAATTGTCTTCCCACTTCAAGCTAGCTGTGCTATTGTCTGATTCTGGCCCCTCTGTCCAAGATTTTTCCTACATCACTGAGCAGAGAGCAGCATGCATCCTTTCAATGTTTGGCTTCCTGACAGCTCTTGTCCTCAATAATAGAACAGCAGCACATTCAGAGACTCTATTAAATAGACATACTCAGTTTGTTTTTGCTGTTACATTACACAAATACTCTGAAAGAAAATATATGCTGCAAAGCATAGCTATGGTTATTCCAAGTTGTATTAACCAGATGATTTGCATTAGCCTTGAGAATTCAGTTTTTGTGGGGGAGGGACATATCTTGATATTTGACTAAACTTATTTTGTAAAAATTAGAAGCTTTGCTTTAATAATCAATCAAAAAAGCATTATGCATGCTAATATGGCCTTTAATTCTAGCATTTCAATGTCTCAGGCAGAAAGACTGTGAGTTCCAGGCCAGCCTAGGCTTCATAGCATCATCTTGTGTAATCAAACATAACAAAGAAAATACAAATACGTAAATGAATAAAAGTAGGGGAATTTGCACAATGGGTATTTGGTTTTAAAGGGCAAGTTGAAAATTAAACAAGAAAAGGAGAAGGCACAACTTTAAACTGGGCAGAAAAAATCACAACCCCAACCCATGGTACAGAGCAGCCCTATGACTTTGTTCTTCCTGTTCTAAATCTTTCTGAGAGGCAAGTATAACTGAGAGCGAATAAGGACATGGAAATAATGTCCTTTAGAATTTCCTAAGGACATAAAGCTATAGAAAAGCCAGTGTGTATGATGAGGAGCAGCTCTCTTGCTTATAGAGGAAGGAATGGAAGGGCAGTTGGGAGCTTTCTTGACAGCATAAATGATACATAGATAATTACATTCTCTCCATCAAGCTCAAGCTAGCGTATTTTTTCATATAGCCTATGAAACTGTGGTACCATTATATGGGGTGAAGAATAAGAAACATGGGTTGGCTTTAATTCTATACTTGAAGGCTTAAAGTTGTGGATAATGTTTATTATTACAAATAATTAAAACTGAAAAATATCATCAGACATTTTCTCTTTCCTCTTAATTCTTTGCTTTATTAACAAAATGTGCTTAAAAAAAAAACAGCTAAAGAAAGCTGACTGGTGAATTAGGAATGAGACTTGGCAAAGTAGCAGAACTGCTTACTGAAACGATTATCCCACTGCCTCTGCACTGGTGATAACAATTCTTGTAAGGTGGGAATGCAAATTCAGGAGGCTGCATCTTTAAATTAGATTAGACATGTGGTCTCCTGGAGCCTGTTGTCATAATGGAGAGTAACTAAGGACTGCATCAGTCCTTAACTTTGAGAACAATACAGGTACTTCATCTGAAGTGGATTTCTGTAATATTAATCAAATAGAATGTATTGCACTCAAATAGATTGTCACATGCACAATTATGATAGACATTTTAATAGCCTTAATTTTTTATGGAAGACACAGACTGGAGTAAATGAAAACAATTTTACCATGAGACCCAACAATCTCTTAAAATAAAAATAACTCTTTTTAAAAGCCCATCTTCTAAACCCTGAAACTATAAGCAGAGCCATTTCTATGCTATCTGTTTTAAAACCAAGAAAAGGGCAGACAACTGACTACTCGTTAATAAATAGTAAAAAAGTGGCTCCTTTGACGGAAAACATTTTTCATTTACTAAGTGCCGAGAAAGAATATTAATATTGATTCAGACTGAACTATGAATGCTGACCTCAAAAGTACTGACTGTGATTAGCTGGATGTTCATGGACCGCACAGCTTATAAATTTGGACTTTTTCTTCAGGATGACATTTTAAATCAAAGCAATTTGAGTTCCCTGTACTATCATGGAAGCACTGAATACTTTTAAAGTCTTTTGATACAGTTTGTAATGGACAGAAAACTAGTTTTTCTATACTGCAGTTTTGCACAGTACCATCCCATCTGCTGGGATATATTTTCCCAAAATAATTTTCTGAAGATTAGAGAGTTAGATAAAATGCAGTCAATACATGTTTTGTCTTAGCCAACCATTTAGGTGAAATGAGAACAGAGTGAGCCAATTCCTAGAGAATCAAATGCAGTTTTATCTCCTAAAGCAAGATCTTCATAGCAGCATGCTGATTCTAGAATGTGTGGAAGCCAATTGCAATCAAACTTTAAAAAAAAAGCTTGTATTGATTCAGGAGACTGAAAATGTAAGCTTGGAAAGAGTGATTCTCTGTAGTTTCTAAAGCATAAGCTCAGGGCTAGAAAGATTTCTCTCTGGATACTTCTTTCATTGCCCAAGTGTGAGGCCCTGAGGAGCACCAATGCCTATATAAAATCTGGGTAAGCATGGTGGCTCAGAAAGACAAGGCAAGCCTTGAGTAAAGTATATAGCTGAACTGATAAAAGCTAGGTTTATTAGAGGACACTGCCTCAGTAAATACAGTCACTGGTGAAAAGAGAAAAGAACACTTGATATCAACCTACTATCTCCATATATATAAAAATATCATCCATGTTGATGTGTACCCACAAACATGTAAATATACATAAATATACATATGCATAAAACACACCAAAATCCCTGCATTATGCATCATCAGCTTAAATTATACTTTATTCAAAATTGATCAAATTAATCATCAGAAACCTTGTGAGCTAGTAACATTTTGCCTGCAACACTTCCTGGAATTCCTTTTTAGTGACATATATAATATATATCTCCCACAGTGCTTCTTAATGACTCAGACACTGAGACCTAGAGACATATACTCCCTATCAGTCCATTTATTTCTTGGCTTTAGTGAGGTGTTTTTCTGAAGCTCTATCATTTCATTTCTTTCCATTCAGTATCCGTTTTCTGTAGCTGTCTCTTCCATTTGTTCTACTCTTTCCTATAAGCACTGATTGGTGAGAAATGTGAATGAAGAAAAAGAATGAACCTTTTCTTGAAGGGTACTACTGGTCTTTCATTGAATTTAAGAACTTTGTGCATGTGCATGATTTTAACTTTGGCTAAGTTGTAAAGATTATAGGTTTATTTTAGATCACAGATCTGTTCAAAATTTAACATTGAAGCTTAGCAACCACAAGAAGCAGATGGGGATCTTGGGTGCAATTTACTGTCTTGTAACCACACAAGCCTCACTTGCTCTGTTTTCATTGAATAATCACTAGGACAAGTTGGTATATGGCAAGGAAAGCTCAGTAAGTTTGAGAATTATGAAAACTGGTAAATAAGCACATGGTTAAGAGATTTCATTGGTGATATGAATATCCTGTGGGTAACTAATGAGGTATTTCAGAAACAAGGCACTGTTGTATAGTTGGAGATGTACGTGAGCATAGCTAGATCAGCACAGTTTGGTGGGCTGATAAGATAACTGCTCTGCTATCCTCATTTATTATTTTTTCTTAATATTTTAACTTAAGAGATGATTAATAAGACAAATGTAGATATTTATTGTCCAAAATCAAACATATAAGGAAGAGATTTTAGATGTATTTTAACTTAATTAGGATTTGTTAGGGAAAAGTTCATAAAGTTTAGTATATAACACTTAGAAATTTCCAAAGATATCAAATTAGAACGAATAGCAACAAAGTGATACTTTCAAGTTGTTTAAGAAATAAACCTTGCTCTCTGGGCCACTTTGTGAAAGATAATTATGGGAGAGGGATTTTAACAACAGGATTTGTCTGACAGATAATGTAGGTATAACTATAAAAATCAGAAAACTCATTAAGTATAGAAATCCAAGAAATAAATAGCTTTGTATCCTCCCCAGAAGGCATATGGAAAAACCCTAGTGAAGACTCATAAAATACAGTGGAAAATTAGCCAGATTGGCTAGAAAAATAATAATTATGAAAAAATTAGTCATCTTGATAAGTGTTTAGCTTTAAACTAAACAGTAACTATTGGTTTTCAAGTCATGTTGCCCATTCTTCTTAGCCTATTGTTGTCACCCTGACATGTTTTATTCTTATTTTTCACTTGGGAGATGACTGTCATATAAACTGAGCTATTTTTTTCAGTTATTGAATCATAACAATCATTTCATTTTAGCAGAAAAACTGTAAAGGTAGTTTTACTTATAAAAATCGATGTCAGCAAACAAAGACTTAAAATGGGTAGGTTTACAATTTTAAGATTCTTTTCTAAATGATGAACTCAGCGCATCCAATCTATCACTCGGTTTTCTTGGCATTAACTTTACAGCATATCCATAGTCGGAACGTGTGTTCCTACTTCTGGCACTGACTCCTGGGGCTAGCTGAATTCACATTTTAAATCTCTGCAATGTTCTCTGTTCCAGTTGGATGCTCCAAGGTGTTTCCTCCCTCAAGGAACATGTAGGTCTTAATAACTAATTCCAAGTATCATGTGGCATTTCATATTACTCATGGTAAGTCTTCATGTGATTTGATCTCTCACATCGAATCTGCTTCAATAATTCCTCAGGATGCTTTATGCCTTTACCCTCACAAATCTTCCACTTCTGCAGCAGGAAGAACACTTCCCTAGTTCTTACAAGCATGCTCTGTCTACTACCTGCTGGACTGCAACCTGAGGTGGAAGTTAAAATAAACCTTTTCTATCCTATCTTACTTTTGTATGGTATTTTTATCATAACAATATAAACACAATTAAAACATAAATTAAAGTCAAAGTATTCTATGTTTTGAAGTAGAGGGTTTATTTTGTTACTACTAAGGGAACCACATAATAGGCAACAACAAAGTTTAAATTTTTCTTCAATATTTGATCATGCATTTTTATTTTTCTGGGGTATTAGTGCTCAATATTTAACTTCAAAATGTATAAAACTCAAGTATTGATCAGAAATACACACACACAAAAACACACACATCTTTTGCAAAGTTAAGTCCAAGTACAGAATTTATATTTATTATGAATGACAATTCCAGAAATAATATTTTTAAATCTATTTTCGAGATAAAGGCTAGATGTGTTAGAATTAATAAAATAATGCCCTAAAAGTTTAAATGTCTTATCATGAAATTGAATTCTTTCATCACCTATTTCAAAAATATTTGTTTGCAATATGTCAGATAAAGGATTAATATTTATTGAGGGGTATATAATCACTCATGATATAAGCTGAACTGTAAGACAATTCTTGAAGAGTGGAGTTGTCACACTAGTTTGCTGGTCCACTCCCTGAGAACATATGACCAAAACTGGCATGGAAGTCAGTGCTGTGCCTCAGGTCTCAGTGAAGTCTGGCCATGCCCCATTCTAGATCCTGGTACCCCAGAGATACACTTCTAAGTTTTCCCAACTAACAACTGAATCCCACTACATGTCCCACTTTGTCTAACTAAGAAAGTTTTAAACTAAATATAAGACTTACTATTTACCTTTTTCACAATTTATCATATGAGCACAACATGTGAGAACCTTCAGGCATAAATTCAGTGAGCTTTACCATACATACATGGAAATTCCATGGCACTGAACTATATATTCAGAATTTAGGTAGCATCAATCAAGTAATTAAATCTTGTCAAAACTTGATTTAAAATAAATGAATATTTGTGTTGAATGCAGTGACTCATGATGTTAATCCCACCATTCTAGAGGCTGAGGCAGAAAAATTGCCATGAGTTTAAGGACTAAAATCAGTTACTTAGTGAGTTCTAAGAATGTGTGTGATACAGTATATCTTGTCTTTAAAGAACAAAATATATTACACAAATGATTGCTTTAAAGTCACTTCTTATATGTGTATATGTAACACAATGAGTTTAAATTAGATTGCTTATATAAACACAGGGGTTTAAAAAAGCATGAACATTTCACCAGTGGCTACACTATTGGGTGGGAACTCATGAGCCATTCCCCTGTGTATGACAGAATGATGACAGCCTCTGTCTTCTGTTGGTCTTGAGAAGTTATTGGGAGGTCATGGGCCTTATGGTGTTTGGAAAACAAGCTTCTGCAATCCTTTAGTTCTTCCTCTGACTTTTGCACTCTTTCTCTTCTGTGATATTTTTAAAACATTAAAAGAATCACATTTAAAGATAAGTACTCAACATTCACATATTTTTATCACTTTGGCCAGTTATGAGGAGTAATATATATATATATATATGCATATTTATATTCTGTTTAAATATATGTATATATAAATATAAATGCATACATCTATATAGTTTAAAAGTCAGCATAAAGTAGTAGTAGAAATATCCCACCTGAGATTTGAACACTCTAGTTTCTTGATCTTTGAGGCTGGATGCATCAGCACTAAGCTCACTGAAATGTGAAAAACAGCAGTCCTCAAGTCTTGAATTCTAACTACTCTAAATCTGTCTCTGGATGCATTGGTTTCTAGAGATGTTCTGGGTTCTAATCCAAGATAAAAGCTCCAAATGCTATCAGAGGAGGAATCAAAAGCAGTAGCCATACTTCAAATCACCTTGGAGGCTAGAGAGAAGGATAAGTAGATGATCTTTCTTCTGGCAAACTATTTCAATCTGTGGGTAGTAATCTGCTAACAGAAGGTGCTGTCTATAATTGGGTAGGCATCCTCACATCCATCAAGGTAATCACAATTTTTCAGACAAAGCTCTTCACGCGTGTGATTCTAATTTTGTTAAGTTGACATTAAAAGTATTCTTACCATAGACTATTCAGTGACTGTATTCTACTGCAGAAAGATACCTCTCTTAACAAAACTGAAGGCATCAATAATCTATGGACATGACCATAGATAGTTCGATAGGCATAGCAGATTCATTTCATTCAGCAACAGTGTTAGCTTTCTCACTAAGGGCTACCTCTTACTTAACCATGGCATTTTTATAAGGTTTGCAATATTAGACATGAATTCTGTCTTGTGGAAGGGGCATCAAATTTAATCAATAAAGGGTTAGTTGCCCTTAACGGTCATATCAATATTAATCTAAGGACATATATTGCCAGACAGGGACGTAGTATAGCACACAGAGTCCATAGCTGAGCAAGGTTGCTGATATTTTTTCTGCTCCCAGCAGCCTATGTAGCATCTTCCAGAGCTATGAAAACTAGGCAGGAGGAAGGAAGATTTCAAACTTGATTTCTCTGTCCTGTGACTAAAGTATTTGATGCCATTTGCAATATATTTTCATACCCTCTAATTGTGGTGGGCAAACAAGACTAGTATCAATAACTTATATTGTTTTGGAGGCTACAGGGACCTCCCTGAACAACAATAAAAGGATCAATTGTTAAATTTTCTACCAATATAGCATATCAGCACCTGGAACAGGTTATTTTGGGATTATTTTGATTTCTGGATTTTATAGTAGAATTTTTGATTTTCTTTTAATTTCTCCATTTTTTTAGATGTGGAAAACAAGGTATAGAAATATTCAGCATATTCTCTGAGATTACCCATATAGTAAGTAGAACAAACCAAAGAAACCATCTAATGTACAATGCCACACCCAGACTTTATTGAGAATGGATTTTGGTTCAATGGGTCTGAGCTCCAGGCTGAACTTATGCATATCAGATGAGCTCCTATGTTAAGGATACTGCCTGAAGATCAGAAGTTGAGTAACAGTGCAATGTATTGTGCCCCTTCTTACATAATCAGCAGGCATTGAGCAAGCAGGAAGTAAGATAAGAATGATTTCTGCCACTCATGATTTCCATGCCATCAACACTGAGTTAGAAAGTTCTAGACAAGTGGCCCTACTACAGCTTGCAAGGCTGTACTCACTGAAAATTTTTGTCATCCAATTATTCTGCAATGGGATATTTTTAGATTTTTTTATCTGTGTGTTTTATTTGTATATTGAGACTTATTTTAAAATAGGAGGCAGGAGGAGACAGTAACTACATCTCTTTCAGCCTCATACTCTTCTCTCCACCCAACCATATCTTTTTCTGCCTCAACCTCCCTAATACTGGGACTAAAATGTTGTGTGCTTCCCATGTACTGGGAACTCTCAGGTGGTAGGATGAAAGGTGTGTGCCATCACTGCCTGGCCATTGTGAGTAACTAATGGTGGCCTTTGCCTTCTGATATTTAGGCAAGCTTTGTTTGTTAAAGGATATATAAAATATTACCACATTAATATACTGGGTTTGTTTTGAGGTCACTATGTAGTTTAACAGCTCTTAAACTCTGAACCCCGCTGCATTATTCTTCCAAATGCATTTATAGCTACATTATATTGGACTGAATGTTATTTTCATATTTTCTATGCTGCTGGAGATTGGAAACAAGACATTTCCTATGTTCCACATGTAAACCATATCCTCAGTCTTCATTCATATTAATTTTTGATTATAAAATGTTCTTTCAACAAAAACCAATGTGTAATCTGTGCTCATATAATTTATTGTACAAAGGAATCTTTAGAAGAATTTATCACCAAAGGTAAACTTCAAACACAGCTGTGGACTTATAAAGCTGTCTTCTATCTTATCTCTTATATGTCCTGGTTAAATTATATTTTTTTCTAAAAGAGTCTCTTTATTCTTGCTACAGATACAAAATTTTGCTGAAGCCATCAAAAGATTGCAAAGATTAGTTTTCTGGGCAGTGTACGTTTTTCATTAATTTTGATGTCTTATGTAAGTGACTAAGACCAAAGTGTCATTGAACAGTGACATTGGCAGTGTCATCTGGAAGAGTTCATGTAATCTTTGTGTCTTTACCTTCTTCACTGCTAAGGTGGTGATTTTTAGCTCTTTCTCTGTATTTCGCTTTTACATAGGACTTTTATTGATTCCCTGAAAGCTTTGAACATTCTTTATAATTTCTCCAAAACTTTCTCACAAAAATATATTATGTTCACACATAATACACTGTTCTTGAATGCATCATGTTTTAATTTAATGAACATGGTCAGTTCTGGCAAGAGCTTTTCTTCCTAACACTTTAACATCTTTATATTTGCATTCTCTCTATGGAATCCATATACACAATCACTCCATAAGGCTGTTATTCCTTTGAAGCAACAGGCATAAGTATAACAATTATTAATAAAGTCCTCTAAGGAAAATAATAAGTTGTTAGAACCACTACATGCAGCTTAATTTTAATTAGCAAAATAATATAGATACTTTTATGTTAATTTAATGAGTTTGACTGGATTGTGACAAAATCCTAGACAACTTACAATTTATAACATGTCCACAATGGTGCTATTGCCAGTGAAAATGGTAATTTTCTATGAGAAGTAAGATATGTGTTGAAGGAATCTATATCCACTATTTTAGATGTACCAACAGTGATTGAGTTTTTCTTATGTCTGTATTTAATATCCCAAAATAAACTTTCCTTTCATTGAATTTAAATTGTTAGGACAATGTAAGGTACTCAACAGAGTAATTTTATTTAGCAAATAATGTCACAACTTATATTTTTTAAGAAAGGGCTACGCAGGTATAAATTGATTCATAAGTTTAAATATGTGAGCAAATGCCTACTAAGCAGCTGCTCCATCAAGGAGAGGCCAGTAATTGTCTAGTCATATCACAAGACCTGTACATGTCTAAATCAGATGAGGCTCCAGTCCTGAATAAGGGAAGTAATCACAAGACCCCATCCCTATCCCAGAAGCTATCTCTAATTGACAACCATTTGCCAAATAAAAATTAATTTTCTCTAATGGAGTATTATTGTGTTACAGACAATAGTGAAGGGTAAGCCCAATGCCCAGTATATAGAAAATGTGAAACTACTTCAATAATATTTTTGGAAGATTTTGTTTTGTTTCATTTAATCCCTAGCCTGGGTTTTTCAATTTCTCTGTGTGGAAGGTGTGTGTGTGTGTGTGTGTGTGTGTGTGTGTGTTTGTATGTGTGTACATGTTTGTGTTTGTAGGTATATTTGTGTGTCTTGTTTATGCATGTGTTCTTGTGTGTGTTTGTGTGTATGTATTTATTGTGTTTGTAGGTGTATGTGTTTGGACATATGTGTGTTTGTATGTGTGTTTAGGATTTTATATTTGTGTGCATGTATGTGTGTGTGTTAGTGTGTGCATTGTTTATGTCTATATATGCCTGTGTGTATGTCTTGTGCTTTTCCTTTGAGCATTCTTTCTATTGTTGTTTGCTTGCTTGTTTTATCTTATTCTGATTTGCATGCTTTATTTGTATGCTTGTTTTGGCTTTCTTCCTGTCTGTTGTTTTCTTATGAGAACAAAAGGGTATAGATTTGGGTGAGTGGACAAGTGGGATATGGGATGAGTTCTGTGTGTAAACTACAATCAATGTATATTGTATAAAAAAGCACCAATTTTTTATACAATAGAAAATAGAACATTCCCTTTCTCTCAAAAATGCTGCTAGTCAAAAACTATCTGGATTTGAATTTTCTTGTGTGTACTAGTTTATTCTTGGGTTCAGAAGAGTGGAGCTTAGAGCAGAGCATGATGAGTAGATGGAATGAGCTAGAATTCTTTCTGCTAGTGATATCAGCTCTTCCATTTAGAATTGTGAAAGTCAGAATTTAAATTTTTGAAACAAAAAGAAGATAAAGTAGATACGAAAATTAGACTCACAAAGATAAAATAGTTGATAGAATGATTTTTTTAAATTTTGCTAAATACAAATAGACTAAATATTATAACTATAATTCTTACTTG
Source organism: Sigmodon hispidus (assembly GCA_004025045.1). Taxonomy (NCBI): domain Eukaryota; kingdom Metazoa; phylum Chordata; class Mammalia; order Rodentia; family Cricetidae; genus Sigmodon; species Sigmodon hispidus. The sequence goes on along the minus strand of PVIH01000554.1, from coordinate 90,975 downwards.
ATAGCAGTTTTGTTATTTGTAATTTTGCTATGTTAATATTAAGACCTTCCTTTTGATTAGACAGAAAAAAGGAAGCGATGTGAGATTTTTTTGGTATGCTATCAATTATTATTAGATAATAAAGGAATTGTTTTGGCCTATGGAATCAAACTTATAGTTTGGCAGGAAATCAAAGCATAGATAAAGGAAAAAGAGGGTGGAGTCACAGGAGTGGTGATACAGCCTCCTAAGAAGCAATATGTAATGGAGTACAGGTAAGCCAAGAGTCATGTGGCAAGACAGATTAATAGAAATGGTTTGAGTTTAGATGTGAGAGCTAACTAACAATAAACCTGAGCAATAGGCCAAAAAGTCTGTAACTAACATGAGCCTTTGGTTGATTATTTGGGGCAAAACAATGGTGGGCAGGTCTAAACCATGTTGCTAGGCCAAGCTGGATGGGCCAAAAACTTAATACTACAGGTAGTAATTTTAATGCAAGAGTTGGGATTACATGTAGGACAGACAAAAGGGTAAAGGCTTAACAATGTAACTACTGTCATTGCTTAAATGGGAAAACAGAGAACATAGCAAGGGTCACAAATCCATGAAGAAATGATTAAGAAGAAGCAGCATATTAGGTCATAGCAAAACTAAGACATGGAAGACTCACATGAATCTCTCAGCATTAGAATGCAATTATAAAAAAAAGATATTTACAGCACAAAAGTAACATGTATAAAAATGCTTATGTTATAAGCAGTAGAAATTTCAAAACTTCCACTGTAGAGTGTGTACATCTAAAACTTAACACATTCGATAGAAATTCTCTACAAGTTTTCATTCTCAAATAAATTATTTATTTTCATCATTTTACTTTAGTGATATATATATATATATATATATATATATATATATATATATATATATATATACTTTCCAATAACATTTTCTAACTCCCTTACTTTTTACTTTTTACATTGATACAAGGTTTTCTTAGGCCAGGTTTGCCTGAGATAACTTGCCAGAGAGAAGTTAGCAGTCCTTTTTACCTTTGGCTATCAATTTGAATGGCATGGTCTAGAATCAAATAAAAGGGAAGTCTCTATTGAGGGATTACTCAGATTAGATTTGCCTTTAGCCCTGACTGTGGGGAACATTCTTCATCATCTCAATTGATCCACTCTGAGTGGCATCATTTCTTGGGGTGTGGTCCTGGACTTCCCTCAGTGATAGATTGTAACTTGGAAATATAAACCAAGTGAACATTTTGAAATTAAATTACTTTGGATAACAGTGTTTTATCAAAGCAACAAAAGTAAAATTAGTACATTTGTATCCCAGGCTGACTTCAAACTCAGCAATTCTTGTGCCCCAGGTTGCCAAATGCTGGAATAACAAGCACAAGACACTATACCTAGTGTTAGGCCCTTTTAGACCATGCTTGGAAAGCTTTATATGATTCTGACTTATAAAAGTAATAGCTCAAGCTCTTCAACATTTGGAATGTTCTTTCTGCATAAGAAAAAAAATGTTCAAAATGAAAGAAATAAATGCATGTGTTAATATAAAAGGAAAGTCAGAATTTTAAGTGTAAATCGTCTGAGTAAATGTTTCTCATTTTCTTAATTCTGTAATAAGTATTATGAAGTGATTATATATTTTCTAGCCCCCCTCACTATGTGCATGTATACATACAAACACACACATAAGCAGTTCCAGGGAAACTAGCAATTCTTCTCATTCCCAGCTCAAACCATCGCTCTCCTGTGGCAGTATGCTGATGTGATATTTGTAAGTGATTCTGGTCTTTCTATGACCTTTAAAGTCACACTGATACTAGGGGACATTCACATTATAATGTATTTCTTTCTTATCAAAACGGAAACTTTGTAAGTCAAGTTTTTTTTTTTCAGTTTTCCTCAGTGACTGATGATGATCTTTAATTTTCATCTCAGAAAGTTTGATTATTGGTAATTGTAAATTCAAGAACCATCTTCTAAACAGTAAAAAAAAAACCTTATGATATAATAAAGATAAAAATATTTAAAATTTTCTTTACATTGAGACAACAGAAATATGTGAATGATCATTTGTATTTAGATTTTCACAGGTGTAGAGATTATTTCTGTGTCAGGACAGAATCTGGTAGCAATAACCTGCAGAATTCTGCTCTGTTTGCAAAATTTTGATACTATTTCACTCCCTGTGCACCATGAAGTCATGTGTCAACATTTTTCAGTACTTCTCCTGTATTTCAGAGTTTGGTTAGATGACAAACCCATGGGAATATAGAGAACTTTATGAAAATATTGTTGTGATAATGCCAAAGTTGAGATTAATTTTTTGGCATCAATAATGTTCTTTCCATATTTTTACATAGCTGATTTAAAGTTTCAAATTTCATCGTATTGCAATATAATAACTAAGTTGCATTTAAGACACATTCTATGCCAGGCAATAAGGTGGTATTTTGCATAGTTGAAATTACATAATGCTTCAAGCAAACTTATGTGTTAGCCAAATAATTGCCATGTATCTCAGAAGTAGGAACCAAAAGCATAAGTTAAACATCTTAACTTTAACAACAAGTTTAAGTTGCAAGATTTAAAATTCAGGTTAGTGTAACCCAAACAAAGCTTTAAATATTTTATTACCATGCTACAGCTTATAAGACATATGTACTTAATTTTGCTTCCATTCTAAGATTTTTACTTTGGCTGAATTTTTGGTATATCTTTTCATTTTAATTTAAATTACTCATATAACCATACAATAATATATTACAGAGCCATTTTATGGCTATCAATAGCTGTGTGATCTGATTATAAACAATGAGATGTAAGAGAAGTAACTGGATAGAATTCTGAAATATTTACATGAAATACATTTTTGGGATATATGTATCACTTTGCAATGTAACTTAAAAACAAAAGCAGTTATACTTGTATTTGGGAACCTTCATGATAGGATGAAGTTCAGGGTAACTCCATCAAGACAGAGTGCCTAAAAGCCTGACTGACTAACATTGGATTGCTTATCAGACTAAAACAAATTATAACATACTTGAGAAACCCCAAGGTGATCTTACCTGCATTTCAACACAGATTCTACTTGATGACTTAATATGCTCTATGAAATTATTCTCCTAGGAAAGTTTTTTGATGTTAAATAATTTTTATTGAAGTGACTTAATTTTATATTCACTGAGAAGGAAATTGATGTATGTGGCAAAATATGTTTTTTCATTACTGAAGAAAAACATTTTCCCTTCATACTAAATGTATGTTTCATTTCTAAATTAAAACAAAAAATGACTTTATGAAGGAAATATGCACTGTGAAAGTAAACTGGTTCAATATTTCAATTATTTATCATCAATATTTCAATTTTATACTCACTTCATGTAATAGCAATATTATTTTTTAAAAAATTCTCTTTCTGTGTGATGGTAGTAGTAGAATATAGATTATAGTTTGAAAATAGTTTCAGAACTGTATATTGAATATAGTTTTAGAGAAATCCTCAAGTAATTCTTCAACACACTCAAGCAAATAAAACACTATTGAAAGCTGCCATTATTCAGGAAATTTAGGAAGAAGAATGACGGCCATGTTGTATGGCTCAGTCAAGAAGGAAATTTCTACTCAAGTCTCAGAATCTTAGTTTGTTCTCTTGTACTCAGATATGAAAAAAAAAACACCCAGATGCAAGTAACATTCATCAATAATCCTATAGTGAAATGGTGTTTGGAGGCAGGGGAATAGCCAGTATACTCAGGGTTTAACTAGTCTGAAGTACTTACCATGGCCATAAATGGAAGAGATCCCCTTGCAATAAGGTAGAAATTGAGAACGAAATTCTAAATGCTGTCTTCACATTACCATAGACTGTGTTAAGAAAGGACCTGAAATACTCACACACACAAGAGAGAGAGAGAGAGAGAGAGAGAGAGAGAGAGAGAGAGAGAGAGAGAGAGAAAGAGAAAGAGAGACAGAGACAGAGACAGACTCACACCCTGTAAACCTCACCTCCAGCAAACACTTAATCTATACTTTTTAAAACAATTCAGTTTATACAACAAAAATAATTTTTCAGAGGCAAAAAACAGCCTGTACTATGAATTTGTCATACTTTAATTCCATTACTGTATTTTCTAATACCTGTAAAGATAAAATAAAACTGACCTTTGTCAGACTTTATTATTTTACTAAGAATTGCTATGTATCTTATTGAAAATACAGTTATGCTGGGATTGTATATGTTGAAGTGAATTCAGGAAAAACTATGTGCAGTTTTATACACACTTCAGTTTAGAACTTTTAGGGAGGGGTTGAGAAGTACTTATCAACAGGAAGAAATGCCTTTCTCTTAAATGTAAAGGCAACTGCTTGAGGTATTAGTTTTGGAGAATGAACTCTCTAAATCCAATTCTTAAAAAACAGATTTAGACAAATGCAATGATTGTGGAAGATATATCTGTATTGTGTCTAAGCAGGTGTAGGAAATAGGAATAATCATTTGAGAAAGAACATCAATTGAAGAGTGAGTACCAGTTATTCTCACATGAAAGGGGCAATTTTATAAACTCCTCAAGGACTTACTCCCATCTGGTTTGCTTGTAGTTTGATTATCTTTGATCCTTATTACTATCAAAGAAATTGGTGTTTATCAACACTGATGTTTCAGAAGGTAAACCCCTATGGGCACCCAATTACTTTCTTTTGCAGCCAGCTACTGGGAAAGAGAAAATGATTGACAGATGGCTCTGGAGTGCAATCCTTTGGGCTCGGTGGGGCGCATCCAGATTGATTCAATGTTGAGACTTTCAAGAATCTTGCAAATACAACCAAGGGAATCATAATTGAACTCTTGGGGTCTGTGCTTAATCCACATTCAACTCGAAATTGCTCCCATCCTGAAGAAATTCTTTTGGCCTAGACATAGCTTCAAACAGCCAGAAATTACAGCAGCTAAAGCAGATCTAGATTCTCATGGCATCAGTGTTTCCATCCAAGGCCGGCTACAACTTTTAGATAATAAGTAGGGTGTCCAGAGGTTCTCTGTTTCACTCTGTCCCACAGCTGCTTTTAAATAATTACTCAGGGGCTTATATTAATTATAAATGTTTCGTCAATGACTCATGCTTGTTACTAGCTAGCTCTTACGCTGTAAATTAACTCATTTCTATTAATCTATGTATTGTCAGGTAGCTGTGGCTTTACTGGTCTGCTGACATGTTGCTCTTTGAGCAGCTGACTGGAGGCTCTGCTTGGATTTCCCACCTGGCTCTATCCTGCCTTGCCATATATGAAAGCAGCTGTATTGTCAACCAATGAGAGCAACACATATTAACAGCATACAGAAAGACATCACATAGCATTTCACCTTTTCTGTCTAATCAAAAAGGTCAATTTTAACTTTATCATAGTAAAATTATATGTAACAAAACCATTACCAAGCAAGAATCAGTTATCATATTCAGGCTATTAATATTTGGCATAATTGAAGAAAATACACTTTCATCTATTTAATTTTTATGAGTTTAAAGTTGTCTCTTTAATTTACCTTTCATCATAATAAGTAAAACTATAGTTATAACAACTTAGTTTTCAGTTCTATCAAAGACTCCAGAAGAATATAATATTGCCTGAGTAAACAACTTCAAAATCTCTAGAAAAGACAGAGACATTTGGCTGCCTGGAGACTCACCCAAAATTCTTCTTAAACATTGGAACATTCAATTTTCAGCCTACAGGCCTAGTGAATCTGGCATCGTTTTAGTCAAGTGAGAAATTTGAAAGACTATTCCTTATATTTTAGCAAAGTTCAACAGTCACTTTCCTCTGTGTCCTGCAGAAGGTCTGGCGGCTTATTCTGTGAAGCAGAAGCTTAAAGGAACTTCCTGCCTTACTTTGGGAAAGTTTAGCTGTAATTTTTCTGTAGGTCCTGCAGTCCAGATTATGTAACATCCTGTCAAACATTCTAGGTAAGTACAGTTTCTTGATCAAATCACTAGTGTTGTCACATTGAACACTAACTCCACAAGAAGTTAATTCAATGTCCATCATCTCTGAAGTGAACTGGTTCTGTCAGGAACATATATGTCTCATTGTCATAAAAAGTCTAAGTTCTTAAAATATTTTAAATGCCATATTATGTAGGTCGTTGAAATATTTGAAGATTACCCATCTATGTAAAAATATATCTTTGTATACCTAGAACCCTAACTAATATGAATTTAAGTTTGATTACTATAGATGGCAATCTGTATTTAATTATATATTACATTTATAAATGAGCTGTTTAAACATAATACCCTAAATAAGAGTAGAAATATATATGTGTCAAAACAAAATTAAATTTAAATTTGCATCAATAAACTGAAATTCATATTCAAAATATGAAAGATTAATAGTTGTTTTGATTAAAGTGAATTCAATAACCTACACTTTTATCTTATAATTTCTATAATATATCCATCTTTTTTCTTTAGAAAGAGATTGACTATGACCATTAGAGATTGACTATGACCATTAACCATTTATAGTTAACTCCTCTTTAATATAAACAAATATTTATAAACACTATTTTGATAATTGGGGTATAGTTCTCTAGACTACTTTCTGCTGATTTGGAACACTGGTAATTTTATGAGGACCCTAAGAAAATTTAAGATAATTGTCAAGTCTTGGCTTGTGAGGCTAGATATCTCATTCGGTAGCCTTGAAGCTGCTTTGGATGCTAAACAATCTGGGCTATTTTTTTATTGGTGTTTTGTCGCCTTGTTCTGAAAATATATAAACTTCTAAAGGTAACATACACCACTCACTGCAATGAGACATAAACTGGAAAACTGTCCTTGGTACAAATTTTTGTGTTTGGAATCCTCTTTTAAGCTTTCTCAGGATTTAGGCAGAAATTCTTGTCAAACATTTGGGCAACATTTGCAGCCAGAGTTTCTCTATTCTGCCTTAACCTGTACCTGCTTCTAAATAATCAGCAAATAATGTTGGAACAATGGCTCACACTTATCACTAGTTAGCTCTTGCATTTAAATTCACAAATTTTTATTAATCTATGTATGGCTATGTAGTTCGGGTGTTACTCGTTTGCTGGCATGTTGCTCCTTGGTGACTAGCATCTCCCAAATTCCAACCTGTTTTTCCTGGAGTGGATGCTGAACTAAGTCACCTTGGGACTTTGGGACCTCCTGCCCTTGCTGGGGAGGAGATAAGGAGATGGGGAGAAGACAGAGTGACTGGGAGGGGTGGAGGGAGAAGGGAGTTTGAACAAGGGGATACATGGATAAAAATGAGACTTTGTTCATAATAATAAAAAATAAATATAGATAAAAGAAAAGAAAAAAGATAAGAAAATAATGAAAATGCAAAAAATTATACCCTAGGAAAAATTATCATTGAGGCAATAAAAAGAAAGTTTGTTTTGAAATATATACAGTTTTGAGACTCTGTGTTACCAAAAATTATTGTTGATGTCTAATGTTCTGTTTTGCTTTATTGAACTGTAATTCCATAAAATAAATAGAGTATCATTAGAAAATGAGTCTCAATGGTCAGCCACCTAATGTTATTGTCAGTACAGCAAAAGATTGAGCTAACAATTACTGTAAATTTTAGAAAATCTTCCTGTATTTGATTTATTGTGTATTCAGATGTCTAGAAAGGGCAAAATTGAACCTTGTCATAGCACAACACAAGTATTTCTCAGTCCAGCAACATTTTAGTTTCAAACTGGCATGAAAGAAAAATTAGCATATGGCCAATTTGCTGAATGCCCAGAGGTTCTTGGATCATGCTGAAACATCTTTATCTGTTCATTAGAATTATGGCTTGAAATAATATGGCTTGGTTTACTCGAGTTTACATCTATTACTCTAGAAGACACTGCATATTATCATGGCAGACTTTGAAGCATATACAGATGAGTGGTAGCCACTCACATGTATACATGTCTGTGTGCTTGTACATTTGATTTGCTTTATAGTTTTTTATGCTGATAAGCTTTCTTTCAGGAATAGTAAAGCTAAATATGTTCTTTTACTAGTGAAATCATCAGGTTTACAAAGGTCCTCTCCATGTGACATGAATAAAACTAGATTTTGCCTTTTGTTCAACACTTTAAAAATTCGTGTAATGGATATAATCTGACTTAAGCCCATTTCGGACTGACCAAGAATCAAAGATTCTCTACATATTTGCTTACTCTTAAATACATTTTAGGTTTAATATTTCCCTTTTACAGGCTACAGTCTAGATTATAATAATTCAGAATTTACAACATAATATGCTATTATTTGTTTATACCATTCACATACTACTGCTAAAGTGAAGAACAGAGAGGACAATTAAAACCAAAATGAAACAGATCAGGGATGAGAACCAGGGAAGAGGAGAGAAATGAGAGGTATTTTTCCAACTTCAAATTTTAAAAATAAAATTTTTATTTCTCTCATAATATATTCTTATTACTACATATATATGTATATATACAATCATACTATACTATCATATATATACAGAATATATCATAATATATCCTAACTATCCTCTTCCTCTAATCTTCCCAGTTTATTTCTACTTTCCCTACCATCTAGATATACCTTCTTTCTGTCTCTTATTAGAAAAAAACCAGCAGGCTCGAGGGATACTTCAGGCATTAAACGCTTGGCTCACAATCATAAATATAAGAAAAAGAAAACAGGCTTCCAAAGGACAATAATAAAATATGTAAAATGCAAGAAGTCAAAATTAATACATCAGATTGTAGAAAACATATAAAGAGCAGGAAAAGAGCCCAAGAGAAGGCAAAAGAACCAGAGACCCATTTGTTTGCACACTCAGAAATCTCTTGAAAACACTAAATTGGAAGCCATATTATATGTGCAAAAAGCTAGTAAGGTAATAGGGTAAGATGATATACATATATTTACAAACATATACACGTGAAAGAATAATATAGCTATTTTAAAGCACTAACACTATATTATGAGACAAAGAATCCCTAAAGGTAGCTTTGAGTTCATTTTCTGTTGATCATCTATGCTGGGCATATGTAGTATGTTTTCTTAGTGAGATAACCTCAGAATATACTAAATTTGTATTTTCAAGTGGTGATTAATTAGAGATTGTTTCTGGGTTAGAGATTGGGTATATTTATTTATTTATACAATTTTTAGCTCTAGAACCTCATTTTCTCCAGACACATACAAGTTTTGCGTGCTACCTCAGTCGGTAAGTTCAAATATGCTTTGATCCTATTGTTTAGAGGGTCTTGTTTTCTTGTAGTCTTCTAAGCTTGATGACTAATACTCTCTCTGTCTCTAAAATCAAATGCTTTCTTGAGCCCTGAGGGGAGGAATTTGAGAGAGACCTCAAGTTTAGGATTGAGTGCTTCAAGGTCTTCACTCTCTGTATAATGTCCTGTTGTCAGTCTCTGTATTTGTTGACATCTGCTACAAAAGGAAACTTTTCTAATGATGACTGAGCAAGGCCTTGATTTATAAATATAGAATGTAGTAGGATTATTATGTTCAATTACATTGTAAATATTTGTCCAGTCTAATAGTTTAATAAAAACACTGATAGGCAGAAGGCAGACAGGAGGTGTGGGTGACGCTACCAGACAAAGAAAGGTCTGGAAACAGGAAGAGCAGAGCAGAGATGTCACCAGAGACACCAGCAGACACAGAAGTAAGAAGACAACAATGAGGCTCTGAGTAAAGGTACCAAGTCATATGGCTAATCAAGATAAGAATCATGGATTAGTTTAAAAATTAAGATTTATCAAGTTACATGACTGAGCCATAGGTCAATAAACATAAAATTAATTTAAGCCATTGTGTGATTATTTGGGGCTCTGGGGCTAAGTGGCAGTGGGGCTAAGAGTGGGTCCAAACCTCAGGACTAGTCTGGAAAGATCTGGCCAGAAACTTCTTATTACAATAGCGGGTTGTCCTTAGGAATAATTTCATTGCCTTAAAAAATGAGCAGTATCAATAGTTGGTTTTATCCTGCGTCCTTGGTTGATGTAATCTCCGGTTCAATGTCACTCAATGTTGGACAGGAATTCTATCTTGAGACTTTAGTTGAAAAAATTTTTGGTTAGCTAATCCCACAAATTTTTTTTCCACTATTGCACTAGCATATGTTATAGTGAGGACACCATATAAGTGAAAGGATTGGTTGGGTTTGAATTTATTGTTCTCGCTTGGTAAGTGTGCCGGCCTTAACACAGGGTGAAGGTTCTATGATGTAGGCAGTACCTTGATTATTCCATGTTCAACAAATTGTGTAGGTGTTGCCTTCAGCAATGTGGACTTGTTCTTAGTATGAGGAGAACACTGAACAATATCCTATGCAGTTTGGGGATCCCAAAGGACACCTATGGCCTACATTTTAACTAGATATAACTTAATTCTGATACTAGAGTTTCATTTGGCAATAATGTCCAATTGTGACTCAATTGTCCTTTTATTGGGAAATTTCATTTAGGCTACCTTCATATATGTATGTATCTTATGAAGACTTAGGTTCCACACCACACCTTACTCTCCCCTTAATTTAAGTTGCCTCTCTCCTTATTAACACTTTCTTTATTTCTTCTTCTATGTGCCTCTCCCCTTGACCCTCAATCAGGATGGATTTTTCTTTTGCATCTATTTATCTGTGAATTTTATTATTTTATTAATGACTGCATAATGCTTCATTGTATAAACATACCCCATTTTTATTATTTATTCATCTGTTGGGGGAAATCTATGTTAGTCTCAATTTCTGGCTTTTATAAAGAGAGCAGCAATGAAAATGGCTAAGCAAGTATCTCTGTGGTAGCCTAGAATATATTTTGGGCATATGCCCATGAGTGGTATAGCTGAATCTTAAGACTGATTGATTCTCATGATCATAAAGAACTACAATACTTAGTCCCACAGTGGCTATACAATTATGCACCCCACAAGCAATGGATAAATATTCATGTTACTTCACATCCTTGCTAACAGGAACCGTTATTTATTTTATTGATGTTAGCCATTCTGACATATTTAAGATGAAATATTAAAGTACTTTTGATTTGCATTTCCCAGGTTACTAAAGATGTTTAATATTGTCTTTAAGTATGTCTTAGATGTTAGACCTTTGTCTTTTGAGAATTCTCCATTTAGATTTGTACCACATTTTTGATTAGGTTGTTTAGTTTATTGAGTTTTTTGTATATTTTGGATATTAGTCCCCCATCAAATATAGAGTTGGAAGAAATCTTTTCAAATTCTGTAGGTTCCCACATTTTTAAAATAATAGTGTTTTTGGCTCAAACATGTCTACTTGGTTTCATGAAGTCCAGATAAATGAAAATTCAATACTCAGTTTGGATATGAGGGGCCAAATTCATTTGTACATTGGAATTATGGTACTGACTAAAAAAAGAACACAGGGGCATTTGGCTTCCCATAAATGGTGTAGTAAGTGTTTTTCATTCAAAAAGAAGGCATGGTTCTCAACTCCTTAGAAGACTGATATTAAAAATTCAGAGTTTAATACATGAGCAAAACCGCATAAGAATACAGAATTCAATACGCCAGAAACACCAGAATCTGTCTTCATGACCTCCCGGTATATCAGGAAGCTTATTTAATTATGAGACAAAATCAACTACCACAACCAAGATTTGAAGGACCAGATTCAAATCTTTCTATATAAATGTCCTATACAGGGATGAGAAATACAGCTTGAGAATACCACTGAGAGAAAAAAAAGTGAAGGAGGAGGAGAAGGTTTCAAAGTTAATGTCTCAGAGAACACAAAGGTAAAATTTTAAAAAAGCTTAACCATATCTTCGCAATTATATCAAACACACACACACAATGCACACACATATGCACATACACTGCAAACAGAGAAAAACACACATTAATATTAAAAATATGTGTATTTCAGAGAAAATTCTTGGGCTAGATTTATCAATAAAGTCGAAATTCTACAACTGTTTAATTTTTCAGATCACAATCTCACAGATAAGACAATTTTACCTATTGTATCTATAAAGATATCAAAGATTGTCCCCTTATTAGAATTGCTTTAGGCAAAAAAAGCAATTTATAGAGAATGTCAAATAAAATAAAAACTGCCTGGGATACAAGGTAGATAAGAAATCCAATAAATTTAACTCTATTCATTGTGTATTGAAACTTGTGCCCTTAGTAATGAAAAACTTACTTTTTCTTTATTTTGTTTTGAGATATAAATCAAGTCTGACATGGATACAGTAGCCTAATGTGTCACCCAGGGTACCTCAGACTTCTTGCATCATCTGGCTGATTGCTTAATCTTAAAAAATTATTAAAACCAGAAAATTTTGATAATATATAGATTTTGTTGAATTGGTCATAAATTGGCTTTGTGGGGGATCTATAAATATTTACTTGCTGACATATTATCTTTTTAGAAAACAGCATTTGTATTGTGTGTACTTGGTATTATATAAGAATTTAAGATTGTGTTTTTATTTTCTATTTGTTTCTAACTTACATGATCTCTCTAGTGAAATACTTATTATGAGCAAGTTGAGTCAAAGTAAGCTAATACTGAGAATAGTATGAATACACAACCCTAGAAATTAAAGAAGTAAATATTTCTGAACAGCAAAGTAAAAAATATGCACCCAAGTAAAACCATGATAGGCTAGCATTAAACAGAATCCTGAGGAACATGCTTATGTATATGACATCGTAGACAGATTGTGGGACATTAATTTTACTGACAAATCAATAGGTTAACTGGAAGGAGAATGATATGCTCATTGTTAAGGTTCATGGGGCATGAAGTTATTAAATTCTTTTGGTCTTACTGGCATGCTTGTTCTGCACATGACATGCCATGTAACTGTTACACAATGAGTTTGAATGCATAAAGGGCTGGAAGTAAGTCAAGATGGAGAGTGAAGAAAAATATATTCAGCAACTTGACTTTTTAACAAAAATATTGTAATGTGACTTTCAGAGACTACTATAATTAAAATATTTGCAGTGCTGTTATAAGTAAAATTGCATGATAAAGGTCACTAAGAACTGGTATAAAATTAGCCTTCAGATTAAGGAAAATTTTCTGAAAAATTGACTCTTAGTATCTTTTTTTTTTTTTGCCATATCTATACTCTTGGCTTAAAAATAGTCCTAGTGTTGAACAAACAAAAATCAGGTAAAATTTGACTTCAGGAAAGATTCAAGTTTTACTATAACATCTGTCCCTTTAAAATATTGAGAGCCACTTTTCTGGAAATATGGTTCATTTTGCTTTTTAGTACTTCTGTCACATTCTCTTGGCCAGAATGATAAGAGGATTCTCAGAGGTCCTTTTCTGTTTGGAAGATCATTCATCTTGAGGAACTTTTCAATATGGATTTATTGGTACTTCCATCTATTTCATTGCTTTTTTTCTGAGTGCATTTCACTCTGAGATTTATTTTCTTACCTTTGATGTGTCAGTCAAGAGCATCCTTCTTCAGATATCAAGAAATCACTCAACACATTTCTCTGATAAAGTTGAAAAGGTCTGTAACTACTTGATGTTTTTTGATGATGCCATGTTTTACTATAAAAAGACAAAAGTGTTTGTCTTGTGCATATTTTTTATAGCTCTCTTTGCAGAAAAATATAGGATTGGTAGAATGATCAGAAATCCTGGATTTTAGAATCACAGTTCTAAGCAAAGTAATATACTTTTTTATACTTAAATACATCTACTTTGGGATCCTAAGACTCTATTAACACCATGTGATGCTGAATAAATAAATTAGACCAGACTTTCAAAACTTTTCAGCGTTGTTTCATTTCTTAAATATTTGAAAAGCTCAGAGTGAGTGTCCCCACTATAAAATTTCCCTTGTTTATTTGCAATAAAAAAGTTAATCAATGCAGGTACCTGGTAACTAGTAACAAAACCATTTATAATAAGACTGATGTAATAATTCTGCATGTGCACATGCTGCTGGGCATCTCTCTTGTGCTAATTATTATGAAAGATGTGTCTGAAAATAAAAACATAGAAAAAGTTCCATATTCTTAAATCAACGTTGGTTGCTGATGATAATACAATTATTAAATTTATTCTTAAATTAAACCAAAAGAGAGAAACATTGAATTCTGTTGTCTGTAATATTTTAAATATATAGACTATATATAGACTCATAAAGGTCTATAGTCAATATTTGAAATATACAGTCACAAGAATTCACTTCAGCTGAACTATAATGTGGGGAAAAATATTAATTATCTGTTTATTCTAAAAAGGCATTAGAAAACATGATGTTTCATTATCCTGTTTTTCTGTGAATTCTGAGTTAGCAGAGATGGAACTAAGAATATTTTCAAATTGTTTACATGAGGCATTAGCGAAGTGTCTTCAGGTATTAGGAAGTAATATAAATTTAAATAATTTAAAATATTCAAATTTAATAACTACTAATTAATAGCAATATACTATTAGAACTTTTAAAATTAAAATACATAGTATCATTGTCTCTCCTTGTCCTTGCAACTATTCATTTCTAATTTTTAGTTTGATTAAGTCAAGACAAAACACTTCTCCTAATCTTCTTTGGGGTATTATGTTGAATATATTAATTATTAAATGCCTAAAATACATTAAGAATGAAAATTTTAGTTTCATTAAATATATTTTGAAAATCAGTAACATAATAAATTTTAAATTAGATTATAATACACTTTAAATATTGTGTGTTTGTATAAGCTACATTTTCCTAAGTGTTTGTTGTGTGTCATTACCTCTCAGTATAGTACATGTATCATTTAATATATAACTCTACAAGTACTGCTTAGTTTACTTTATAGAAATGATCTATATGTCTCAGATATTATAAAATCACTTGCTTCAACTCATTATGTAATGAAGATATTTAGGCTTTAGAATACGTTATATTTAAACACAACATAAATATAATATTAAGTACTCTCCTGTAAGATTGTCATTATGACAACAAGTACATATCACCAGTGGATACCTCAGGTCTTGTCCTAGACAGGTACTTTTGACAATTGTTCATTATTATAATAGTTAAAATAAATTTAATATTTTGTACTAGTACTTTTATGTCAAATAGACATGCCACCCATGGGAGAAAATAATATCACTCGAATGATTTTATGATATACTATATAATTTAGGGACACAAACACTATATGAATATTCAGAGTAAGTCAGAAAAAAATTGCTATTTTTTTCCATGAATTTTTACTTTGTAGCAGAACTTAAAATCTGGTATGATGAAACCTCCAGGAGTTTGTTTATTATTCAGTATGATTTTTAGCTATCATGAATTCCTCTTTCTTTCCTTTGGAAGCTGATTGTCATTTCAAGATAAATGAAAAATTATATGAGAATTGTGATTGTGATTACATTGAATCCTTAGAATTGTTTTTTGTAGGATTAGCATTTATGCTTTATTAATCTTATAAATCCACAAGCATTGAGATCTCTCTGTTTCTGGTACCTTTTTTGGTTTTCTTTTCCAATGACTTAAATTTTTTTACAAATAATTTTTACCAACTAAACATTTAATAGAGCACTAATACCCAAAATATATACAGAACTCAAAAATCCGAACAAAAATAATGGAATATGAATTTATACATATAATTCTCAAAATAGGAAACCCAAGTTGGTGATACATAAAGAAATCTTCAGCATTCTAAGTCATCAAGATAGTGCAAATAAAGAGTCCTTTGAAATTTCATCTTACACTAATTGAATGATTAAGATCAATAAATGAATGACACTTCATGCTCAAGAGAATGTAGGGTCAGAATAACACTTATCCATTGGTTTGGGGAGTGTGAACTTGGACAGCCAGTATTGATGTCAGTGTGGCATATCCCCAAGAAGATGAGAAAAGATCTACATTAAGATCCATATGGAATTGACCTTGTTTGTGGCAAAAGTTAGTCATTGGGCAAGAAAGTGTTCTTGCCTTGACTGCTAATAGTATGATGTCTGGAAAAACAAAAGAAAATGAAAAAAAAGTAAGATGTTTGAAATGGACAAGCAGGACACAAAACATAGAACTGCCAAACCTTTTCAAGACAAGGTAAAAAGGTCTTTGAGAATATCTTGTTTTACAGAGCAGTCTGTTGGATATGCTGCGTCTATAGGCCAAAGATGAATACTTCAATCACACAGAAGAACCTTGGGTAGACAGCTGTTTCTTTTTCTTTCTTTCTTTTTTTAAACATTTTTTTTTGGAAGTTGCTTGCTTGGCCTGCTGTTTACTTAGTTAATATTATTTCCTTCTTGGGTCTCTGAGCGGGTTGAAGTTGAGATGGTTATAGTTTTTTAGTGATAGTTTTAGGAAAGAAACACAAAGACATTAAAGCGTATAAGTTTAAGAGACATGAAAAGATAGTGTTTTTAGTTAATAATATAAATTAGATAAAAGTAAATTAGGTACAATGCTTCCAACTCATCAAAATAGGATAAATCTAGGAATATTTTCTTCGTGTTTCCCAATCAACTGTTAACTGATTGGACATCATTCGTGTAATTATTATTTGCATATATTGTATACAATTATTTTATCTATGGTTTTTCTTATGTTAGTTATAACAATTTTATTTTTGACATAAAAGGGGATATGTGGAGATGTATTTTATATCTAATAATAAACAAATAGTAGATTTCATTATGTGGCTTTGTAAGTGTTTAATACTATGCTTTGCTCATATTTGCCCTCACTTAACTATATTTATATATTCACAGAATATATATATATTTATTCCATATATAATATATTCTATATTATATATTCTGTGACTCCATTATCTGGTTCCTTTCCATTCCTAAAGAGTCTTTTGTTTTCATCAAATATGTGTGCATTTATGTATTTACATGTATACAAATTAAGTATGTTTTTTACTACCTTACCAAGTACAGAATTTTATTGCATAAATGATGTAAAGATAACTTGAGACTAGCAAATATTTTAATGGAATTATTATTTAATTGTAATAATAATTTATTTTATGAATAAAATCATATTTTGTATCCATGTATATCCTTTGTCAAGCTCCCTTCCCCCTCCAAACCCTTCCAGGTACTCTCTCTTCTACACATCTCTTTATCTCCTCCACAGCAAGGGCAGGAAATCCCAAGGTCTCAATATGGCTTAGTTCAGCACCCACTCCTGGCAGATCCAGTTTTTTCACCCCAACATCAACCCTGGGTCAGATGTTCCTCCGGAGGGAGTGGGAACCAAGGTGCCAGTACAAGGTGTTTCAGAACCCAAACTGTTCAGTGGTTGTGGTCTGAAGCTTAGACATGTTTTTCTTTTTTCTTTTTTCTTTGGAATCCACTAATGAATGAGCACATCCCCTGTTTACCTTTCTGGGTTTGTGATACCTTGCTAAGGAGGATATTCTCCAAATCCATCCATTTGCTGTAAATTTTAGGATATCATTTTTTTTTTTTTTTTTTTTTTACTGCTGAGTAGTATTCCATTGTGCAGATGTACCACAGTTTGTTAGTCCATTCTTCAGTTGTTTCCAGGTTCTGCCATTACAAATAATGCTGCTATGTATTACAGTAATTAACCCACCATGAGATATGTATTAAGTAATATTTATTATCTAAAAGTCACTTACAGAAAAGGGGCTGTTCGGGGTGGGGGAGGTTGGAAACACAGCCCAGGAAAGTTCCCAATGAGTGGTTCTTCCTCATCACTCTGCAGCTCCACAATCAGAGGCTGCTGGGACTCCTCCCACTTCCGGGCTCTCTCTTCCGAGAGGCTTTTCTTCCCATGCTCTTTCCAGTTGACCATGCCCTGCTCAGCTCCAGCACTCGGACGCAATCAGTTTACCTGCATGGCTTCTGATTTCCTGCTACATCTCCCCCTTTTGTCTAAATAAGAAGGTTCTAAACAAAGTGTAAAACTACATACTATAGGGATCATCATAAGGCCGTGTCTGGGGAAGAGAAAGGTACTAACATAAGTGAGGTCAAACTACTGCTAATAAACAACAAATACAAGGTGCAATTTAATGTCTAGAATGTTGATACGAGGAGATGCACAGGGATTGCTTCAAGGTTGTTTATCTCGAGCAATAAAGTTCTAGCATCTGAGTGTCTTTGCGGAGTTGTGAAGTAATAACAACTTCTACTATCCAGTCTTCAACACCATCAAGACCTGAGAAGGAAAATATATGCCTGAAGTTGGAAGAATGATAAAGTAACTTCCAAAATTTAGGAGAAGACAAGACAGTTAACTACCTGGACAGTCATCCACCACTTCTCTGTAGAACGGGAGCATCCATCCTTGTGGCTACTGGCCTATGATGTCTGACAAGTCTCCATAGAAGCAGGGTATTTTGGGGTAAGACCGTCTTATCCTGTCTAGGCAGGCTTCGGCAGTCTCTATCCTTCACCCTGCTCGTCCATATCAGACAGTGAGCATGCTGACAGCAGTCAGGGCAAGTGCAATCCTTTGCCCCTCAGGCCATTATTCGCCAAATAAGACAATCTCTTTGCAAGATGTCTGTGATGCTCAACACCACCTTGGGAAAGGAACAGTGATGCCAAGAGTTGTCATGTCTCTCAAGGCCAAATTCAAGATAACAAAATCTTGAATGCCATATTCTCTCGGTCTATGAAATGTTTGAAGATGCCTATCTATCTGGTATAGTCTAACATGTTTCTGAAAAGCCTGAGTATCCTGACTGTTAGGTGGCAAATATGAGTAGTTGTAATCTGCAATCCAAATCAACCAAGAAAGTGAAGCTAACATTGTAAGAATAGGCATTCCAAAAATGAGTGTACAACTCCTCCATAATAATTTCAAGTATAGGGCTGGAGAGATGGCTCAGCCGTTAAAGGCTAGGCTCACAACCATAAATATAATTTCAAGTATAATAATCTTATGAATATTGACCAAATACACATTTTGTATCAAATGACAACAATATCCTAACTATATATCATTATACATATATAAATATATCTAAACAGAGTTATATAAACCAACTTATGTATATATTACAACAAATGTTATGACTATCATAAATAATTAGAGGTAGAAATTGCATTATGGAAATGACAATGTACTTAATACACATCAATATGCAAAATATTTTAAACAAAGGTAGACACGTGCAAAATAAGGCAATTATACATTCAATTTTGTATTAAAGTATATATTATCCCAATCAAACATATAGATTAGTTTCCCATTTGTATCAATATACAAACATTTGTACCATGTTCAACTTTGTAGCAATACACATATTATCTCAATCAAACATATAGATAGATTTCCCATTTGTATCAATATACAAACATCTGTACCATAGCGATTCATTTTTCATTCATCCTTTGGTTAATAGTTGTTTGCAAGTATAATGATCTCCTATCTATTCCCTTTTTTTCTTTCTTTCTTTCTTTCTCTCTATCTCTCTTTTTTAGAAATGCCTACATCTGTAATACCATTCTATCCTCTACCAAATATTAACTTATAACCATCGTATCAAAATGGTAATTGACCATAACCCTCCCTTGGATGACCAACTTATTGGGAAAGGGACATAGTTCTTTCATTAAGTTGCTTCATGCTGGCCAGTGGACAATGGTATCTCTGTGACATCCTGTAAAACTAAAACAATGGTTAATTCCTAATGATGTAAATATAAACATATATAACCATTCTATAAACATATATAACCATTCTCATCATACTGAGTAGATCCATCTGAAATTCTTGTTAAAGATATGATATGAAACTATCTTACAAATTTCCTGATTGGTCTATACCTCAAAAGTGATCACTGAGTGACATACAGCAGGTTCCTTCTTTCTCTGTCTCAAGGGTCTTTCTT
This sequence comes from Sigmodon hispidus, assembly GCA_004025045.1. NCBI lineage: Eukaryota > Metazoa > Chordata > Mammalia > Rodentia > Cricetidae > Sigmodon > Sigmodon hispidus. Next base: position 71,102 of record PVIH01000554.1, on the reverse strand, counting down.
TTTCTTTTTCCTTTTTTTTCAGTGGGGGCCCCATCTTCCTTCTGGATGCCTTGGAGAGTGCTAGTAGGAGAAATTGATTTTTTTGGGGAAATTGTTTTTATAGTGGAGAAACCTATAATACTATTAACTGAAGACATTGAACCATCTGAAAGAATTGTGTGCAGACAAGATTTTTAGATTAAGAGAGTAAGAAATGTGGAAAGAAGTAAGATTTAAGATTTAAAATAAAAGTGAGATGATATTGGTCCCTATATATTTCATCTATTTTCTGTCTCACCTCAGGTGGCTTTTCTGATGTGAGACAGAGTCTCTAAGGTATTATTTACCAATACACTTGGGTTTAGAGAGGGAGAAAGCTATTTGCTCCACACCTAAAGCCAGCCTTTTTTGTGATCAAACCAGGACCTCATATGTATATACATAATCATTAGATATAAAAGTATGGTTGCGAGAATAGAGAAATTACCCTTAGTGCCTGCCAGTGTCAGGTGTCCTTGTAATCCCCTGTAGTCCTTTTTATGCTTCAAAAGTCTAAGCATTCAGCATCCTTTTAGTGTTGTGAAGAGGATTGATTGTATCCATTCTTCTGTAAAAACAAAATTGAGACCGTGCCCCACCTTAGTTAAGTGAATGTTCCTTACCACATATCCAATTGTGCTATCAGCAGATGAGCCATTACTCCTTTTCCTCAGGAGGGTTCTCCTTTTCGAATCGGCTCTTAATCAATCTTGTTGGTACCCATATTTTCTCTTTTACTGTGGAAACAAAAACAAAACCCCTACCCCAATGGATCACATGTCCTGGATTCCATTCTGAAGTTAGTATATTCTTGAAATAAACAGGTTGATTCATCTCAGAAGTTCTTTCTATTACCCAGTGTTTCTCTGCAGCTGAAGTTCCTTTCTCATCAGCATTAAGAAAGTTTAATGTCAACAAGGCACTATGCAATCTCTCCCTAGGTTTTTTCATACCACTTTTCTGTTTATGAAGTATCTCTTTCAAGGTGCAATGGGATCTTTCCACAACTGCTTGTCCAGTGGGATTGTGTTGTATCCCAGTAAGGTGCTTTATCTCATAATATCCAAAAATCTGCTTCATTTTCTGGGAAACATATGCTGGAGCATTGTCAGTCTTAATTTGATCAGGAATTCCCAATATGGCCATGGCTTCCAGAAGTTGAGTGAGTACTGCATTAGCGTTTTCAGAACTCAGGGCAGTAGCCCACTGCATTCCTGAGTAGGTGTCAATGGTATGATGAATGTATTTCATCTTACCAAATTCTGTGAAGTGAAACATATCCATCTGCCAAATCTCATTGTTCCTTGTACCCTTAGGATTACTCCCAGTGGGTAAGGATGTTTGATTGTAAAGGGAACACTTGTCACACTTTCGCAAAATTTCCTTGGCTTAATGCTAAGTGATGGGAAAACTCTTCTTTAATCCCTTGCTATTGACATGATGCTTCTTGTGAAATTCTGAGGCTTCTACCACATTCCCTATTAATAACTGATCAGTCTCATCATAACCCTGTGCCAAAGGGCCAGGAAGGCCAAATGAGCCTTGATATGTGTTATATACATAGGATGTGTTCTATTTCTGATGATATCCTGCAGCTGTATAAACAAAAAGGTTAATTCTGTATCATCAGGAATGAAGTAAGCAGTTTCAATGTGAAATACAACTCCTTCTGCATAATGAGAGTCAGTTATCAAGTTAAGAGGTCCTATAAAATCCAATAACACCATAATAATAGCATACAGTTCTGCCTTCTGAACAGAATCATAAGGACTCTGTGTCACCTTACTGAAGTTTTCTGATTTATAACCAGCCTTTCCTGATTTATTTGCATCAGTAAAAAATGTAGGAGCTCAAGAAATAGGTTTATCCTGTATCACATGGGGGAAAATCCAATTAGTTTTCATTATAAAATGAATCCTTTTGCTTCGGGGATATTTATTATTAATCTCCCCCACAAAACCACTACAAGTCTTTTGTCAAGGTTCATTGTCTGCCCATAATCGATCAATTTTCTCATTGGTCAATGGTACAACAATTTCTGCTGGATCCTTTCTAGTAAAGTGTTGAAGCCTGAATTTTCCTTTGAAGATCAAATCTGAAATCTTTTCAATGTATGTTTTCAGTTTTTTACTTGGTCAATGTGGCAGAAATATCCATTCTAATATAATATTTTCTCTTTGCATTATGACTCCTGTAGGGTAATATTCAGAAGGCAAAATAACCAGGATGCAGTCGAGGTCTGGGTCTATACAGTTAACATGTGCTTCTTGTAATTTCTTTTCCACCAATGCTAATTCTTTCTCGGCTTCAGCAGAGAATTCCCTGGGACTGTTCAGATCCTTATTTCCATCTAAAGTTTTGAACAAATGAATCAGTTCATAGTTTTTTAATACCAATAATCAGTCGTATGTGAGAAATATCTCCTAATAGTTTCTGAAAATCATTAAGTGTCCTCAATCTGTCCCTCTTAAGTTGTACTTTCTGAGGTCTAATTGATTGCAAGCCTATATTATATCCCAAATAATTGATAGAATCCCCTCTTTGTATCTTTTCAGGGGCAATGTGAAGTCCCCAATCAGGTAACACCTTCTTCATTTCTTCAAACAGTATTTCTAAGGTGTTTATGTCTATGTCTGCTAACAATATATCATCCATATAATGGTAAATGATAGATTGTGGAAATTGTTTGCGTATCACTTCTAATGGCTGTTAGACAAAATATTGGCATAGGGTGGGGATATTCAACATCCCTTGCAGAAGGACCCTCCATTGGTACCTTTTTACTGGGTGTGCATTATTGAGAGTTGGTACAGTAAAAACAAACTTCTCTTTATCTTGTTCTTGTAGAGGTATGGGAAAATAAACAGTTCTTCAGATCAATAACTATAAGAGGACCTCCTTTAGGTTGCAAAGAAGGTAAAGGTATACCAGACTGTAAGGTGCCCATGGGCTGAATCACCTCATTAATTCCTCTTAAATCTGTCACCATTGTCCATTTCCCAGATTTCTTCTTGACCACAAATATGGGGGAATTCCATGGGCTGGTTGATTCTTCAATATGCTGAGTTTGTAACTGCTCCTGTACCAATTGTTCTATGACTAGCAATTTCTCCTCTGTTAAAGGCCATTGATGCACTCAAATGGTTTTGTCTGTCAACCATTTCAAAGGCAGGGCTGTGAGTGTCTTTCAGGTGCCTGTAGCTTTTAGACTGCATTGCTGTGCAACCTGAATAACTGGTGGCTGTTTTACATAGCCTCTTGGGTATTGCTTTCAAGGCCATGATTGGGTCTTTGGGTGGTATTTAAACCTGGAAGGATCTTAATTTGGGTGTTCCACTGTTGTAGTAGATCACGACCCCAAAAGTTCACTGCTGTGTTGGCTATATATGACTTCAATCTTCCTCTCTGTCCTTCTGGTCCTATGCATTCGAGCCATCTCACACTCTGTTTTACTTGGGGCAATGTCTCAATACTAAAAATTGAACATCTACCTCCTTCAGAGGCCACCTGAGGTACCATGCTTGTGGAGTTATGATCGAAACATCAGCTCCCATGTCAACTAAGCCTTGCATTAAAATATTGTCTATTCTTATTGTCAACTTTGGTCTTTGCTCATTTATGGAGGTCTGCCAAAATATGTGTTTTATTGGTTTACTGGATACCGTCAACTTCTCTTGTAAGGACGATCTATTGTCTATGGCTACGTGGTCTACTGTTTCAGGCTTGGGATGTGTTACTCATCCTGAGAAAGCTGCTCTTCCACTGTGACTGGATATGGCTGAACTTTTTTTGGCTTGGAGGTCTGACTCTTGGGACCTTCCCAAGGGAAGCCCTGAGTTACATTTCCCGATGTTAAAAGTTTGCCTTCTTTGTCTCTTATGGATCTATGCTCATTTGTCCAATGTCTGCCTTTGTTACGTCTCCTACATAGTCCAGGAGATAGTGACCTTCTGTTTGAGTCACTCCTGGGATTGGAAGAATTCTCATATATGCCTTGTCTACAATTCCTCTTTATATGGCCTGGCTTACCACAGTTGAAACAAATGATGCTTTGATTTCTCATCTTACCATTAGCAATGGCTTGTCCTACCCAATTCTCTTCATTAGTATGTAGAGATTTGGCATTAATTGCAAGTTGAATCCATTCTTCTAAAGATGCACCTCTAATCTTTAATGGAATGATCAATTTCTTACATGTCATATTAGCATGATCGAGGACCAAAGAGAGTATCAGTTGTTTCCGAACTTCTGATTCTGACACTGCTCTATTTACAGCCTGAGTCAACCTCTGTAAAAAGTCTATATAAGGCTCCTTTGGACCTTGTTTAATCTGAGTATATGACTCAATTCTCTGTCCTGGGTCTAAAACCTTTTCCCAAGCATTTAAGGCAGCAGTACGGCACAGCAAGAGCATGGTCCTCATAAGTAGCCTGAATTGATACATCAGCAAACTAGCCTTCCCCAAGGATTTGTTCCTTGGAGACGGTAACATTCCCAGTTTGATCTCAAGATTCCAAGGCTTTAGCCTCTTCCCTAAATCAATTCTTCCACTGAAAGCTTTGACTATTTTTCAACACTGCAGTTGCCAAATTTTTCCAGTCATCAGGAATTACCCGATACTGTGCTGACCATGAATTTATATATTGCTTCACAAAAGATGATTGTACACCATATGGCTTTGTTAGATATTAGGATGGCAATCCCATCCAGTTTCTTAGCATCTTTTGCTTGGAAAATTTTTCCAACCCTTTACTCTGAGCCTGTGTCTTTCTTTGTGGTTGAGGTGTGTTTCTTGTAGGCAATAGATATATAGCTTTTGTTTTTGTATCCATCATGTTAGTGTGTGTCTTTTTATAGGTGAGTTGAGTCCATTGATACTAAGGGATATTAGTGACCACTGCTTCATGTTTTCTGCTGGTTTTGGTGGTAGCTTGAATGTATTTACTTTCTCTGGGCTTTTCTTCTGTGGGATTATTTAATGTTTGTGGTTTCATGGGTGTATCTGAGATCCTTAGGTTGAAGTTTTTCCTATAATGCTTTCTGTAGTGCTGGATTGATAGGTAGGTACTGTTTCATTCTGACTTTGCCATGAAATATCTTGTTTACTCCATCTATGGGGATTGATAATTTTGCTGGGTATAGTAGTCTAGTTTGGTAGCCATGCTCTTTTAGTTTCTGTACAATTTCTGACCAATCCCTTCTTGCTTTCATCATTTCCATTGAATAGTCAGGAGTTATTCTGATTGATCTGCCTTTATATGTAAGTTGGCCCTTTTCTTTTGCAGCTCTTAAAATTTTTTCTTTGTTTTGTGTGTTTTGTGGCTTGATCATTATATAAAAATCAGACTTTTTGGGGAGTCCTATGTATTTGGTGTTCTGTAAGCCTCTTGTATCTTTATAGGCATTTCCTTCTCTAAGTTAGAACAGTTTTTTCTATGATTTTATTACATACATTATCTGTGCCTTTTAATTGGTATTCTTCTCCTTTGTAATGTAATTATATAAAAATTATTTAATAATGTACTAAAGGAAAGTATAATATTGCATTTAACTATGTAATCTTAACCTCTTTTGTGTTGAATTACCAGCCTCATTGTTCTATAGTATTCAAAGATGTCTTAAGCCTTACTTTAACTTATACCATTTGTTAAATGTGTATATTTATTAAATTAAAATTTACTAAATATATTTAAATTAATTCTTACATTTGATGCCCATAATCACTTTTTAATGAAGTCTAATCTGGTCTTGTCATTTTGTACTGAAGTTAAGCATGACTAATTTAAAATAAAAACATACATTTATTCAACTAAATATAATTTATTTATCTATAAATTATATTTTTCTTCATATTTTTTGTTTCAAAGTTTCTATAATCTACTGTAATATTTCCTGATCTGTGCCCAGTTTTCAATGTTGTTAACTGGTTGAGTTTTCCTCCCAGCTACATGTTCATGTCCCAGTTCTCTATGGATTTTTCCCATGTTGATTTATTTCCTGAAGTACCTTCTTTACTGGGAAAAATCTTACTCACCTAAATTGATTTATATTATTTTCTTCTAGCAGAATGTGTCATGCATTTATTTATTCTGATGAAATGTGAAAACTTGATTTATTTTCATGTATTTCTTTTGAAATGTTTTGTCAACACTGCTATTAAAAAATAGATGGTAAGTAAACCAATAAAAAATGGTTCATTACCAATTCTGTGTCTTATATTGTGGTATTTAGTTATCCTTTCATTGTTGATGAATACATCAAAAATGTGTGTTAGTTATTTTGTAGTTGCTGTTTATTTGTTTATTTGTTTGGTTTTTGAGACAAAGTTTTTCTGTGTAGTCCTGGCTGCTCTGGAAGTCACTTGATAGACAAAGTTGGCTTTAAATTCACAGAAATTTACTGATCATTGCCTCCTGAATGTTGTGATTAAAGGTATATGCTGCTACTAAAGCCTGGCCACTTTAAGTTTTTATTGTCAATCTAACATTATCAAGAGTAAGCAGAGAAGCTAGAGACATAACTAAGTGATTGCTCACATCAGATTAACCTATGTCTTGTCTGCGTTTTGATAGTTGTGGCAGAGCACATCCCACTGTGTATGATACTATCTCTGGAAAGATAGTTTTGCCTTGAAAAGGGCAGGGTGCAGCCTGCAAAGAGAGGAAGATGGGAAATTTTTGTCAGGATAAAAGACAAACAAGTAAATGAATAGAAAAAATGATAATTGGTTAAGCAACCCCATAAGCATGTGCATCCATTGTTTCTTCTTCAGGTTTCATTCCTTGAGTTCCTGCCTGGAGTTTACTCAGTCAGAGACTATTACATGGAGATATAAACTGAATTCACACCATTTCTCAAGTTTGTTTTCCTTTGCTCATGTCATCTGTTATAGCAACTGAAAGCAAACTATGACAAGGAGTTTGGGACCAGATTTCTTTCTTTGTATTTCCAGGACTGAGACTGTAAAAATGCATATTTAAGTTTTTGGAATAAATATTTAAAAGTTTCTAAATGATATCTAATATATAAAGTAGCAAAACATAATAGTTTAATATTTTTGAGTACCATTCTTTTTACTGTACAGAATAGGCTCCTAAAGAACTTAATTAGGAAATAGAGTTATTATATTAATTTGTGGTATAGTGATTTTAGCATGTAGTGGATAAAAATTACCAATGAATTTCAAACATCCTACATAAGGCTAAATGTCAATAGGGTTATAAATAGAGTTGTTATTTATTTCATTTGTTAATAAATCTACAAATTGAGATAGTAATTAACTCATCTAGTTTATTACCTGATCCTAGGGAGACAAACAACTGTCCATTTTTAGCCAAAAAAAAAATAGCAGAAATAAAACTGTGGGTCAATAAGTACAATTTTTCAATGCTTTCTAGGGAAAAAAAAACTTAAAAAATAGTCCTTAACAATTCAAAAAATTAAGCATATACATCTTCACATTTTAATATACCACAGGTCAGGATGAAAATGTTAACAAAGAGAAATATGTTTTGTGTCAAGTTATCACTGTCTATCCTTGTCTAGCCTCGAATTTGCTATGTAGCTGAAATTGACATTGAAGTCATAATCTTTCTACCTCAGTCTTCCAAGGGCTCGATTACAGTTTTTAGCACCAGGATCTGCTTCTTGCTGACTTTTGCTTTGAAAATCAAGAAAGCTTCAAAGATTGCTTTACTTATTTACATAATATGACACTAATATTTCATTTTCTTTTACAATTTTGCAGATGTGTATGTGTGTGGATGTGGATTTTTACATATCGGTGCAGTGACAGCTGAGGCCAAACCGAAGATATCAGATAACGTTATAAGCAGATTTATCTGGTATAGGTTATAGGGACCAAGAGTGGGTTCTCTGCAAGGATAGCATGCATTCTTGATTGCCCAGAAATCTCTCTAGCCCTGCCAAATAATATTTCACAACTTTCAAGATGAGATCAAAAACTGTGTCAATGAATTATTAATGATATACACAAATTAGAAGATATTAAGGATAATAATTATAAATTATATTTATATTTTATATATAATATTTATATTTATAAATTATAAATAAACAAAAGTCTAATTGCAGAAGAGTTTATGTATTTGCTAAAGTTAAAGAGAAATTGGATTAGTTTAAAATTACAATTTTGTGATTTGAAGATTTTATTTAACAGATATTAAAGCATTATTCACCATTCACAGTTAGTGACACTCACTCCTACACAGCACTCACTAACTTCATTGTAGGAAATAAGCATGGCATGAAGGCATTCTCAGAAATGCCTTTTTCTTTGAGCTAATCCTTAATAATTGTTCTTAACTTTCTGTTCTTCTGAACATTAACCATTTTACATGTACTCTTTCCCAGTGATATGTCACCAGTAAGTATCAAGGGGGTCGTGAAAGTACCAGAGATGAAAGGGATAGCATAGAAAATGGATCCATATAGACAACTAGGTAAGGAAAAAATATATATACTCATGTTACATGAAATAATTTCAACAGAGGGTTTTGTTGTCATTGATTTATGCTAACTTCAGTTTGACTTTCAAACTACCATATTATTCAATACAATCAACCATTTGTCTTGATATTTTTATACCTTTTATTTTGTGACAATGCTTCTCTTAATATGTTTATATATATTTTTTTTCTTACACCATTGGTGCCATTTTGTAGAGTAAAAAAAACTTAAAAAACATACTTTGCTTCTTCTTTGGTTAAACATAGGATTTTTCCCTTTTTTTTTAATTGAAAATAAATTCTTCTCTCATACAATTCATCCAAACCACACTTTCCCTTCCCTCTACTCCTCACCACTACATCTCCCAATCTCTCCTCTTATCTCAATCAACTTCTCCTCCTTTCTCTTTCTTGAGAAAAGAGCAGGCCTCCAAGATACAACAACCTAAGTACAAATATACAACAACAAAAAATACCATCAGAAAAGGCAAAAGCCTTCACATCAAAGTTGCCAAGACAACCCAACAGAAGAAATAGAATACCAGTAGCAGGCAAAGGAGTCAGATCCATATTGCAAACACTGTCAGCAAACTCACAAAACCAACAAACTCCTGCAAAGAGGACCAGTGCAAACCCCTTCAGTCCCCTCCTTGCCACATCTGTCTTTTCAGCTCCTTTGCATCCTGCTTAGTTAAATTAGTGGGCCATATTCTTCTCGTATCATCTACATTCTCTGACTCCTACAGTCATTTCTCATCATATAGGGTTCCTTGATCTCTAAGGAGAGGGATCTGATATAAATCTCCAATTACTTAGTGTATACTGAAATGACTAGACAAGTTAATTCTGGTTTGAATTTAGAATAAGGTCTATCGAACTATTCCCTGTAATACATTTAATTTATATGTATGTTTAAACAAGTTTTAACACGTAATTTTTTAATATCATATTTGCATTATGTTTTGAGATTGAGTCTTATTTTGTTGCTCAGGCTATCTTGGAAATCTCAGTCATTGGTCCAAGTACTGGATTACAGGCATGGATAACCATACACTACCTGCCTGCCATCTTTGTTAAAATGAAATTTCTCTTTTATCCAATTTCTGTCCATTTTTTGTTGTTTTACAATCACATGTTAAGCAAAACAAACAAATAATTGAACTCAGTATTATTTCAATAATAAAAATAAACATTAGGGAAGTTTTATTTATGCTTATTTTTTCTTTTTCTTACTATCTTTTAAATATCAGTAAGGAAGTGTTCCTGTATGTGTGTGTGTCTGGTGTGTGTGTGTGTGTGTTGTATGTATGAGTACATATAAATGAAGATATGCATTTCAGTGACAGAAAAATTATGACAGCATTTTAATATAATATTTAATTCTCAAATATTACTATAAAGTGTTTTACAGTTATTACATTTAGTAAAATCAGTCAAATATCCAATTATTTTAAAATCTGTCCCCAAAATAAGAAATATAAGAATGTTGAGGATATAGCTTAATCTGCTGGTGAGAGGGTCAGCATTAAACTGTGAAGGCTGCTGTACCCCAGGTAGGATTGGATTTCATGATTAAATGCTTGCAAGCAGAGGTGCTTTTGGCCATGTTAACAAGCCAGAGAAAGAATTGGAACCAGAGGATTACGTCCATGCATAACCAACCAAATATGCAGATTAAAGAGTTTACAAAAAACTACTGTGGTAGTTTTCTCATTTACAGTGAGTTCAGCAAACAAATGAATTCCAAAACTACTCATAGAACCAGGCAATTTTATATAACCTAGGAGGCTATACTTACGTCATCATTAGGAGTTTTTTTTCTGTCTTTGTAATAAAAAGTTTTTTCATTCTTAAAGTGATACTTTAAGACTTCTTAAGTTTTTACTTTTGGCCTTTTGTTTTTGAGATTGTAATCGAATTATATTCCTTTCTCACTTTTCTCACTCGAAACACTCTCAAATCCCTTTCCATTCTCCTTTAAATTTGTGGTATCAGAATTTCACATATGAAATTTATATCATTTGTTTACATATTTACATCATTTTCAATTGTCCTCTAAACCCCCAGATATCTTCCAGCCCCTCTCAAATTCATGAACCCCTCCTTAATTACATATGTACCTTATGTAAGGCATAGATCTTTTCTCTGCTGGGATTAAAGGCATGAGTAACTACTCTCTGACTTTCATGGCTTGACTGTGGGTGATTCTGTTCTCTGATATTTGAGGTTGATTTTTTTTAAGTATAAAATATATCACACACTTATTACACTTTCAATAAAATTGTTTTTTCTTAACAATCTTTGTGAAAAAATTAAGACTGCTTTTAAAATATATAATCTGTAAATCCAAAAATTGGTACAGCTGAGGGGGACACTCCTTTTTCCTTATTTAAATAGTCTACCAGTTTATATAATATTCTTATGCACTGTCTTTGTGTCACCCCATAATTCTTACACTGAAACTCAAACTTTCAAGGTGAAGTTATTTAGTGTAAGTCTTAGCAGTAATTAGGGTTGGATTGTCATGAGGGTGAAGAATCTGTGCTATGTGATTGTAATAATACAATGATAAAAATACCAAGAGATATAGATTTTTGTTTGTATGTTTGTTTACAGCAATATGAAGATATGATGAGAATGCAGCTGTCCGATTATCAGAAAGTGAGTCCTTGCCAAAATCCTGGCCAAGCTGCTAGTCTAATCCTCAATTTGTAACCTTAAGAGGTATTTTTCAATACCTCTTAAGGTTATGAAAGTAAAGGTAAGAGATTTGAAAATGTAAAGATTTATATAGAAAGTGATTTAGAGTATGTTTTAGTAATCCTAAGTAAACTGAGATTTTTGCTAGCAAGATATTTGAAATAAGTCTTTTTAATGGACTCTAAAAAACAATCAACTCCAATGTTAGAAATAATTTAATCAAATAATCAGTGTGTATTTTAGAGAAATTTGTTCAAGATATTAAATAAAATAGAGCATTTCTCTTCTTATTATTTTGTTTCATTTCAACTGTTTACTTTCTGTCTAACAACCTTGAGTTTCACAATGCCATTCAGGTTGTACAAAGTAGAAATGTTTAACTAATTTGAAAACTTAAAATATCTCCTAAATTTGATGATTTTTTTTTTAAAAAATTTGTTTGAAGTTGTGTCCAAATAAAGCATATTCATAGCATACAGAAAGATGTTCCATATCACTTTCCTTTTTTTGTCTAACCAAAAAGAAAGGTTTTAATTTCATCATAGTAAAATTACTTATAACAAAACAGTTTTCAAGCAAGAATTACAGTTACAATATCTTATCAATTTGTTTTTGGTAAAATTTAAAAAAAATTATCATCTATCTTATCCTTGTGAGGCTAAAGTTTTATATCTAATTTTCCTTTATTATAACTAAGAAAAATTATAATTATATATTGTAAATGTTTCTGACACCCTATGGGGGGCCACAGGGATGACCTGCATGTGACAGCTTTTACCCCCGCCCCCGAAAAATGACTCAGATGCTTATATTAACTTTATCCTGCTTGGCCTATGTCTCAGGCATATTTCTAACTATCTGCTTTGTATTAATTCAACACATTTCCATTAGTCTATCTGGCCATATGGTCATGACCCATGGCCAGTACCTATAGTCCTACATGTTTTTTCTTTGGTGACTGGATCAAGTCTGTCTGACTCAGCATTTCTCTTACCTGAAACTCAGTTTCCCCACCTACTTCTACAGCACCTGACATAGGTTAAACCAGTTCCTTTATTCACAGATGATTTTCCCTGCATACAGACTTTACCACCACAGTTATAACTATTCTTTAACTCTATCAAAAGACACAAAAGGATATAATATTATCTGATTATATAGGAAGTACATTTCAAACAACTTCTAATATGCTAGAAATTACAGAAACATCTCTATGCCTGGACAGTCATCCAAAATTCCTTGTCTCATTGGGGCATCTATTTTGAGCCTTCAGGCCTAGAGTTTCTGAAATACCTTTTTAGTAAAGTAGGAAATGTAAAGAACTGTTTTATTCATTTTGTCAAAGTTTGTCAGTAGCTTCTCTTTGTGTCCCATGGAATTTTTGGCAGATTTTCCTGAGAAGGAAAAACCTGAAAGACCATCTCACCTTGATTTAGGAATATTAGTGGTCAATTTTCTATGGACCCTACCTGTCCAGTTTATATAGCATATTGTCAGGTATTCAAAGCAAGAAAAGTTTCTTGCCTAGTGGCTAATTTTTTGCCACAAAGAAAGTAAGTTTCAGGTGTTTCTTTGATACCTATCATCCTCTTTAACTTGATTGGTGTTGACAGGGACAAACACATTCCATTATCCAGAAAAGTCAAATTACTTAAAATATCTTAAATGCCATATTCTATAGGCCTTGAAATAGGCCAAAAGAGCCTCTTTATTAACCAATGGTGTTAAAGCATATTCATAGCATATGGAAAGACAACCCATACCAGAGAGGAAAACAGGAGGAAGGTAGAATTGCCACAATATATCCTCAAAGTCATGCCTCTTTGGCACTATTTCCTTCAACTTCTTGACAGCTTAGCTCCTCCTATACAATCACTAAATTATCAATCACTTAATAGATGAGTTTATTCATGAAGCCAGAACACTATAGTTTAATCAATTCTTCAAAGCCCTAAAGATTTGTTTTATTATTTAATTATGTTTATGTGTGTGTGTGTAAGTGACTGCATGAATTTGAATACAGGTGTTCATAGAAGCTATAAGAATACATCAGACACTTTGGAATAGAAGTTCCAGACTGTTCAAAGCCACTCAACTCTGGTGATAGGAAAAAAATTCAGGCCTTTTGTGTGTTTAATATATACTTTTTGCCACTGAATAATCTTCTCATCTCCTCTAATTCCCGCTGCTTGTACTTTACTTAAATATGGGAGAAGAGTGGGCCACCAAAATTCAGTATATGAATATACTTTTCAGGAAAGTATTTTATATTTAAAGCCAAATTAGGGTGTATTGGTACTGAGCACTAATCTCTAATGAATAAATGGCTTGGTATATTTTTAGACTACACATTAGACCTACTTATTTATTAAAAAGCTTCTTTGTAGAAAAATGTATTCAAGTATGTTCCAATCATCAACTGTACATGAAATAAGAATCATTTCTCAATGTTTAATTATTTTAAATTAATATATTATATTGTTCTGTTGTACATGTTCAGATATTTATAAAGTTTTGAGAATTAGTCTTGTATTGTTTGCTGTAAGATTAAAAAGCAATAGTAAATGCTATTCATTTGTTCTCACAGGGAAAGAAAATCATGTGAACAGACTGACTTTATTCTGTGAAAGTAGTCGAGTATACGATTCTTTTGAATTTTGATGAGATTCAATTTTTCATGTGAGGACACTTATGGAAGTTTGTTAATTTTAGTTCAGTGGTGTAACAACAAATCACCAGTGTTAGAATCACTCTGGTTACCATGCTGGCAGTAACAGCTTTAATTGAGATTTCTGCCGGCAGAAGTCAGGCAGAGCAGTAGACTGGGTTATACTGCCCTGGCAGCTGACCCTAGTGACTTAATGAAATATGATGTTGTTCTGCCCATGTAGCACTGTATTGGTGGTTCTTTCTATCAGAATGTGGTTGCAAGATGTTTTAGAAACATATACATCATCTCATCCTGACAATATATCTTCTTTCCATAGAGCAAACAATGCCCCACTTAACAAGAATGGTTGTATTTATTTTGATCTGTAATGTACCATGCTAAAACTTGGTTTCAATGCTGACTTCCCAAGCCAATAAAAAGCAACAAGAATGTTCAAAAATGTTGAAAACCAAGAATTTCTGCTTGCATAAAGTTCAAATGGCATAACATTATATTACACAGATGTATCTATCATTCAAACAAAATGCTTTTGTTTTTTCCTCTGGATATTTTTAAAGACAGTTAAGTAATGAATCTTATGGGTAGGTCAAAAATGCAATAAACATTATTAAAATTCTATTGTCAAAATTTAACAATAAACAATTTCAGTTGAGATGTTAGATATGGAAAGTAATTTGTAAAGTATGGATCATATACATGAGACTTTGTGTCCTATTTACATCATTAACAACAACACATAAGTATATCAAGTGGTTCCTCTTATGAGGGCAAATAGCAAGGTATCAGCTAAAAATAAACTAGACCATGCAAACAAATATTATGAAAATTTTCTTCCAACTGTGTGAATTGATATGCAAGTAAAATTCACTGGTTAATATTTCTGAGAATATTTTGAAACAGGCTTAATCCTGTAGTAAATGTTTCATATCTCTTGTCTTATTCCTTAGTTTCACTTATTTGGCTCTCAAAATAGTGCTCGAGTCTTCAGTAAGTAGCTTGTAACAATAATGTGATCATAAATACAGAAATTGGGTACTTGGAAGAGAGAAGCTACAGGACACAGCTTTCATAGAGTAAGTTTCTCTTCTTTTCACTACTGAGAAAAATACATAACATTCATTAGTGATCTTAACAATTATCTTACCATTAGTAACAGAAGAATTTTCCAATTATGTGAATAGAAAGTTGTTTATTATTATATCTACTTTTGAAATATAGTGGCACAGTCTAGCTATTATTTGGTTGCTCCATAAAATTGCTCAGACTCAGCATATCTACAGGGGTTGCAGGGTCAGATGAATGAATGGTCCTGATACCCTTCTCCAGTTTTCTCATCTCACATTCTCCTTGTACATAATTGCATATTATCTACCTGTGCTTGCTCACTTGACAATGCTTTGAGTATAATCAAATTTATACAATACAATTGAATTTCAGCAAAGTTAGTATTTTTAAAGAAATATACAACATTTATTCTGCACATGAAAAGATTGTATTGAGTGGACTTTTTCCATGTAAATAAAATTGTCCAATTCTTTCCTGTAGTGATAAAAAACTTTCAAGTTCATCTATCAGAAGAGACACCTGGGCAAAACTTGAATATTTGGGTTCATACCAGTTATCCAGCTGCTTCCACATTTTACTGGTGTTATTTGTAATAAATAATGTTGCTTTATAGCAGAGTTATATATGTCAGAATGCTTCTTTAATTACACATGTGTCTTTAAGCCTGTTTTGAAGTATTTTTTGTTCATTTGTTAATGCAATTTTAACATCAGAAATACCTCACTTCAAAAAACTTTAAGCATGTAAAGAGATAGTCACATAAAATACTGCATTAAAATAAACTAATAGAAAAATACTCCAGCCAAGTTGCAATAAAATTAAGTACAAAAGTAGGCCCACTGTAACATATATGATATAGGTAAATTGCAATGTGATATTTGAACTCACTAGGAATTTGGCATAGGATGCAAACTGCGTGTCTCACTATATTATCAAAAACCTTTAGCCTTAGCACAGGCTAGAATTCCTAGGTCTTTGACAGAGTTTGGGAGATCAGCAAATCAAGCCAAAGAATAAAAACATTGTGTTTTATAGAACAACATGAAGGTAATCTACTGTCAAAAGAAGTACTATTGTTTTACCCATGATATAGAAAAACTCTTCAGTGTGAACAGGTAGCCCAAACTTCAGTCATGTTAAGATTATCCAAGAAGAGAATGCTCAACTGGGAATGCTCAGCTGCTGGCCCCACTTTCCCCAGATGATTTATGTTGAATGTTTGTAAATGTTTCATTTGTTGATGTTTCCTTCATTTACTCTCTTTAGTAGTTAGATACTATTATTTTCTCTGATGGATGTTGTAAGCACTCAGTTTTTTGCTTTTTCTATCTGGTGCTTTCATCTACTACCTGTTATTTATTATTTTACCTTTGCTTAATATATACTTATAAACTCATTTGTTCAGAACCAAAAGACACAGCTATCATAAATTTTTCTTGAGATTCTACAGAATATAAATCCTCTGTCATATGTGTACCTGACAAAGTCAAAGAAAGTAACAAATCATATAAGTATTGGTAAAGCATAATAATTTTGAATTTCTTATCCGGAGCATACAAAGTAATTGGTTTCATTATGTCAGTTTTATATATTTATCATTCATTATATGTTGTTCCCATGCCTTCTACTCTCCCCATTCTCATTTCTTGTTCCCCTTCCTTCCAATTCTTTTGAATTTTTCTTATCCTGTCATGGTCTTCCTTATACTATACATTATGTAATATATAGTCTAGATTCCAGATATGTAGAAAATATAATATTTGTCTTTCTGAGACTGGCTTATTTCTAGGAACACAGTGACACAATTCTTACATTTTCTGCTAAAGTCAGAAGTTCACTTTTCTTTACCAATGGCTGAAATTTTTTATTATATGTTATCCGACATTTTTTTATCTTTTTGTCTGTAAATATATTTCTAGAATGATACCTTATATTGTACATTGTAAATAGAGCAGGAATTAACATGGATGAACAAGCATCTCTGTGGTCTGCTGATTTAGAATTTTGAATTATATGACCAGGACTGTCACACCTAGATTGTTCAGTATGTATGTAGTTTTTTTTCTTTTTTATTATGAATAAAGTCATATTTTTAATCCATATATATCCTTGTTGAAGCTCCCTTCCCCCTCCCACCCCTTCCAGTCACTCTCTCTTATATTAGTTTAGTTATTATAAATTTATTTCCAAACATGCTATACCATTTACTTTCCCAATAAAGTGAATAGGGATAGTGACCTGATGGTGGCCTCCTATGTAGACTCTCTTTCTTCATAGTGCTTTGTTGCTGATCTCTGCACTCATTCCTATTTGCTGTTAGAGGAAGCCTCTCTGATGGTGTCTGGAAAAGACACAGAGCTATGAATATATGTGTCTCATGTACATCATGATGATCCATCTAGTTAGACAAATGTTTTCCCCAGAGAAATTCCTAGAAATTTGTGTGCCTAAGTTGGGGTTATACTGAGATGGCTAAACAGACTCCTGACTTGCTCTGCTAATCTCTTCACTAGAAAATATGTTCAGCTCAGCATTTGACTTCCCTCTAAGCATTACTGTCAATGCATTTCTTAATTTACATATCTTTGTATATACAAGATAATTTTCTAACTTCAGTTTAATTTTACTTACTAGGTCTTATGTCCGTTTTTTAAATTTCTTCTCACATATTTTTATAATAAACTTCAAGAATAACCAGATTAAACCTTAGCATGTCTTTAGAAATGTTCTTTTCTACATTCAGACTTTTTGTTTAAAAGTGTGCTTATGTATAATCGGTTAAACTAAACTAAAATTTAAAAATTAGAAATAAATTATTCTCAATTTGCTTGACATATTTTAGCATATTTAATTTTCATTTTTAAAGTGTTTGTAAACAAGATAATATCTAAGATGATGCAATCTTTCTCCATAACATTCCTTTCTTTATCTTAAGGCCTCAGTGGAAATATTTCCAGTTTCAGTCTTTCACTCACTCTCTGTCAAGGGATAATAGATTTTTTTTTCTATTATTTTCTTCAAATTTCTTTTAGCTTGTATCTCCTACCTAATTTCAAATCTATATGGGCTTTTCGGTATTTTCAGGAGTAAACCAATATGGTACCCCAAATTGTATTAGCTTTATTTGGCTCTAACAGTAATCTGATACTAGTGTGGTGCTTTAATACACACACACACACACACACACACACACACACACACACACATACACACACAATTATTCTCCTGAAGTTCTGAAGGTGAGAAGTCTGAAAATCAAATCAGTGATCCAAAATGATGCTATTGAAAGAAGTATGCTTCCCTCTAATGCCTGAGGCAGAAATGGTTGCTGGAATTTTCTAGTTCGTAAAAGAACTTCTTCACTTTTTTTAAAGCATTGTAACAGCATTATTTTTCCTCTGTATACTCCCACAAACCTACAACACAGAAACATCTCAATAATGATTAGATTGTGGTTATCAAGTATAAATTAATATAAAAATGAAAAAAAATAGAAAATAGTGTTTAATTTAAAATTGGAGTTGGAAGTATACAAAATATACTTGGGGTATGTTTCATGCCCCAAACTGAAACACTAACCTGATTCTGGAGTTCTTACCAGAAGAAATTTAAAACTAACCATAAGAATAACTATGCTATGCACTGAAACTGCTTCGATTGGCATAAAGTATCTATTGGTCAATGATACTAGATATTTCATGACTAATTAATCACCATTAATAGGCTATTTTCAAACCAAATAAATATCTGACAGTTGTCTAATACAGGAAAAAAAATTATCTGTCTTGTAAAAAGTGAAGCTGAAGAATTATTAAATGAAGATAATGTTTACAAGATATACCAGCTAACAATGATAAAATAAACCTAAATTATTGACTCTAAATACCTCAGTAAAAATACTATTATTTAACATAATACCAACGGCTATTTATATTACCAACAGAGAAGTATTTATTATTAAGCTTATATTACCCAGAGTTATCATTTAGAGATGCATTAAGATATTGTACATGACACAGAATAAGTAATGTAATAGTGGCTAACTATATACTAGAAAGAAAGATAATCCAGCCCCTGTATGGTTTGTAAGGCTAAATGTTTCAGCCATACAAGTCTGGTTTAAAGGTCTGAAGGACTCCTGGTAAGTCACTAAAAGATGGATTCCAGTGAGAGTGAAGGGTGCTGGTAGCACAAGTAGCAGATAAATTCATCAGTAATGGTCAAAGTTGACCAGACAAAAAGCCAGAGCTTTTCCTTCCAACATTCTTACATCTGGACAACTGTTGGAAAATGCTACCCACTTTGAGAGAAAGTCTTATGCTCTTGGTTACTCTTTCCAGCAAATAATTATTATAGACCTATCCATTATAATGTCACTTATTTCATACCATTCAAGTTGATGACAAAAATCAACATCACAATGCTCATCCTAATGGGCTTGTGTTACTGACAAATACCAAAAGACAAGACTAACAAATACATCTATTCTACGTTCAATCAAGACTTTGTATATAATACATTTCATGGAAATACAAGGTGCCAGAGAAAAGGAAGCAAGTTACTGAATGAACCAAATTCACACATTATGGTTGTTAACAGAACAATGATGTTGCATTCGTAATAAATAACATATAAGGAAAAGGTATAAGTTAAATAAAACATTTATTCTACAGCCAATTTATCAACTGAAAAGTGCCAGCATTAAGAAAATGTAAATGATCATAATGGTTCAGACCATTAGGCAAATTTTAGCACTGGTTATTTGATCTAATCTAAATAATAAATATCAGTGATTTATGAGTAAAATATAACATGAGATCAGTTGTATCTTTATTCTGAAGAGGTAAAAATTGCATAGAATGTAGATAAACATCACTTTACATATCCTTTCTTCTGTGTTACAATTTCTTTTGAAGTGATTCAATGATTCTTTAAGCTGAGAGAATTGCTACTCAGTCTCCGTAACATGCCTTTACTTAAAGCATCACTTCATATATTTGTTGCTTTTTGATAGAAAGCTTTCTTAAATGCACTTTTTTTCTTCTGAATATCTCAAAAGATTTGGAAATCCTGCAGTTCCAGTGTCAGCTACAATTTATTAACTATATGATCCCAGGAAACATTCTGAATTTACTTTGTATTCTGTCTCCTTACAAGATAGATACTACTATAATAAACTTTATAGAATTTATATTATGAATATTACATGAGATGAAATATGAAGCTTAGGTATATATAGGGCACTTCATAAGAAACTTTCCATAAATAGTTGTAGTTACTATTATAAATATCTTTGTTCTAAAATAGCCATTGAAAGATAAACAGTATGACAACTTTGTGCTGTTCTAAAATTTTGAGAGCCCAACGTTTTTAGTACATCATTTTTCACTGTAGAGAGCTTGGAAGTTCAATAATGGTTCCCACATCAGGTGTTACATCTCAGTCTCTGCTGCAAGCCAGAAGTAAGAGTTCTAGAGTGTTTTGCCAAAAGACAAGACGGGAACTAAAGGCTATGGTGTAATAGTGTGGCTATCACAAATATTCTAGTTTCTGGGGTAGAAATTAATGTGCTTAAAGTCCACTAGTGAGTGAGTACATCCCCTACTTATCTTTCTGGGTTTTTGATACCTCACTCAGGAGGATATTCTTCAAATTCATCTATTTGTCTGCAATTTTTTGGATATTATTTTTTTTTCTTACTGCTGAGTAGTACTCCATTATGTAGATGTACGACAGTCTTGATGTTGGGTGAGGAAAGTGTATCTGCCTGGATTGGATGCTGAACTAAGCCACCTTGGGACCTTGGGACCTCCTGCCCTTGCTGGGGAGGAGATAAAGTGATGGGGACAAGGGAGTAAGACTGGGAGGTGCAGGAGGGGGATGGGAGTTTAAACAAGGGTATACATGGATAAAACATATGACTTTATTCATACTAAAAAATGAAAAAAAACAAAAAATAAAATATATAGTATGATGCTCATAAAAAAGAAAGAAATTAGTATGGTAGGTGATCTGTTTTGAGGCAATCTTGGTGGCAGTGGTAATTCCATGGAACAATGTGAATAACTTTGGACACCTTCTGTGTATGTGGTTATTATGTTCTAAAACATTATATAATGAAGAAAATAATGATAAGAATTGTTCCTAAAAGACATATCTATAAGAATCGTGTATGAACTTGTCATATTTTCACTACAAAATAAACACAGATTTGGAAAAATAGTTCAGTGCTTAAGAACAGATACTGCTCTTGTGGAGATCACAAGTTTGAATAATATGTTTTGTTTAAAGTGAAAATAGATTTTCCTTCATACAACATAGTCTTACTATGGTTTCTCTTCCTCCAATTTTTCTCAAATCTTCCTCATTTCTCCACTTCTTAAATTCTCTCTCTCTCTCTCTTATTAGCAAACAAACAGACATTTGATAATGATGATGTTTATGATGATAATATGAATAATAATGGCAAAAGATAAGATAAAAAAATCATACACTGACATTTAAACTCCATCACACTTGTTGAGTAGATTACAATAGCCTGGATGCAAGTACCTATAACTAGCTAGGCATATATTTAAACAGACACAAGCATATAAGTAAAACTAAATTTTTATAAAATGAGTACATAACTTTATTTTTATGTATTGTTAGAGCCAATGTATTAACAAATATATATTTCTGATACTTTGGGCTCTTTCTCACTTGCCTAACAGAACCAATAGCACATGCTTAAAACAATCAAAACCTTATTGTGCTTTGGAACAAAAAACAGCTTCTCAACACTGTTTATGGAACAGCTGAAATAGTAAAAAGCATTTATATACATAATTCGAAATGCCACATAACAAAAAATCACATGAGATTGAAGATATTCCCAAAACATCAAGGTGTCAAAATGCTGGATCTGAATGATTCCTTGTAAAGCAGAGCATTCTTGTGTTTCCTGTTCTGTGTATGACACTCAGGGTCAAAGAAGTGCTAGAGTGTTGGCTCTGAAGGAAGAAGTTAATCTTAGCAAGGAATTACCTTCTCACACATTAAATTTATGAATAACAAGGTTTGGTTGTTCTTTATATCTTCTTTTTCTAGGTCCATAGAGTCTCTTTGTATTATTTCATGTGTAATTAATTATTTACTTGTCCTGAGGTCCATACTTTATGCCCTATGTTGTATTATAATTTTTTATGTTTCATATATTCTAGAGAAAAGACTTTTATTACTGTATGCTTTTTTTGTTATCTATTCTTATTTTTTATGTGTGTTCTTTTTATTTTTATTTATTATTATTATTATTATTATTATTATTATGAATAAAGTCACATTTTCTAACCGTGTATATCCTTGTTCAAGGTCCCTTCTCCCTCCTACCCCCTCTAGTCACACTTTCTTCTTCACATTTCCCCATCTCCTCCCCAGTAAGGACAGGAGGTCCCAAGGTCCGAAGGTCCCAATAGGGCTTAGTTCAGAATCCAATTCTTGCAGATCCAGTTTCCTTCTCCCAACATCAAGACGGAGTCAGGTGTTCCTCTAGAGGGACTGGGATCCAAGGTGCCAGTCCAAGGTGTATCAGATCCCAAGCTGTGCAGTGGTTGTGGTTTGCAGCTTGGACATGCTTTGCTTTTAGCTTTTTTTGTTTAGAGTCTGCTAATGAGTAAGTTCATCCCCTGTGTTGTAGAAAGTTTTCCCAGGGCCCTTTTGGGCCCGGAGGTTTGTACCCGGTCTGCGGTGGCTTTTGTCCCTCAAAGAAATGAATCACACACTTATATGCTTTATACTGTTTGGCCCATATCTTAAGCATATTACTAGCCAGTTCTTTCATCTTAATTCAACTCATTTCCATTAATCTACCAACCACATGGCTTGGCCTGTAGCTCACCTGTGTTCCTTACATGCTTCTTCTTTGGGGGAAAGATAGAGACTGACAAACTCCACCATTCTCCTACCTGCCTGTCCTCTGATTCTCCACCCACTTCTACAGTGCTCTACATAGGCGAATCTAGTTACTTTATTTACATCATACAGAGAGCATTTCCACTACATCTCCTCTTTTCTATCTAATCAAAAAGAAGGTTTCAATTTCCATATAGCAAAATTACAACACAAAAGCTATCAAGCAAAAATTACAGTTACAATATCTAGTCTATTTGTAATTAACAAACTTAAAGAAAATATTCCATTATCTACCTTATCATTGTGAGTCTAAAGTTTCATGTTTAATATACCTTTTAAACTAAAAAGAACTATACCTATAATTATTAAACCTTCAACCACATCAAAGAACACAGAAGGATATATTATTATCCAAATAAACAGGAAGCGCAAGCAACTTCCGAAGTCTAGAAAATGACAGAGATGATGCTTGTCTGCCTGGACAGTCACCCAAAGTTTCTTTGTAATGTTGGGCATCATCTTCAGCCTTTATGGCCCAAAGTCTCTGTGATGCAGGAAATCTGACACAGTCCATCAGTTGCTTCTCCTTGTATCCTGAAGAATGCCTGGCATTTTTTTTTTCTGCAAAGCAGGAACCCGAAGGACCATCTCAGCTTGTTCTGCCAAAGTTCAGAAGTCACTTTCCTATGGAACCTGCATATCCAGTTTATACAGCATACTAACATGCAGTCAATACCAGAGCAATTTCTTGTCCACTGGCTAACTGTTGCCAAAAAGTAAATTCCATATGAAGTTTCTTCAATGCCCATCATTTTCCTGAAATATATTGGTGCTGCCAGGAGCAGACATGTCTCACTGTCCAGAAAAGTCTAAGTTATTAAAATAATTTAAATGTCACATTCTGCATGTCTTTGAAGTGTTTGAAGACTACTTATCTAATTGAAATATATCTTTGTATAGCTACAAAAACCTAACTAACATGACTATAAGTTTGGTTATCATAGATGACTATTAATCTGCATTTCTCAATTACACATTACAATTTTATATGAGTTACATTAGCATCATACCTTAATCAAGAGTAGAAAATACATAGAGCATAACAAAATTGACCTTAAGTTTATATCAATAAACCAAAATCCACTTATCTTTTCTAATCATTCCTATTACATATCCTCCCCCCTTTTCTTTTCTTTTTCTTTTATTCAAAAGGAGATTGACTATGACCATTAACCATTTGTAATGAAAACAAATATTAACAAGTAATATATTGGGGAAATTGGACATAGCTTTCTTTCTTTTAGTACTTCATGCTGACAAAGGACGTTGTTGATCTCATGGGGTCTTGAGGCTGGATTATCTCACTTGGTATCTTGGAAGGTGATCTTCCCATCAGAGAATTTCAGGTGGCCTTGGCAAATGAAACCACATTTGCCTAGAACCAATCCACAGATTTTGATCTTCTGTGGAGACAAAAACAGAAACTCTTTTCCCAAGCAACATATTCTTATAAACAGATTTCAAAGTCAAGATATCTTTAAAGTGTATATATATTTGTTTAACTTAACAGCCTTAGCAATCAATTGTCTTTCTGCAGTTAGTTCATTAAAAGTTAAAAAATTAAAAGAAAAAACAATAACCATAATCCAGACACTTTGTTTATCTGTCATCTTTATGTGGCCTTCTATCTTTCTTTATTTCTATTTCTCCTTTTTTAAGGGCTTTCTTTACCCTTTTTCTCTCTCTCTCTGAAGCCTATAAGTATTTTACATACATTGTACACCATTTAGAGGTTTTGTGAGTCTAAATCTGTTTTATTGAGAATTCTTAATCATTTTTCAACCTAAAGAGCTTTTAAAATGTCGGTATCACTTTAATTGCTGACTCCACTCCTTTTTGTGACTTTTCAATATGGCAGAGAGGCCAGCTGCATCTCTGTTGCTGCCTGCAACCAGAGCAGACTCAGGAAATGCTGCTACCAGAAAAATTGTTTTTTGACGATGTGTCCTTTCTGTTCAGTATAAGCAGAAACCATAAATAACACTTAGTCCAAGTGTACCGTGAAACGTATTAGTTTAAGCTGTGTGCCACAAACATGCCATTTTTAAATTCCTGCCTGAACACCACACCATCTATGCACCATAAATGAATTCAAATATGTAATTCATAAAGTCAATTTTGGCTCTGTTTCAGTCTAGAATGCTCTTTAAGCATTTTAAACCTTCTTAGGCTTCATGAGGGTGTTCGGGCCCATGCTAGGAAGCCATCTGTTGTAGAAAGTTTGCTGCTCCCATTTGGGCTCAGGGGTTTGTACGTGGTCTGTGGTGGCTTTTGTTCCCCCCCAAAAAAATGAATCAGACACTTATATTACTTCATACTATTTGGCCCATGTTTTAAACAAATTACTAGCTAGTTCTTTCATCTTAAATCAACACTTTTCTACTAATCTACCTGCCATGTGGCTCAGCCCATGGCTCACCTGTTTCTCTTACATGATCGTCCTTCTTCAGGGGCTAGATGGAGACTGACTAACTATACCCTTCTCCTACCTGCCTATCCACTGATACTCCACCCACTTCTACGGTGCTCTACATAGGCTAAACCAGTTACTTTATTTACATCATACAGAGAGCATTTCCACCACACCCCTGCTTATCTTTCTGGGTTTATGAGATATCACTCAGGAGGATATTCTCCAAATCCATCCATTTGCCTGCAAATTTTAGGATATCTCTTTTTTTTCTTACAGATGAGTAGTACTCGAATGTGTAGATGTATCACAGTTTGTTAATCCATTCTTCAATTGAGGGGCATCTAGATTGCTTCCAGGATCTTGCTATTACAAATAATGCTGCTATGAACATAGTTGAGCTAATGCCTTTGCAGTCTGAATGTGCGTGTTTAGAATATACACCCAGAAGTGGTATTGATGGATCCTTAGGGAGATTGATTCCCAATTTTCTGAGAAACTGCCATACTGAATTCCAGAGTGGCTGAATAAGCCTACATACCCACCAACAATGAATTAGTGTTCCCCTTACTCCACACCCTCTCCAGTATAGGCAGTCATCTGTGACTTTTACTTAGCTAATCTAACAGGTGTCAGGTGGTATCTCAAAGTTGTTTTGATTTGCATTTCTCTGATGGCTAAAGATGCCTTTCAGCCATTTGTAATTATTCTGCTGAGAATTCCCTTTTTAGTTCTGAACTTCATTTTCTGATTGGGTTATTCAAGGTTTTGGGCTCTAGATTCTTGAATTCTTTATATATCTTAGAGATCATTCCTCTATCACTTGTAGGGTTGGTGAAAATATTTTCCTATTCTGTAGGCTGTCCTTTTGTTTCAATGACTGTGTCCTTGGCTTTACAGAAGCTTCTCAGTTTCAGGAGATCCCACTTTTTGGTGGTGTTCTTAGTGTCTGTGCCACTGGTGTTATATTTAGGAAGTGTTCACCTATGCCAATTCATTCCTATTCATTGGAGGATATTTCCCACTCTCTTTTCTACCAAGTTCAGTGTGGCTGGGTTTATGTTGAGGTCTTTGATCCACTTGGATTTGAATTTTTGCAGGGTGACAGGCTTGGAACTATTTGCATTTCTCTACACACCAGCTGTGCCAACACCATTTGTTAAAATTACTACTTTTTTCCATTGAATATTTTGGGCCTCTTTGTCAAAGATCAGGTATTCATAGGTTTTTGAGTTACTGTCTGGATCCTCAATTCTATTCCATTGATCCACAAGTCTGTTTTTGTGCCAGTACCAGGCTGTTTTTATTATTGTAGCTCTAGAGTATAACTTGAAGTCAGTGATGGTGATACCTCCTGAAGTTATTTGGTTGAGCAAAATTGTTTCAGCAATCCTGGCTTTTCTGTCATTCCAAATGAAATTGAGTATTGTTCTTTCATGGTCCAAAAAATATTGTGTTGGGATTTTGATGGGCACTGCATTGAGTCTGTAGACTGCTTTTGGAAGAATTGACATTTTTACTATGTTGATCCTACATATAAAGGAACATGAGAGAGCTTTCCATTTTCTGATATCCTCTTCAATTTCTTTCTTCAGTGATTTAAAATTTTTATCAAATAGGTCTGTTACTTCTTTGGTTATAGTTACTCCAAGGTATTTAATACTATTTGCAGCTATTATGAAGGGTAATGTTTCCCTTATTTCTTTTTCAGCTCTTCTATCTTTAGTGTATAGGAGGGCTACTGATTTCTTTGAGTTAATCTTGTATCCTGCTACACTGCTGAAGGTGTTTATCAGACTTAGCAGTTCCTTATAATAATTTTGTATGTCACTTATGTATACAATCATATCATTTGCAAATATGGTTTCACTTCTTTTTTCCTATTTGTATCCCCTTAATCTCCTTTCATTCTCTTATTGCTTTAGCTTAAATTTTGAGAACTATTTTGAATAGATAAGGGGAGAGAGGATATCCTTGTCTAGTTCCTGATTTCAGTGGAATTGCTCTGAGTTTTTCTCTACTAAGTTTGATGATGGTTGTTGGTTTCTTGTAAATCACCTTTATTACATTTAGTTATTATCCCTGTATTCCTGATTTCTTCAGGGCTTTTATCATCAAGGAGTTTTGGATTTTGTCAAAGACTTTTTCAGCATCTAAGGATATGATCATGTGTGTTTTTTTCCTTCAGTTTGTTTTCATGTTGGAAAAACATTTACAATTTGTAATGTGGAATTGACCTTGCATTTCAGGGATGAAGCCTACTTGGTTATGGTAGATGATATTTTTGTATAAATATTGTATATGGTTTGCCAAAATTTTGTTGAGAATTTTATCATCAATATTCATGACAAAATTGGTCTGTAATTGTCGTTCTTGGTTATGTCTTTGAGTGGCTTGTGTATTAGGGTAATTGTGGCCTCATAAAAGAAATTTGGCAATGTTCCTTCAGTTTCTACTGTGTGAAATAGTTTAAGGAATAATAGCAATAATTCTTCTTTGAATGTTTGGTAGAATTCTGCACTGAAACCATCTGGATCTGGGCTTTTTTACTTGGGAGGCTTTTAAAAACAGTTTCAATTCCTTTTAGGGTTATAGGTCAGTTTAGGTTATTAATATGGTCTTCATTTAATTTTGGTAAATTGTAACTGTCCAAAAAGCTTCTAGGTTTTCCAACTTTGTGGAATATAGATTTTCAAAGTTGATCTGATAATTCTCTACATTTCATGGGCATCTGTTGTTATGTTTCCCTTTTCATTTCTGATTTTGTTGATTTTGATACTCTCTCTCTCTGCTTTTTGATTAGTTTGGGTAAGGGCTTATCTATCTTATTGACTTTCTCAAAAACCAAGTATTTGATTTATTGATTCTTTGCATTGTGATTTTTGTTTCAATTGTATTGATTTTAGCTCTAAGTTATTTTCTGTTGCCTACTCTTTCTAGGTGAGTTTGCTTCCAATTGTTCAAAGCCTTTCAGTTTTGTTCTTAGTTCTCTAGTGTGAGATTTTTCTAGGTTTTTTGATATAGGCATCTAGAGCTATGAATTTTCCTCTTAAGACTGCTTTCATTGTGTCCCACAAGTTTGGGTATGTTGTGAATTCATTTTCATTAAATTCTAGAAATATTTTGATTTCTTTCTTAATTTCTTTCTTGACCCAGAGGTGGTTCAGCTAAGCAAAGTTTAGTTTCCATAAGTTGGTAGGCTTTCTGTGATTTTTGATGTTGTTTAAGTCTAACTTTAGGCCTTGGTGCTCCGATATAATACAATGAATTATTTTCAATTTTTTGTATCTATTCATAATTGCTTTATGACTAATTATGTTATCAATTTTATAAAAACTTCCATGAGGAGCTGAGAAATATGTATATTCCTTTGCATTTGGGTGGAAGCTTCTCTAAATATCTATTAAATCCATTTGCATGATAACCTCTGTTTGACTCCTTATTTCTCTTTTGAGTCTTTGTCTCTTTGACCTATCCATGAGTGAAAGTGGTGTATTGAAGTCTCCCACTATTAGGGTTTGAGAACTGATGTGGGATATGAGCTTTGGTAGTGTTTCTTTTGCATAGGTAGGCTGTTTTGTTTTTTTATATAATGTTTGATATTGTTTTTCAAAACACAATAAAAAAGAAATTATCCTATTCAATACTTGATTGTTTTCAGTCATATTTGGATCTAGTGATCATGCCTTCTATGAAATCTTTTATTTTCCTATTTTAAATTTTATCTGTTTTGGTAGTTTGAATGGATTTAGCTCTCCTAATCTCACAGGGAATGTCACTATTAGAAAGTATGCCTTTGCAGGAGTCGGTATGACCTCGTTGGAGATGACTATCACTGTGAGGGTGGGCATTGAAGTTTTCTATGCTCAGTATACCAGCCAGTATCTCAGTTCACTTCCTGTTGCCTGAAAGTTTTAGCACTCTCAGCTCTAGCACCATGTGTACCTGCATGCTGCCATGTTCTCTGCCATGATGATAGTGGACTGAACCTCTGAAGCTGTAAGTGGGGCACTCAAATCAAATGTGTTATTTTTTAAGAGTTTACATAGTCATGGTTTCTGTTCACAGCAATATAAACCTAACTAAGACATCTGAGGTTTTGTTTTGTTTTTGAGAAGAGATCTTGCATGTCCCAGACTGTACTTAAACACACAGCACAGAATAATTTCTGACTTCTGATCATCACTCTCAAATGTCATTACATATCCATTTTATATAGTGCAGGAACTCAAACTTGTGCCTTCATCCATGTACTCTACCACATGAGCTATACCCTATTTTAGCTTATGGTGTGTGTGTGTGTGTGTGTGTGTGTGTGTGTGTGTGTGTGTTGTTTATGGAATTTCCCCAGTAGGCTCATTGTCTTGAATTCATAGTTTCCATCTGGTAGCAATATTTTGTGTAGCCATTAAAACTTTACAAAGTGTACATCATTAAATTGGGCTATAGCCTTGTTCAAAGTCCATTTTTGAGGCACCCTATCTGCCAACAGGTGCAATTACCTGCCTCAACTTCCCACCACCATAGCCAAGAGATATTTAGCTATTTATTTCTCAGAGCTATGTGTTTCTCCTGCTTCTGTAGACTGTGATGCTCAGGCTAGAAACCAAACCAAACTCTCCTTTCCTCCCTCCTCTTGCCTATACTTGGAAAAAGCAGCCAAGAAACCTTATTAATACAATGATGAATTTATTCTAACATTCAATTAAGTGACTTGGAATGGAATTTTCATTTCTCATTTACTATTGAATATTTAATTTTATAGAAAAATTATAATCAAAGACCAATTTATCCCTCCTTTTAAGGTAAAAATCCTCCATAGACTCACATCAATATCTTACATGCTTTGAAGCTATTCACACATCCTATAGACAACATGAAGTCCCTGAAAGGATGTATAGATTTCTGACATTTCACATTAAATTAATCTTAACTATATACAAAGCATAAAACAGTGTGTACTGACAGAAGTTAAGAATTTTATTGCATCTATTTACTATGGAATGCTTAAATATATTGATCAAATTTACTCCCATCTTTCTATTTCTTATTCTCTCCAGTATTCAGCAACAATTCTACTCTGCACTTCTCTTCCTTCAGTGATTTTTGGAGTTTTTATATAAGACTGAGACAACTGCTACTTGGGTTTCTGTACGGGAATGAGTTCAGTTTGCTCAATGATCACTCCTTGCAATGCTTTGCTGTGGTAAATCATCAGATTTTATTGTTTTTATGTCTAAATAGTTTTCCTGCAGAGTATAATCCATTGTGTAAATGTACCACAATATTTTAATGTATTTATCAGTTGAGGGGCATCTAGGTGGTTTCCAGGTTAATACAAATAATGCTGTTATGAAAATAGCTGAGCTAATATCCTTGGTGTAAAAATGTGCTTCCTTTGGTTTTATGCCCAGTTGTTGGATAATTTTCCCCATTCTGTAGGCTGTCATTTTGTCTTATTGACCATTTCCTTTGCCTTAAGTAGCTTCTCAGTTTTAGGAGATCTAATTAGTTAAGTGTTGTTGTTGGTGTCTGTGCTACTGGTCTTATATATAGAAAGTTTGGTACCAATGCATTCAAGGCTATTTTCCACAATCTTTTCTATCAGGTTTAGTGTAACTGGGGTTATGCTGAGGTCTTTGATCTACTTGAACTTGAGTTTTGTGCAGAGTGATGGCTATGGATCCATTTGTATTTTTCTATATATCACCTGGCACTATATTCAGTCATGCAAGTTGTTGAAGATGCTATCTTTTTTCCATTGTATATTCTTGGTGTATTTGCATGCAAATGGATGGATCTGGAGAATATCATTCTGAGTGAGGTAACACAGACCCAGAAAGATAGACATGGCATGCACTGACTTGTAAGTGCATTTCAGATGTGAAGCAAAAGGTGACCAGGCCACAATTCACAACTCTTAAGCAACTAGGTAATAGGAGAAACTTAAGATAGTTATCCAGATACCTTGGGAAGAAGAAAATAGAAAAAAGCTTCTGAGTAAACTGGGATCATACTGGGGAATGAGAAAGTGGAGGAGGGGACGAAATCATGTGATAATGGGTTGGTTGAGTGGGGAAAGCAACAGAGAGGAAAAACAAAGTAATAGACTATCTTGGAGTCATTGTATAGTTAGAGAGAAACCTAGTGCTAATGAAACATTGAAAAACGAATAAGAAGTCCTAGCTAGGACTCCAAGCTATAGTGGAGAAGATGCCTAAAGAGGCCGTGCCCTATAATCAAATAATTGACCTCCATAATTGCCATTATAGAACCTTCATCCATCCACTAATAAAGGCAGAAAAAGCTGAGAGATGACTGGGAGGAGGGAAGGGAGGGGAAGCAGTGTTGAGTATGGAAAAGATTTAAAATAAAGATAAATAAATGATAATTAAATAAAAATAAATAAACAGTATTTTTATTTGTATATGAGTAACATTTTGTTTATTTATCCATCTGTCATTTCCATGCCTTGCTTTTGTTAATAGTGCTGTCATCAGCATGGAGTGGCAGGTGTCTCTTTTTTATTATGTGCTAACTTTTTTATTGTTTTTTGAAAATCAGTGTGAAACTTTATATTAAAAAACAAAACATCCCAGACAGCTAAAAAAAATACAGTAATAAAACTTCTCTTTTCTCTAAAATACATGAAACATAAAAAGATGATTATTCAGATTTTCATCATTTCATACTACAGAGTACAAGAGAAATTTCTGTGCTCCACACCTTCTCCTGAGCTCTTCTCAGTAATATTCATTGTATGTAAATTAACATGTGTAAATCAGTATGTAAATATGCATGTAAATTAGTCACTCACAGACATTTTGACTTGCAGTTCCCTGGTGATACTGATGTTAAGAACATTTTTACACCTGCTGGCACTTTGTATTTTTTGGAAAAATATTTATAAATTTCCTCTAGTCATATTTTGTTTGTTAAATTTGCTATTGAGTTGTGTGAATGTTTTATATTTTGGGAAATAAGTTCCTTATTAGATATATGGTTTTCTTCAGGTTTAGGTGTGAGATGTTTTCTGGAAAAGCTTTTATATTGAATATTGATCTCTAGTGTAAGTAGTCTTCAGAGCTGGCTCTTGGGGATATGGCTGACATTGAAGGTTCAACTCTCATCAGTGGGTGTCTTGATGGGTTCCTAATTTGATGAAATTGTTGGGAGGTAAAAGGTGAGAAGTGGGCATTTGTGGAAGATGCTATAGAAGAATGTATCTTCTCCCTTGCAGAAATATAGAGCCACAGACCATTCATTGGCTGAAATATGAAATGTCATAATTTTCTCTTCTTTTAAGTTGTGATGCTAAGGTATTTTGCACAAAACACCTTATCCTCTTTAATTACATAGGAATATGTTTGTGCTTTCTAGTTTTATGTCAACTTGATACAAGCAAAATTTGTGTGTTATGAGGGAACCTTACTTAAGAAAATGCCTTTATAAGGTCTGGTTATAAGCTAGCCTGTTGAGCATTTTCTAAATTAGTGATTGATGGAGATGGGCCACACCCACTATGAGTGAGCCATCCCTTGGCTCGTAGTCCTGTGTTGACCAAGCCACACGCAGGCTGAGCAAACCACAAAGAGCATGCCAGTAATCACCACCTCTCCATAATCTCTGTATTAGCTCTTGCCTCCAGCTTTCTGCCATGTTTGAATTTCTGTTATGGCTTCTTTCAGTGATTTACTATAATGTAGAAGTGTGAGCAAAATAAACAAATTAAGACCAAACTTGCTTTTTGTTGATGGAGTTTCATTAAAGCAATAGAAACCTCAACTAAGAAATGGTCTGTGGTAAGCACTTAGTCTTTCCTTTTGCCAAGTGGTTATATAGATTTTAAAACTCTAATCAATCAGTGAATGGAATTACTTTTCCAATGCTTGCTTCTTTGGTATGCTTGTTTGACAATAGTAGACTATGCATGCTTAGATTCATTTCTGATATCTTTTGTTCTGAGGTTTAAAAAAATTACATGGCATTTTTATTTCATTTTATTACATTTATTTTATTATTATGATGCTGTTTAACTATGTTAGCATTTGACAATAAAATCAGGAAAGTTTTGAAATGTGATGACTTCAAATTTATTAGCCTTCTAGGTTATTTGTGGTTCCAATGTAAATTTTAGGTTGTTTTGCTATTTCAGTAGAAAATAGAATTGGGATTTTGACAGTGACTGCTTTGCATATGTACATTAGTTCATGTAGTATAGAAATTTTAACTGTATTAATTATTCCTTTGGGGGATATAAATATCTTTTTGTTTATATGTATTTTATTCAATATGCTTTATTAATTTTTGAAATAATTCTGGTGTTTACAAATATTTTACTGCTTTATTTAAATCTATTTCTATGTAATCTATTAAGTTTTTGCTATTCTGCATAATATTGATTTCTTCAATTTATTCAAAGATAATTTTAATGGTGTATGCAAATGAAAGATTTTATACTGCTTCTGTATACTAATATATAATAATTTTATTTGTTTAATAGTTTTGTTTTCTTTCCTGCTTGGGATAATTGTTACTTTCCTTATCAATTTGGACTTGCTGCATTTTGAACTTGAAATGGACCTTTAGGCTCATATCCTAGAGGTTTACTTATTCTTTAAGTGGTATCACTGTTTGAAAGAGCAGTGAGATTTTAAGCCGTAGAGCCTCACTGGATAAAGCAGGTATGGAGAGTAACTCTGGAAGAAATATACTGCCTCACTATTTGTTTGTTTACTGGCTGCCAACACTTAGCATTTTCTCCATCATTTCCTTCTGCTCTGATGTTCTGCTTCACAAATTCAAAACTAGAAGAGCCAGCTAACCATCAGCTACACTCTGGAGACATGTGCCCAAACAAATCTTTCCTTCTTTATGTTTTCTGCTCAAGTGTTTTGTCACAGTGCCAATACCTTTTCCTTTCTTATTTCTCTGACTTGATCTTCTAGAACTATTTCAAATAAAGCAGTAAAAGCAAATTTCTTATTCTAGATTTTACAGCAATGTTTTAAGTTTTAGCCAGAGAGTGTGATAACTATACATGTCCTTTCTAATTTTGCAATAAGTATTTTATTACATATTTTGTTGAAGTTTCAAATTATGAACATATGCTTAATTTTGTCTTGTGCTTTATCAGTATTCATATGCATGATCATAATTTCTTTATTAATTTAATTGCTGCATTTTATCATCTTGATTGAGTAGTATAAATCACATAGGGTTTGCTTCCTGGATATAAATGCCATGTAATCAAGTTAAACATCATTTTACATCTATTACTCAATAAAGATTGGTGTTATTTTGTTGAATGTACTTTTATCTGTGTTCATCAAAATTGTTAAGTAATAGATTTATCTTCTTGTAGTGGGTTTAACTGATTTTGGGTGCCAAGGTGATGGTGGTTTCTTATAATTCATCTGGAGATTGTAATAGCAAGCAATTGGGGTATATGGGTAGCCAATTAAATTATGCTGCTTAATATTTCCACGTGTCTGCTTAAACATACTTACTATATTATAAAAAATACAGATAATCATTTTAAATAGGACCAACATTGCCTATCCAATGGCTTAATGCAATATTAGCTAATAGCCTCAGTTTCCCACTCTATTTGTATTTTCATAACATAAAATGCAGCAAGGCAAAATGGCACACACCTGTATTCTCAGCTTTTGTCAGTAGGAAGCAAAAGAGTGAGTACGATGCCAACCTTTGCTCCATAACAAGTTTAAGTCTAGCATAGGCTACATGAGATTCTCCCTGTCTTTAAAATATTTAACAACAGCTCCAAATGCAGATGTGAATGCCTATCTCATCTTGCTAGTGCCCAACCTGCATGATATCTTGACCATCAGCCTTAGTAATTATTTCACTGTCTACTAATCTGGAATTGTCTATTTGTCTCTTTTATATCTGAATTTGTCACTAACTTATGAAAAGTAGATCTTTGTTCCTCTTGTAGCTTTTCTAAAAGTTGTATACCTCTTTTTATTATTTTTAAGAGAGCTTAAAAGTTGTTGTAATGAGACTTGTCAACTTGACAGAGACTAAGTTCATCTGAGAAAAAAGTCTAAATTGAAGGCTTGATCATATTTCCTTAGGTATGTGGACATATCTATGGGGAACATCATGATTATTAATTGATACATCAGGGCTTAAATCAGTTTGGTAACAACCATCTTTATGTAGGTGGTTCTGAGATATATAGGCAAGATAGTTAGGTATAAGCCTAGGGAGAGTGAACCAAAGTAAAGAAACCATGTTTCTCCATGTTCTCTTCTTCAAGCTTAGATAAGAGTTTCTGCCCTGACACCTGTCCATTAGCAGTGATGTGGAAAAGAATAATTAAATAAATCACTCTCTCAAATTTCATTTGCTCGGTGCTGAAACACAGCAGATAATTATTATTATATATAACCAACTCTGTGGGCCAGGGGAGGAATGAGGTAGTCTTTGAAAATACAATGACTTTCCTTATTAATCTTTGAATTTTGTACTCCCTCAAGATTACATTTTAGCAAGTTGCATGTTTCTAGAAAAATCTTTCATTTTCTTTAAGTTATAAATTTACTAGCATAAATTGCTTATGGCAGATTTTTCCAATACTTGTGTTTGGTCGTATCAGTTTGAATGCTTCATATTTGATTTCTGATTTTATTTGAGTATCGTTTCTTCTCTTAGTCTAGAAGTATATTTTATAATTTTATTTAACTCTTTATGGTAGTACCTCTTAGTTTTTAATCATTTCTATTTTTAGTTGGAAGTTCTTGTCATGCAAACAACTCACAAATACCAAGCAGCTACCTCATAATACTTGACTTAGAGCCTTAACATTACTGAAGAATAATCAGCCAGTATCTTAAGCTTATTATTAACTATCTCTTAAGTTTAAATTAACCCATAATTTTAATATACATATTGCTACATGGCTTAGTACCTTTTCTAAGTTCAGTATTTTCATCTAGCTTCTTCTGCATCTGACTGGTGACTATGTCTCTGCCTTTCCTCTTTTCAAATTTCTTAATCTGGTCCCCTCACCTATACTTCATGCCTTGCTACTGGCCAATTAGCATTTTATTAAACCAATGTGAATGATAAATCTTTATAGTGTTCAAGAGGATTATCCTACAGCAACAAAGTTGATTTATTATCTCAATTTTATGTATATCTGGTCTAACTTTAATAATTATCTTCTCTCTAGCACTAGGCTCATTTTTTTTCATACTCTAGGTGTATATGTGCACTGTTATCTAAAAGTTATTTTTTTCTCTTTTATTTGGTACTATAAGTTGCTCTTTTAGAACGTCTTTTGTGGTGTGTCTCAGTTATTAATATTTTGAATATTGTTCTTATTTGAACTACAATAAGGTTGAAATTTCCTCAGTTGCTGTTGAAATCAGGTATTTCTTTACTGGTTTTCTATATTTTGTGCATTGTTGTATGTGTGTTGAAGTTCCTTATTATTATTTCTTTGCAGTTGTTAATATTCTGTCAATATATTCATGAATTTTGATTTGTGTCATGTATGTATAATTTTACATCTTTTATTTGGCATAACAATTTATTATTTATGTACTGTTCATGACCTGGCCATATTCTCTAGAGATATTTTCTTAACCTGATTTATATCTTAACCATTTATGCTTTATTTTATAT
This sequence comes from Sigmodon hispidus, assembly GCA_004025045.1. NCBI lineage: Eukaryota > Metazoa > Chordata > Mammalia > Rodentia > Cricetidae > Sigmodon > Sigmodon hispidus. The sequence goes on along the minus strand of PVIH01000554.1, from coordinate 34,165 downwards.
TTCCCATCAAATAACATGCTCATCTTCTTACAAAAATCTGTTTCTGTTTTTTACAGCCTGTAAAGAGCCTAATACATAGCATATAACTAGATATTACTTTGTCCATTTATATCTCCAGAGATAAAGTTTAGAAATTTATAAGCAGTCATTGCTATCTAGCTTCATGTTTTTGTCTTTGATCATCTCACACATATATACACTGAGTTGTTTCATTGTGTCCTGTATATAACAATTAATTTCTATATTCTCTTTCTTTGAATATTTTTTCCTCTGGATAATTTCAAATTAACTAATTAAGGTTATAGATACTTCCTTCATGAATCTATTAATTAAACTCTCTGTTTAGTTTATTTGTCAGCTGGATGGCTACATGTAGAAGGATGGAAATAGGTCCATACTTTTATTCCACACAAAACACAACATGAAATTGAGAAAGACCTCAGCATAACACCAGTTTCACTGCATTTGTTTGAAGAAAATAATCTTTAACTCATTGGCAAAGAAAAATAATTTATCAGTGGAACACCAATAACATGGGCAATAAGAACAACAACTAATAATTTGGGCCTCATTAAACTAAAAAGCTTCTGTATGACAAAGGTCATCATTGTGGCAATCTATTTAAGGGAAAATATTTTTAACAACTACACATCAAGTAAAGGTCTAATACCAAAAATATATAAAGAACTTAACAAACTAGACATCAAGAAAACAAATAATCCAGTTAAAACGAGGTACATATCTAAATAGAGACTTTTTAAAAGAGAAGCACTTAAAGAAATGTGCAATATCCTTCGTCATCAATTAACTGCAAGTCAAAACTACATTGAATTTCATCTTACACCAGTCAGAATAGCCAAGATTAATTAAACAAATGACAGCTCATTCTGCCAAGGATGTATATTAAGGAGAACACTCATCCATTGCTACAGGGAGTAAAAACTTGTATAGTCACTATGGAAATTAGAGTGGTGGTTCTCTAGGACTCTAGGAATTGATTTACCTCAAAATCCAGCTATATGACGTTTTGGCATGTACTCAAAGGTTGCTTCATTTTACCACAAAGACACTTGCTCAAGAAAGTTTATTTCTGTTATATTCATAATAACCAGAAAATGGAAACAACCTAAATGACCATCAACAGATGAATTCATAAAGAAAATTTGTTACATTTACACAATGAAATTTTATTCAACCAGTATAATGAAATTATAAAATTAACAGGTAAATAAATAGAAGTAGAAAAAGTTATTCTGAGTGAAGTTACGTAGACCCAGAATAACAAATGTTATGAATTCACTCATATGTGGGTACTAAATATGTCTTCAATAAACAAGCCAAAGTGTATACAACCACAGAGTTAGGTATAGAGTAAAGGAAAGGGGGTTGGACCCTCCAGAAAGAAAATATAGAATAGATAGCTATCATTGTGCAATCACAGAGGGGACAAGAATGAGGTCAAATGGAAATGGGAAGGGAAGAGAAAGCAAGGGAAGGATGCATGGAGAAGCAACATACAAATAAGGGCTACTTGAGAGGTTATAGTGGAAACTAGTACAGTCGAAGCTTCCCAAAATATATACATGTATAAAAGTGATTTCAATAAAATTACCAAATAAGGGATGAGACAACTCCAACTGAACATCTCTTGTCACCAAATATATCTTCCAATGACAGGAACATGTTATATGTAATTGAGTTGTTGGTCAAAGGGTGCCTACAGGAATTCCCCTAAAACCCAGACTTTTGGCAAAGCTATAATATTGTTGTCTACAAGCTGAGAGTAAGGCACTATTACTAAAGTTAACAGCTACACAAGTCATTGAAAATGGAGAAATCATGCTGGGGCTTACCTAGAGTGTTCACTCCTACTGATTATTGTTCATGTTACTGGATTGTGACCTGCTTGCAAGAAGCCTTAGTGTGACAGTGACACCAAGCTTGTGGGAGCAATCAAGCAAGGTCTGATTGGATTTAAGGTCCAGTCCATGAGGTAGAACTTATCCCTGACATTTCTTAGGTAGTCAAGAGTCTGAGTTGAGATAAGCCAGGAATCTAGGGGAAAACTAATACCATTATTATGTTTAAAGAATGTGGGCATAAAATGATTTCTAATGATATTTTGCTATACTTTTATATTCGTGCCTTGCTCAACCATCATCAGAAAAGCTCTCATCTGATTTGTGGGCCCCCAGGACATATGGGGAACAGTAGAGCATTGCCTATTCCCTGAAGATCTCTCTAACAAAAGAGTTAAGGCATGGGGCAGCTTACTACTTAAATTAGGCCTGGGATCAGTGAACTCCAGAGAGAAAAATGCATGTCATGGTTGAGTCAGGTATGCTTCTGTCTTCTCATCAGAAAACTGGTTCCTAAAGAATCATATGAGTGTCTGCCAGCTGATATGCCTGGAAATTGTCTACCTCTGACTCCTCACTGAAAACCCTCCCCCATGATTCTGTGTTTGACTTGATACCTTATTAATGCTTACCTGCCCTCAATCTGTCTGAATATGCAAATTATGTGCATTCTCTTGTTATTTTGGCCCCCTACTCCTCACTGGAATTTCATAATCTAGTCCATTACTTCAATAAACAAGCTATCCTCTAACATAGACATCTGAGTTATTTCTGTCCTCATGTTCACCACAAACAAATACAGGGACCCACAATTAGAAATATTCCAAGCGTGAAAGTCTTTGAAGATCAAAATTCTAATAGTCATGATGATAGATATATTTATTTTAGAATATTAGGAAATCAAGGTAATATTCAAGTAGCAACAATGTTTCTATGTAACATAGCATTGCTAGGTAAAATATTGTTAATTTTAATAACTACTTTAAGCTTTTGATAAAATTAAATGGTGCATAATCAATATGTTTATTCACCAAGAGTATGTAACAGTTCATTTTTTCCTATGATGTACAATTTAAAATGTCTTCTGTGGTTCATTTCATCTTCATTTTGGAAAAAGCTTCCTTACATCTAGGAGATATTGGAAGTTATTTTTAATTCACTGTTCTGTGTGGGAAGAAGCCTTTCTAGTAAGATTTTTTTGAGAACAGATGTACTTTGAATTATTTCCATTAAGTACAAATTACTTCCTTCATTAAGGCTTAATCAACCATGTGAGCAAAATAAATTAAGTATAAAGTAAGGAGGGGTCTACTTTCGAGTCAAACTATAATAGCACACTTAGTCTACCTATAGAAGCACAGTTTACATCAATGAAATGCTGACATAAAATTATATATACCATTTTGTCAGCTATCAGAACTACTTAGTATTTAAAATCTTACACACATGATTCACTGTCTATAAAAACATTGATGAGTTAAAAATTTCTTGAAACCTATGAAATATTACTATCCTTTGTATATTTAACTAGTTTCTTAACTTAAAGTTAAACCTACTTATAATGAGAATAAACTGTGAAGGAGGAATAAATTAAAATTAAATGAATAAAATATATTGAAAAAACTCATCAAAATACTAATTACAGAGACTACAATATATAGACAATAAATGAAGGGAAAGCCTTAAGGACAAATGCTACATTGTTAAAAATTATATTCTTACATTCTACATGAGTATGAAAATAGAGTAGTACTAAATTAAGCAGACATCACTCAAGTACTTATTTATCTAGCATACCTCTTTAGAATATATGAAACAGTAAAGAGGAGATACACAGCCATAGTAATTTCTTATGCATTTTATGGAGTTTATGATTACAAGAGCCTGTTGCATTTTTGCACAAAAGACAATCTGGGTCATAAAATCTTAATGTTAAACTACACCTTTTCAAAAACATATTTGTGAAATTATTTCAAATTAAACTAGCTTTTTAAAAATTTTAAGCAGACCAAGAACCTTCTATGAAGCCTGAGCTATGGCTTTCAAATAGAGCCAGTCCTACAAGTTCATTGTCCATTTTCTCTTTGGCTTGTATTAAATCTCATTTTCACAGTGAGTTGACCTGTGCCTTCCTGTATGGATCTTTCTTAATTAACTTAATTAATGCATTTATGCATCTACCTAGCCCACTATTGGCTATACTATTCCCTAGACAGGAAGTTCTGAATTATCTTAGAATGGAAATCAGTGTGCAATCAAGAAGGGAGCATGCTTGTATTTGTTTATCTCTGCTCTTGACTGTTGATGATTCACATCTTTACCAGTATGACTTCGCAGTGATTATAAATTATAACCAGGAATTATAGGCTAAACTGTACTATGTGCCACCTAACCCCAATGTTATGGTATTAGTGGTATGCCTGGAAATATCTGTGGAGCAGTTCATGTGAATGATTAAGCCCCTTCTTGAATATAAGCAAGTCTCTTATAGTTGGAGGCTATGGAATAAAAAAATAAATAAACAAATAAATAAGGGAGAAAGCCAACGAAATGCTGGCATTCCTCACAGTCTGTTTTTGTGCCCACTGAATTTTTGGTCAAGTTTTTGTTTCATGACTTTATTGCTACTGAGGTGCCTATCATTATGTGTTCTCCCATAATGGACTGTACTAAAAAACAAAACAAAACAAAAAAAAAAAAACAAAAAAAACCCCATGAGTCAAAACATAGCTTCCTTTCTTGTAAAAGATATTGTTGATCACAGAAATAGACGAGGTAACTAGTAGAAAATTGGTACTGGTATGTACTGCTGTAAAAAATTTAACCATGTAGGTTTGTTTTTGAAAAATGTTTTTTTTTAAGTGTTTAGTTTACTTAAAGAAGGTTGATGATTTGGAAAATGTTGGCTAAAAAAAGTAAAAAAAAAAAAAAAAGTTTAAGAATTCTGTAAGGAGAGAATGATGGATTATTTATTAGAAGTTCAGATGACCAGAATGCTAGCAGAATTAGGAGGACTGGCTCATGAAGCTTCAGATGGGAACCAGATTTTTACAAGAAATTAACAATAGACATCTTATGTTATATTATAGAGAAAAGGGTATCTGTGTTTGGTCCAGGGGAAAACATTTGTTACATGGAGAAAATCTTAAGAGAACAGCATGCTGGCTCTAGCATGCTTCTTGCTCACAACTATTATCAGGGTTTACAATAAGACTGCAGGAAATATATATATATATGTATATATATACATATATAGACATGTATATATACATATATATGTGTGTGTGTATACATATATATGTGAGTGTAATGACAGGAGCAAAATTGAGTTTAAAATAAAAAATATGCATCAGAAAGAAATAGCTGCTTTTATTCTGCATTAAAGGCACACATAGGACACTAGAGCTGTGGTTGAAGAGACCATGAATCATGGATTATGGTGATTTATACCTGTACCAAAAAGCTCCAGAGGCTAGTCAATTTGTGACAAAGTTGGCTTCCTTACAAAGAATTCCTGAGAGGCCATTTCTTGTAGCTATGAAGGTAAACCTAACTTATAAGGTGGCTCTGGTGGGAATGTGGCAAGTTCTTCAAGGAGAGTTCCAGAAATCCAGAGGAGACACCAAGGGCAAGAGAGCTGGAGGGTTAGGCTATCAAAGTACACTAGAGTGCAAAATACACTAGAGTCTTTGGTTTTGTTTCATTAGGTTTAATTCCATCTTGCTTTACTCTCATTCTTTCCCTTGAAAATGCACATGATGTGATGATAATAGGATATCTCAACAATTAAGAACACTTCCTATTCTTGCTGAAGAGCTGAGTTTAGTTTCTCGCACCCATGTAAAGTATTTTCTGTCTGCCAGTGACTCCAGTCTCAGTCTGATAATGTCTTCTGGTCTCTGCAGATAATTGCATGCATATGGTGTACAAACATGTGCTCAGGCACATACACATATGCTAAGGCACACATGCATATTCAATGAAATCTTTGGACAATAAGACTAGTTAGTCTGTTATATATTAGAAGTATATATCTTTTATTTTATAAAAGCTCAGAGTTAAAAAAAATGAGTGTAAGTAGAAACTAAACAGTGTTAGCACTGTGAAGACTTTGGGTACTCCTATAAATTAATTAATTGTATCTTGCATCATGAAATTAAAATAAGACTTTAAAGGTCAGATGTGAAATAGTAACATTAAAAGTGATATGTTTAGGTGTTTAGGGGAAAAACTGATATATTTCTTAATTTATCTTGGATTGTAAACTTAATTAAATTAAGATCTGTCTAGAGATGGAAGATAATTCTTCACACACGAGAACTGGGGTTTAAATCCCTAGCATCTATGTGAATAGGATGTTATTGTCCTACACACTTATAATCCCAGTCTTTTCAGGGCTGGCAAAAGTCGGGCTTAGTTAAGTGATGATAACAGATTATCCTTTAAGATCCAAGGTTCACTATCACTGAGTATTTGGTATTAGTTCCCTCTTAATCAGATCTTAAGAGTAATTAGAAACCTATTGGTTTTCGCCAATGCCGTACTCTGAGGGTTTTTATGCTAATGTGGTTGTTTCTGAGATTCAGATGTGCCATAGATAGCTAGGACTGTTGGCTACTTCTGTAATTCAGGTAGGAGGCATTCAGGATGATCTAGCTCAGGGGCCTCTGGGCTCTGTTACCTCTGGGGGACAAGGACGAGTAATAGCAATATGCTGTGTTGGGAGTCTTTCAGGTTATTTTTCTCATGTAAGTAATTTTGAATAAATGATGAATAAAAGAAAACTTGGTTGTTTGGGGTCACATGTTTTCCTTTCATTTTTTTAATTCAAAAGCTGACCCCTTGCATTTTGCTGTCTCTCAGTATTTACTTCCTGAGATGTGTTTCCTGTGTTTTAAAGTAATTAAACAGTGTATTAAGGAAAGAGAGTTTGGAGTGGACACATGCTCCCTTCTTTGCTTTCTGTAGTCTTTCAAAGTAAACAGATATGAAGAGGTTAGGAAAGTACAGCACTGTATTGATCCCCAGAATAAATTTGTAAGATATGAAGAAAAATAACATTTTTAGTTTCTGTTTTTTGGTTGTTTTTCAATGACTATTGCCATAGTGCTTCATCGATCTCCAGCACTGTGTTTGGGTAGTTTGTCAAAAGTAAATTTTTCAAGCCATTTTTGTTATTGCAAAGGGTAGTATTGGGAGAAATACTTATCTGGATAAAATGCTAAAAATTGAGATATGCGAACACTAATATGAAGCCAGAGGTTTCTCTGCCCCTTTATAGCCAGAAGTCTCTACGTCTTTCCCTGCCTGTCCTGCAGCCATTTAGTCCCAAATAATGATACAAACATATATATTAATTACAAACTGTTTTGCATATGGGCTCTGACTTATTATGTGCTAAATTTTCCTCTTAAACTAACCCATGATTATTAGCCATGTTTAGCCAAATGGCTTACTACCTTTTTCTCAGTGCAATATTCTCATCTTTGTGACTCACTGGCATTTGCTCTGAGTTTCCTCTTCCCAGAATTCTCTGGCAATCCCACCTATACTTCCTGTCTAACTAGCTTCTGAAAAATCCTCATTTTGTGAAACCAATTTTTATAGTGACAAATACTAACAGTGTACCAAACCATAGTCCCACAGCACTGATATGATACATAAGACTTACTTTGTTAAAGAAGGTAAAGAATTATGGAAAGTTACATTTATATTTTTCCAAAAAGATAAAATTCAAGAAAATGTGGACATTAGTACAAATTTTCCAAAGATCACAGTTTGGAATAAAATAAATAACAGAAATTTAGCAAACCATCACTGTAATTCCAGGAGGCAAGGTGATTGATAGTCATGGTCAAACTGAATCAAAAAATTTCAAACTTTTTTAGAATTAAAAAAAGATCATGTTGTATTTGGAGTTATATTTTCACTTCCATAGATAATATTAAATTGTTTGTTTATCAAATTAAAATTGTTTGTTGAAGAGATAAAAATAGAATGTTTTAGTAAAATACAAGTTAACTATACAGATATTAGGAGAAAAGTCACATAAATTGATTAGTGGCTCTATCCTTTAGAAATCTTTACTTCAAGAAAGCTAACATTGACAGAAATTAGAGGCCTATCTGGGTGGGTACAGAATATCAGTGAATATCAGTACTTTTAAATGTCCTGTACTTTTCTATCCACCAACATCTATTAAATTACCTGATAAATCAGGCAACTAAGGTCATAGAGTGACTACAACAACAGAAAAGGAAATGTTTTGTCAACATTGTGGAAAAAAAATCTTACACTGCTGCAAAGTCTATACCAGTGGGATGGTAAAAGATTATTGCTCATCCCTTGATAAACTCTTTGGCAGAGTCATGTAATCTTGTTTATGTGAGTAGTAGTGTTGCATTAAACTTGGTATCACATGACTTTGCTTTATGTACCAATTTCAGTTCTTGAAGTATGTACTCAGCAGTGATTTTCAGAACCAAATGGAAATAGCTTTTAATGTTTTGAATAACTTTCATTGTATTTTCTATAATGATTAGTTTCTATTCCTACCAGAGGTGAATAAATATTCAGTTTACTCCACATTTCCTACATTTTCTTTTCATATTATTAGTAATCATTATTTTTACCTGAATCAGATGCGTATTATTAGGATATTGATTTTCTTTTTCTTGCTGTTGCTAATATTAGATATCTTTATATATACCTGTCTTTCATAGCTTTTGAATATTCTAATTAGTATTTGTTTTCTTTCTATTGAATGTTTTGAATCCTAATTTTATGTGTTTCTGTATTCCAATCTCTAATGATATTTTTCTCTAACTTAGTAATCTTTTTATGTCATTTACACAGTAGTAGGTTATATGGGTAGAGATAGGAGTTGGAGATATATATCTATAAATATATAAATGCAATGTGCTCAGTTCCTTTAGTGCTGTTAATATCTATGTTGTTTCAAGGCTGAATACTTGGTAATGAGTAATAAATTATGGGGCTTATCTCTGGCTAAGATGAGTTCTCCTGCTCTTAGCCTGCCTTGCTTTTCTGTAGTTCATTATCTAGGTGTGGAACACCATGAGATTCCCCCCATCTATATTAGTATACATGTGTCCCGACCTGCGAGACTTCAACACAGGAAATCTCCTATGAGAGAGAATGAAAGGAAAGGAGACTGGAAAAAGACAGCAAGACAAATGGGAGCCTGATCAAGCTACAATTTTATTCTGATTCAATACATGCTTATATAGTTCTAAAGCAGAATATGGGGAGGGAGCAATCCTCAAACACCTGTAGGAATCTGGCCAGAGGAAGCAGAATATTGGCAAGATAAAAAGGTGACTGGTCTTGTTTCAGGGGAGGGTTGTTAGGTAACCTAACCATAGAATATTCTTGTAATTCTATTCTTTCGAGCTACCTTCATGGGAGGGCTGCTAAGTAACCTAGCCACAGAATGTTCCTGTTATTCTATTCTTTAGAATTACTTCGCTGTTACTGTTAAGCAAACCAGAACATCTATTTTACTTTGAGAGAACATCTATTTTACTCAGGGTGGTGCTGGCTCAGTGGCTGGTTTCTCAATAAGTTCCCACGGGAGCTTTTAGCTAGAGGCCTAGAGGCTCAAGCCAGGGTCTTGGTCCCTGACATACATGTGGTTGTTGTAATTACTCAGGTCTTGTTAAAGCAGTCATACTCTTGAATCATCATGAGAATAACTGTCCTGCCATTTTTAGAATATATAATATCACTGTATATGTCCTGCTAATCTGGCTTTATAATCTTTCCATATCTTCTTCTGTGCTGATCTCTGAGACTTAGATGCAATAGAGGTGTGTTGTACATGTATTTTGGGGGGGATTTGTTTCCCATTGTTCCTTTGGTTTTAACCAATTGTGTTTTTTTTAATGTTCTCCATCTGTTGAAAAAAATATTTTGATAAAAAAATGAGAACTACACCTATAAAGATCTGAAGCTAGTATTCACAAATAAAAGAAAACAAGTGGCATTTCTCTTTCTTAGTCTATGTTACCTCCACTAGTAATATATTTTCTAGTTTGACCCATTTGCCTATTCATTTTATGATTTTAATTTTCTTCACAGCAGAGTAGAATTACATGTTGTATTTTTGCCACTTATTTATTGTTCATGTATCAGTTTTAGGACATTTAGGTCTTTTCTCATTCCTAGCATTGATCATGGCCACTGTGGAATAGTATATTTGAGTACCTTACGCATGTGCCATGGAGTGGTAAACTTGAGTCAAATGGTAGATTTATATTTAGTTTTCTGAGAATTTTCCACACTGAATTGCAGAGTAGACTTACCAGGTTGCATTCACCTAGCAGAGATTTCTTCTTCTTTTTCTTCTTCTTTTTCTTCTTCTTCTTCTTTCATCTTCTCCAGTATTTTCTGCCACATTTTGTTGTTGTTGTTGCTGTTGATTCTAGACTTTCAGACAGCATAAGAGAAATCTCAAAGTTGTTTTGATAAAAAATTTTCCTAATTGTTTTGGATAATAAAAATATCTTGAAATATTTATTTGACATTTTTCTTTTTTTTTTCTTTTGAGGACTCTTCAGATCTATAGCTCTTTTTTGAAAAGTTCATTCGTCTTTTGACTCTGTTTTTGAGCTCTTTATGTAATAATCTGGATGGCAATTCTTTATCAAATATACAACTAGAAAGGATTGTCTTCTAATTGTTAAGTTTCCTCCTTCCTCACCTGATTATTTGGTAAAGCCTTTATAGCTAAAATATTCTGCTACAGAGAATAGGGTACATTGTGGTGAAATTCCAGAACCTCTAGAAAGGGCATATTCAAGCATGTATTTTTTAATGAAATGGTCATGTTTAGTGAAATAATTGTTGGTTACTTAAGGAAAATAATTGGAGTAGAACTAGAAGCAAGCTCTTTGACTTCTATAAGTATATCTGACTATGTGGGGTAGCTATACTTTCTTTTATCAAAAAATATTTCTTAGATCCAGTTAACATTGTCATTTTTATTTGAATAAATTTAAAGCAAAACGGTGCCTACAGATCAAGAAATGTAATTTTGTGCAAGTTTTATTTAATGTATAAATATTTGAAATAAACAGTTCTGTGAAAAATCAAAGGACCTGTTGAGTTCTTCATACTGACTGTCAAATCTCACTCTTTATGTGTCTGACTACTGTGGTATCATTATAAACCATATCAAAAGTTACCCACCTACTTTGAACTAAACTGATTCCTATGACCCTCAAATAAGAAATTATGAACCTAAATGAGAAACATGGCAGGATGAGCTAAAATTCTTAAATGAATGACTCAAACAATACAATCTGGACTACAGGCCTCCAAAGCTCTCTCAGGAGTTTTAATTAAGGATAATGCTCTTCTCTTCAGGAAAGAGATACTTTAAAACTTTATGGGGGAAAAAAGCAATAGATCTTAAATCCATGTGAGAACTCTGAAAGAAACAGTACAGACTAATCCTGCTGCTATAATTGAAGCTATTTTGAAGATTTAATTCCCATTCCTCATTTTTTGCCAAAGGCTAATGCTTTGCATGCAATGATAAGGTTCAATACCTTCACAAGCTTGAAGATGTTTTCCGTGGAGCTTAGGAAACACTGCTGTTGATAAAGACAGAATTGCCTCTTCTTTAAGGGTAGGAATTATTTGTAAATTATAAAATGCTTTTTCTTTTAATTATCTCCTTGCTTTATATTCAAATGCCACTGAGGTTTTTCTCAAAGAATTACTATCCTATCTTACATAACCTTGCTATTTTCATACACTAAAATTCATTTATTATACTGCCAAATAAAAATTAATAGCTCTCCTCCATAAGACACCGTAAGTGACTAGACTCCACCCATAGTTATGTAGTATGGAACATGGAGTATTAAGAAATGCAGGATAGATAGCACTTTTAAAAATTGACAGTGTTTAGAATGGATGATGTCACATTTTAGAAAGTCTAAATTTCCAGTGTCCTTTAAAACATCTTACCTACTAATACTGAGTCTGCAATTTTTTATAGCTTGTATGGCAGAAGGTCTCACATTTGGATGCCCTGTGGTCACATTAACTTAAATATTTCAGACCAATGGGTATGAAGTTCACCTTCTACAACTGCAATAAAATTGAAGCTTTTATCTTGTTATGTTCATAGTTTTGCCATTAGTAGGAAAAAATTTAAAGTTCTGGTATATAAAACAAAAATGATGCTGTACTGAGAATGAATCTGCCATCCTGTCTGTGACATAATGCTATAGCAGCACAGATCATAAGACTTACTTCATTTAAATTAGCTGTTTTCCCCATCCAACTCATTGTATGTAAGATAATCTAACACACACACACACACACACACACACACACACACAAGAAAAACAAGCATTGGTTAAAACAGTGAAAATAACCTGTAGGGCAAATCCAATTTACTTCTCATCATAAAATATAAGAAATAATGAAAATATCTAGAAAGTGATGTGTTTAATTACAAAAATTTACCTTTATTACTGGGTTAAATTTATGCTATAATAAAAACATCATGGACATTTTATAAAAATGTAAAATCTATTTTTATTATAAGTCCAGTGAACATTATAACCAAAGAAAATGCTTTATCAAATGAAAATAAAACTTACATGGAAATTTAAATTGTAGAATATTTTTTTAAAGAAATGTAACTACAAGGAAAGTATAATAGACTACAAAAATACTCTATACTTTAATGAGACATAAATAGGACTGTTAGGATTTTGTTTCAAATATAATTTAACTGCAAAATTACAAAAATATTTCCTTTGAAGTATCAACTTGTGTGGTTCACAAATATTTATTTATGACTGCTAGATACCTGAAGTTTATCATTTTTTTCTCATGATCCTTACAGTCTTGTGTATTAAGAGAGAGATTGAGTGACATTAAATCCTTATTCATACAGATAATATCACTTGTACTGAAAATCAATGAAGGACAGAAAAAGAGGGGACTACTATATTCCTTTTGGGACTCATGTGAATATTGTGCTTAGTAGTCATAACTGTACAACTTGGCACATTAAGATATCACTAATTTATACATTTTAAAATGTAAATTTTATAAATTTAATGCCTACTATACTTACGAAAAGAAGTTTTTTAGGGTGAAAAAAGGAGACAAATTAGATCAGTCTGCAATTGATACTAGCACTTGGGAAACTGAGGCAGAAGCACTGTGAGTAGGGCTATGTCAATCTTGTAAAGAGGTACACTGTGTTACTCGCAAAACACAGATGTATACAACTTTGTGGCCCAAAACTGTTTCCTCAGTAATATTTACTAATTTTGTATCATCTGTGAGGAACCAACTTCTCAAAGAATATTTCTGCACCACCAACTGCTACCTTCATGTGCCTTGCTAAGTATACCTGCCTAGACACTTAACACTTCTGTGTCCTGTTGCTTTATACTGCCAAAGTCATTGCCTTAATAACTTTTCTGTTGCTGTTTTTTTTTTCCCCTCTTGAAAAAATTGTTCTAATTTGGATGATGGCTATCCCCAAATGTCCAAGTGTAAGGGCTTTGTTCCACAAAGTTTAAAACAAGAACAAAGCCTTTTCCATATATAAATTTAATACTCTGGTATTTTGTTTTACTAATGAAAACCTTACATATATTCTTTTAATCAGATATTTCATAATTACTCTTTTCTCTCAGTCACTTTCCTATTTCTTTCTTTGTCTTACTATATCTACCCCTCCAAACCTACAGTGTCATATATATCTCAGGTTGGCCTCAGCTTCTTATGCTAGGCCTTCTCAGATGGTGTCATTACAAATGTGAGCCACAGGCCAAGCTTTTTGTTCTTTTTCAGTCTAAATTATTTTTGTTGAATGAAAAAGAATTAGTAATGTCTCTTCTGAACACAATATATAACATCACTCTTTCCACTTTCAACTACTGATCTTTATATGATTTACACTTCCTTTTCACTGTTCTCAGGACCTCTTAATATTTCATACAGAATTACTTATGTATCATTTTACCTAAGTCTCCATCCAAGTAAAAAAACATGATCTTTCTGTTTCCCCTTTAAAAATTTTTTGCTCTTGTTGAATCTTTGTGGATTTTACATCATGCATCTGGGTCCCGTTCATCTCCTCATCCATTCATATGTACCTTTTGCCCTTGCAGCTACCCCAAAAATATAATTTAAAAGAAAAACAAAAAAAAATATCAAAAACCAAAACTCAAACCAAACAAATTAACTAACATAAACACACAAACTGCAAACCACAACCACTGAACAGCTTGAGATCTGAAGGAACTTGAGACTTCCAGGGAGTCCCCTAGGAAGAGAAAATAAAGATCTCCTTAGCTAATTGGGAGCATAAGGGGTTGCAACCAAGAAGAGGTGGAAATAAATCAGGAGAGAAGGAGATGATTGAGTGAGAGGATCAACAAGAAGGGAGAGGAAAAAAAAAGATGGAGATCTTAATAGAAGAAACCAATGTGGGGTTGGAAAAAGACTGTGTGCTATGGAAACCTCCAAAAACTCACAGGATGTCCTTGGCTAGGTCTACAACCAACAATGAAGGTGCTGGCTAAATAGGACATCCCTCATAATCAAATGAATAACCATGCCAAATGCCATCATAGAACTTTCATTCAACAATGAATAGAAGTAGAGGCAGGGATACATGACTGAGCACCAGGCTGTGCTCCTGGTCCAGCTGATAGCAGGGAGTAGACTCTATATGAGCAAGGGGTTCAGGACTATGAGGAAAATTCTCACAGTGATGGCTTGCTGCAGCTCTGGGGAGCTCACTGACTGAGAACCACCTGAAAAAGAAACTAAGCTTTTCAAGGATAGGCAACTTTCCATTGACATGGGCAGTATGTGGAACCTCAAGAAAAGGGTGCAGACTGTGTTTCTGTGCATGGACTGGTACTTGGAGCCCATTCCCTCCAGTGGAACACCTAACCTAGTCTGGATGTTAGGGTGAGGAAATCAGACATGCCCAACTAATCTCCATTGGGACCTCTTGCCCTTTTGGGGGACTGGATGGGGGATGGGAAGGGGGGAGGCTGAAGGCTGACTGGGGGGGTCAGGAGGGGGAAAAGTTGGAACAAGGTGATACATGGATAAAAAAAGACTTTATCCTATACAAATAAATAAAGAATACATAAATAAAATAAATGAATAAGATAGTCTCTACATGGAAGATATAGTGTGACACAGTGAGTCATACAGTGTACTCATTAGTTGTAAGTTTCTTTGGTCTGGCCCAGTGCCTCTGTTTTCTGCTACTCTACCAATAATGGGCTCTCACTAAGGCTCCTCTTTGATAACCTATTATTATCCTGTGTCATAGAGTTCCTACAGCTTTATTTCTGTAGGTCCAGCCACTTCACAAGTTCAAGCAGTTTATAGATGAAATGGATGTTGGGTAGACTCACACATAGCCCTGTTTCTGGGCCTGAGTGGTAGCTAGTATGGTCCGACCCAATTGGGTTTCTTCCTTTATCACCACCTGGGTGAACTCTCCACCCTTACCTGGTCTAGTTCACCCACTGCAATAGGTGACATGGAGCAGGACCAGTTCTTCTGTTCTTATGCTTGAAGGGCTAGTTCACATCAGCATCATTAGGGCTAGCTCTCTTCTATTGGACATGAATGCTGCAGGGCTCACTCTCCTGTATGCTGCAGTTTGTGAGATGCAGGGTCAGCTCTCCCTCTCTTCTGGTTCCTAGGCCAGCTTTCCTGCCTGCCATGGGAGACATGGGGTAATGAGGAATGGGGTGGGGTTGGTCATCTTTTCCTCACCTATGCCACCAAGTGAGGGATAGTGAGGTCAGCTCTCCTACTCTCAGGCTGTCAAAACCAGCTCATCTGTACCCAAGCCAACAAGGTCAATTCTACTCTGTTGCCATTGCCAGGGCAAAATGCAGGGCCCACTCTTCTAAGTGCTGCAGCCAGTGAAGGGGCAGGACCAGCTTTCCTAAGCTTCCTCCTTCTTCAGTTTTCCAAGAGCATCGCACTCCATCTGGGACAAGTCTTCATATTATTTACTTTAATAGTTCAGCTGTTCATATGAGTTCAATGGAAGTGAATGGAAATGAACATGGGAAGAGCACAGATCATACCAACTCTCCCAGTTTCATTTCTGTTGCTATGATAGTAAAAAGTACTTAAGAAAGAAAAAGTGTATAGTCAGTTAATTCATAATTTCAGGTCACAGCACATCCCTTGAGGATGTTAAGACAGAGATTTGAAATAATTGTCATATCCACAGCTAAGAGAATTGAAAGAATGAATTTATTCATGCCAGTTAGGGAACATTGCTACAGATCAGGCCATATTGCCTAGGGAATGCTGGCATCTGATGTGGTCTAATATTCTCATACCAGTTAATATAATTAATGCAATCTTCCATAAATATGACCATAGACCTTGCAGAGATAGGCAATCCCTCATGAAAGCTCTCTTTCCAGGTATTTCTAGGTTATATATGTTGACAATAAAAGTAATCATCAGATTCTTCAAGCTTTAAGTCTTAGTGCTACCTTCTATAACATGGAAAAACAAAATCAAAAGCAACAAACATCAACAACAAAATGTTTTAAGGTTGAAAACTAGCGTGTTGAAATGTCTGAGATATATTCTGCTTAACTATGTTGAAAAACAGACACAAACCCAATGTTTCAAGAGATTAACAACAGCTTCATTATACTTTCATGGACATTAACACACACACACACACACACACACACACACACACACACACACACACACACACACCAAAGCAAGACTAACTTCACCATATTCTGGAAGCATCTGTGCTTAGATGTTAAGAAATGAAAGGATAATAAAAGTAGAGAAAGGGGTAATAAGAAGAAACATTCAAGGTTTAAATACCAGCAACTCTGAGATCTTAAAAGTGGGCATTGTGAGCGATTTCTTGAATTGCCTCACTTAATGTCACAAAATCCTTGGAGCAATTGGAATACTTGTCCCAAAGTACTAGCTAAAGAAGAAAAATATATTCAGCCTGCTGATTTATCCATAGAAATAATCTGTAGAAAGAATACTTGAGTGCTGAACCAATTTTATGCTGTCAACATCTGAAAAGAGTATTGCCCAGAGGAAAGCAGAAAAACTCTGAGGATCTGGAAATTCTGCAAGTTTTCTTGCTTTTTATTAAAATGATAGCTTTGGTACTCTGCTACATTTTCTTCACAAGAACAAAGTTTTTAAAAATTATTTTAAAAACTCAATTTAAACTAAGGAGTCTCAAGTAGATAAGTCTGGAACATACACTTGAAAGAACTATCTGATGTGCCCCATCATCTAGTTTGGATGTTGGTAATGAATGTCTAATGGCTTCCTGGGCTTGTCTGCCCCAAGGAATACAGTAGAGAGTAGAACAAATTGATTTATGCCTTCTTGGATATTAAAGTGTTATGGTGAATATATGCCTTAAACAAACTGTTAATAAGTATAAAAGTGAATATATATTCAGAAGTAATAAAGGGTAGGAGAAAACAATGTGTAGAGCCCAGGGGAAAAATGCAAAGAAAACAAGTAAATTACATTTTTGACAGATATGAGCAAAGATTTTTTAAGTGAATGACTTGACCACGTAATTAAGAAAGATAGCATGTTCACTTTCCTAAGAGAAAAGCAACAGAGCTAATCCTGTTTAAAGAGATAGGGTAATTTGCTTGGGGAAAGATCTGAAATGGTTATAGTTTTAACAGTTCCAATAGAGGAATAAGCAAACACAGCTTTAAAGAATTTTCATTATTTTTTCCAATTGTGTTACTGAAAGATTTTTAACATTAAATTTAAAAATTGATTATGCTAAGAAGGGTACTTGCTTAGTATGCACAAGTCCTCGGGTTGAGTTTCAGGCAATGAAATAGACAAGTAAATACATAAATAATTGGTAAAAGGCTATATAAATTATGTATGAGAGAAATGACTCAGCAGTTAAGAGGACATACTCTTCTTGCAAAGCACCAAAATTTGGTTCTCAGTAACCATATAGGCAGCTCACAACCACCTGTCACTTCAACTCTAGGAATTCTTCACTCTCTTCTAGCTGTCATAGTCAATGCTCTCTCTCTCTCTCTCTCTCTCTCTCTCTCTCTCTCTCTCTCTCTCTCTCTCTCACACACACACACACACACACACACACACACACACACACACACACACACACACACACACACACACACACACACACACACACAAACACACACACACCACAAGCCTATTGATATATCCATAACAGCCTGGTCTATACAATGAGTTCCAGGTGAGTGAGGACTACACAGTGAGACCTTGTGTCAAAACAAACAAATGAACAAATAAGCAAGCAAGAAAGGGGAAAAGAGAAAGGAAGAGGAAAGCAGGGAATGGAGGGTAGAGAAAAGCAGTAAATATGATAGATGACAAGATTTCTATTTTTAGCTTATAAAAAAAAACTATCCAAGAGAAAGAAATGTTTATAATGTTTCATATTTTAAACTAATATTTCAGCTGTACAAATAAAACATCAACATAAAACTAAAATAAAAAAACATATATTTAAAAAAAAGATTGTGAATTGCTTTTGTTTTACGAAGTTTGTATTTCGACTTATTCGTACTTTTATTTCTTTTACTTTCTTGTGTGTGTGTGTGTGTGTGTGTGTGTGTGTGTGTGTGTGACAAAGTTTTATTTGAACAAGCCTGTAGACCTACAACTCCTTATATGACTGGAAATGACCAAGACTTTTATTTCTTCATCCCAATCACAGGTGCTCAAACTTTTTACACTACAATTGTCAAATCCATCAACATGAGCCTTATCTATGTGCTAATTGAAAATGTACATTGTGAGATCCCAATTCCCATTTTCTAATATTATAAGAATGTAATTGAGCCTAGTATTCTGGATTATTTTGTACCCACATCAAGATTACAGTTACACAAATCATAGCAACTTTTACATATGTAAAAAAACCTATTTGCTTACTTGTAGTATTTCTTTATGGTTTCAGGATCAACCACTTAATAAGAAATAAGAAATTAGGGTCTCATTCCTAGGAAAAAATAATTCAATTCCTCTTAGAAATCTTAAGTTGCTTATAGTTCTCTGTATAGGAGTGGGGCCCCAGTGCTATTTTCTATTTCAATGTCAACATGTCTGTTGGTGCTATCATTGTTCAAGTCATGATTATACAGCAATATTATTGAGGTACCATACCTGTAGCCTCCCTGTCATTTCTTGGAGAAATTATCTCACAATAGACTTATTGATTCTGTGCTTATTAACCTATGTCTGTCTCCACACTCTTGATGTTTCCTTGGTCTAAAATAAAGGAGCTGTGTTATAGGTGTATTTATTAGGGACATGAACACCACAACCAATTGTTCTTGGCATTTTGACTATTTTTGGTTTACTGTGAGGGTTAAATCTGCTGCAAAGAAAGGCTCCTTTGATAAAGGATGAGAGATGTACATATCTCTGGGAATAAAGATATGCAAAGTTGGGAATTATGATAGTCTACTAAACTTCCAGCAGTAAATTATCCTCTAAGATACAGCATTTCAGTAACACCAGTTGTTTAGCTAAGTATCTAGTGTCTAGCATGATTTCTCTCCTGTTGAGCTGGGGTTAACTCCTATTAGACAGCTATTAGTTACCACCACATAAGAATGCCACTATTGCATCTTTAGTGATATTTTACCATGATTTTTATTGTTGTGCGTCATAGCCACTATAGTTAATTAGGAAATATGATTGTTTCTGTCTTGTGGCAACTTGAATAGCAACCTCTTGATACTGCAAAAACAGACCTTAGAAAGAAGGCTTCCTGGCCATGTCCAGCGCAAATGTCCTGAGTCCACAAACTATGTGGTATTTTGAATAAAATATGCTATATTTTCAGCGATAGGGCTACTTTAAACCATAGAAGGCAACCTTGCACATCACAAATCCCTTTAAAAGTCTCTTGAGCTACCCTAACCAACAATAAATAGGAGATTTCTAATGCCTAGTACTACAAAATGTGTTACATATCTATGGCTTTTGTGGGGAGCATTATAATTTATAATTGTAAGTTACACCAAGCAGTATACTTTATTTGGTATAGTTTTATTCAATATATACACATTTATTTATATGTTTTTTAGTCAAATTTTAATCTTAAGAAATATATCAGCCAGCAAACATCTGGGAGGCTCTTAAAGCAGTGTAAGATTCAGCATTCAGCTTTACTCTCATCAATTTTCCTAGAAGGTATTTTGTCTGTTTACACAGAGCTAGTTTGAAAGCCATGAGAGGACAATTGAATCCCAAGTCTGTGTTAGAAAGAGTATCTTTCAAATAATCAATAGCTACATGAAGTAGATATGGAATATAAATTCCACCTTGTAATACTATTGTCAGCACATTCTTCTCCTGTAAAACTTGCCCTCAAACTCACACCCAGGGGCTTACTTCCCTGTAATTTGTGATAGAACCTAGCACAATTGTAACATACACGCCTGTCAACAACTTCTCAGCTTGATGAAACTTTCTATTTATTTGACATATAGGTAATAAAAATGGTTGCTAGTAATGAAAAATAACGTATAAAGTGTTCCTGCTCTGGAAACTATAATCAATAACTTTCCAGAATATTGTGATTCAGATGACAAGCTCATTCTTAGCTTGTGCCATTCCCTCACTTTCAATTCATGAATTCCACCCATTAATGTAATTACTAACAACTCTTCTAGCACTGGATAAAAGGATATAACAGGACAGTTGAAAGTGGATCTAGCTGGAGTGGATGCTGAACTAAGCCACACAGAGCTAGTTTGAAAGCCATGAGAGGACAATTGAATCCCAAGTCTGTGTTAGAAAGAGTATCCTTGGGACCTTAGGACCTCTTGCCCTAGTTGGGGAGGAGATAAGGAGGTGGAAAGAAGAGAGAGTGACTGGGAGGGGCTGGAGGGGGAAGGGAGTTTGAACAAGGAGATACATGAATAAAAAAATCAGACTTTATTCATAATAAAAAATAAAAAGAAACCATGAACTCTTTAAAAAAGAAAAGATAAATAAGTGCTAATAAGTTTGTTAACTTTATCTTCTTTTTATATTGATTGAAATTAAAAAAAAAAAGCAAAGCATATCCAAGCTGCAAACCACAACCACTGAATAGCTTGGGATCTGAAACACCTTGGACCAGCACCTTGGAGCCTACTCCCACCAGAGGAACACCTGACCCAGTCTTGATGCTGGGGTGAGGAAAGCAGATCTGCCTGGAGTGGATGCTGAACTAAGCCACCTTGGGAACTTGGGACCTCCTGCCCTTGCTGGGGAGGAGATAAAGTGATGAAGAGAAAAGTCAGTGACTGGGAGGGGTGGGAGGGGAGGGAGGGGAAGGGAGTTTGAACAAGGGGATAAATGGATATAAAATATGATTTTATTCATAGTAAAAAGTCAAATAATAATAATAATAGATTACAAATAAAAAAACAATATTAAAATTTCCTGAATTGGGACTCAAAAAAATAAGTATTTCAAAACATTTTAACACTTTATATTATCTTTTATGCATATCTAGGCCCATTCCCTGTTTATAAACCATTTTTCTTTATATAGTTCTTAAATGCTAAAGAACTATCAAAAGAAAAAACTAACTGAATTACACTGTATACAATGGTAAAAATAGGTATCTAAGTATACATTTAATCACTCTTACTTTTATCAATAGAACACTGGAAAAGGAAAACAAGATAGAAAGAAGGATTGCATTACTGTGAAGTTTGTAGTATCTTAGAAAGACTGAAAGAATTAGGATGGAGCTTTCTTTGATCACAGAATATATGTTTAACAAGGCAGTAACTACAGAGTGTCAGACCACTGTCTAGGAACTAACATAATTAGACTAACTTTCTTAGTGTACTCTTCGCTAGCAGATTATATCTGATACAGTTCATTTAACTACTTGGGATCTTAGTTTTCTTATCTATATTTCTGAGAAAATAACATCATTATTTTGTTTTTTCATTTTTAAAGTATTTATTCATTTACCTTCTAGCGTCAGCTAATCCAATTTGAAGCATGGACCTGATGGGCTCACTGCCACAGATGGGGCTAGTGAGAGAGGAGAGGAGGGCAAAAAGGTTTCCTTGTTCTCAGGGAACCTTATTCTGGTCCAGAGGCTTCAAAAAAGCATCTAGTGTGCTACCTCGCCTCAGCACAGAACCACTAAATGGTTATTCCAATAAAGTACTCAACGCACAAAAACCTAGTGTAACAGTATTTATTTCAGTTACTCCTATCTGAACGTCCTTATTTTTCCAGAGCAGCAATTCATTTTATTATCCATTCTCTCCAATCCTTAAAGGCTTCCACAGGTTTCGACAAATTCACCTTGTCAGAACTATTTCTCCGAGTTGCTCTTGGTGCGTCGTTAGATTCATCATCAATCCACCTCAACAGTGCTTTGTATCTCGCTACAATATTGAAGCCAACAGCGCACTGCAGCTTGCGTAAGCAGATAGGGTAAAGGTTGAGAGGACGTCGGTCAGATTCCTCCAAGTGATTGGAGCCTTGCATTAAGCACGCTAGCCACTGGCAGTGTCACAGTCCAAATATGTGTCCAATCTCAAGGATTAAAGTCTTACAGTATCGCCATAGCAAAATACTAATGATCTCAGGACTGTAATAGTTATCAAAAATGGAGTACTCACTGGAAGATATTTGTTGGGGCTTCTTCACTTTGCCTTCATTCCGTGAGCTGTAGAAATCCTTGCCATACCTGTCAAAGCTGAATATTCCTACACCATCTGTCAAAGAGGCCTGTCCAAAGACAAAATTTCAGGAGTCTCGCGGGTACAGATGGATCAAACCCCAACAATGCAGAAGGCATCTTTGGGTTTCATCTTTTTCAGGAATGCCAGGATTTGCCCTGCATGGATCTGTAGGTTTTCTATATGCTCATTCACTCTAAAGGAACACTTCTTTGCAGAGACTGGAACTGGTCCTAAGAATTTTACAGTTAAACAAACAAACAAACAAACAAACAAACAAAAAAAAAAAAAGGGCTTCACAGTAGCCCTTAAGCTATTTAATATATTCTTCACTGATAACTCTGGTGTTGTCTAGAGAGCCAATGGACTGAATATAGATAATGTGTTTCTTCGGACCAGGTGTGTTTCTGTGGTTATCAGTGAAAAACTGTTTGAAATCTTGGGGAGCTTCAGGGTGGGAAGTGATCCAATCTGACTGGGAATGCACAGTAATTGGTACAAAGATGGCTGGAAGACTTCATTCATCAACCGTCATTCCACAGCATCTAATTTCTTATACTGTGACACAAGCACTGGGTTCTTAGAGATTAGAGCTGTTTTTAGTGTGTGTTCAGAATGCTGTAGTACCTTCATGTTGTTGGGCTTTTTCCATTCATATCGAGTTCCTATGTGGTGCTTTCATTTTCCCATTGAACTGCTCAAGCAGATGTTCCACCACGAGGCTTTATAAAGGAGATGTCTCCAGTTGCTTTTTCCACTTAAGTTTTTCTAAGGACAGACATGTCTGGCAAAGGGGTGTGGAGGGCGCCTTCACCCGGCATCAGGCCCTTAGGCCACCCTCCCGCTCCCAGGGCGGTCCATGTTCGCATAACATCATTATTTTTATTTCAGAAAGGCACATGAACTATTGAAATTTAATTCCTCACAACAGGTCTCCATGCATAACAATGATGAACAATTAGACATAGAGCTGGATGGTCAGGTTCTCAAGTAAATGCTTTGTTCTTTGTTTACCGCATCCTAGAAAACTGGGCATCTACAATAAACAGGAGGAACATAGTTTAAGTATTCTATAAAAAGTGCTTAATGATAATACCAGTGACATATAGTATGGCTTTGAGATGGTTCTACATGTAGAAAGACCTTATTAAATGTTCTTCATTATAAGTATTGTGATGATCAAGAACTTTTCTCCCAATTATCTCCATCTACAATGTGTCTGAGGGACTAAATTTAGGTCATTATGCTACCCTGTCAGCATGTTTACCTCCTATGCCATCTCATCAGCTCTTCTTGTTATATATTTAAGAAGGTAAACTTAGGAAAACCTTTCTATTCTCTGTGTGAGTATTTTGTTGGTGCTTTCTCCTAAGCAATTATTATAATTTTAATTTAGTACTTACTGACAAATAATTACAATCTAGACATACTCTCTGTCTCCCACATGTCCATTAAGATTTTAAAATAAAGGTTTAAGAAATTTTATTACAAACAAAATAACCTGAAGCTATCCAAGAATCTTTTTTTTTTTTTTTTCCAATGAGGACATTCTTTATTTAAGTCACAACAGTGAACTAATAAAGAGTGGAGGGAAAAATTGAAAGGGGAATTAGAAATTATGACAAAAGGTCCAGAGAGTTGTTTCTCTGCTTAAGAGCATTTGAGGCTCTTAAAGAGGTTCAAAGTTCATGTCTTATATTTTTGGTTATGAGCCTAGCCTTTAATGGCTGAACCATCTCTCCAGCCATCAAAGTTCATTTCTTTTTTTGTTTTATTATTATTATTATTATTATTATTATTATTATTATTAACAAAGAAGTCATACTTTCTAACCTAGTATATCCTTATTCAAGTCCCTTCCCCCTCCCATCACATCAGGTCATTCTGAATCATTTTTTTTTTATTGTATTTAAAATGCATTGTCCTAACTGATAATATCTTGTGGGTTCTTGGTTGTTCCCTAGCACCAGGTTTCCTTCTGAACCCATAATGGCTCCTTCTAGCAGGATCTCCACTTATTTGTTCTCCCACTCTGTTTTCCTCCATTTAACCATCCAATTCTCTCATGTTTCTTCTCATATCCTTTCATTCCGTCCCCCATTTATGATCCCAATTTACTCAGGTGTCTTCTTTATTTCCATTTACCAGGGGGAGATGGAGGAGATGGTGCCTAAACTGGCCTTTCCCTATTATCATATGAATGACCACACTAATTGTCATTATAGAACCTTCATTCAACAGTTTATGGAGGCAGAGATCCTTTGCTATACAGCAAGTTGAGCTACTGGTCCAGCATGAACAGAGAGATTTGGATCATGATGGAGAGATCTGTGGAGTAGGCTGTCTTGTGCTGTTGGGAGCTCATAGACTCTGAAAGGGCAGCTGACTAAACTTCATGGAATGGATCTGGACCCTTTGAATGTGGATGACAATCAAAAGATGTGGGGAGTTTGTGCAGTCTGTTTCAGTCAGACCAGAGACACTGATACTATGGTAACTCTTTTTATTTTATTTTACTTTTATTTTTTGTTATTTTCTTCCCAGCTCACCTTGTTCCCTCCCCTTGTATGATTCCAATTTACTCAGGAGATTTCTCTATTTTTCCCTTCTAAGGGGGATCCATGGATGTCTCTCTTAAATTCCTCCTGTTACCTACTTTCTCAAGGATTGTGGATTGTAGCCTGGTTATCTTTTGTTTTATATATAAAATTTGCTTGAATGAACACATACCATGTTTATCTTGAAGAGTTTGGGTTACATCACTCAGGAAGATACCCTCCGGATCCATCCATTTTCTTGAAAATTTCAGGATGTCATTAAAAAAAAAAGAAAAAAGAAAAAAGAAAACAGCTGAGTAGTACTCCATTTTGTAAATGTATCACATTTTTTTCTTTTTATTTATTCTTCAGTTGAGGGTCATCTAGGTTGTTTCCAGGTTCTAGCTATAATAAATAATGCTGTTATGAATATAGTTGAGCTAATAGCTTTGGGGTAAGAATGTACACCCTTTGGGTATATACCCAATAGTGGTATTACTAGGCTATTGGGTAGGTTGATTCCCAATTTTCTGAAGAAGTGCATTATTGATTTCCAGATGTACAAGTTTATATCCCCACCAGTGATGGAGGAATATTCCCCTTGCCCCACATTTCTTCCACCATAGGCTATCATCTGTGTTGCTGATCTTAGCCATTCTAACAGGTATAAGATGGTATCTCAAAGTTTTTTGATTTGCATTTCTTTGATGGGTATTTTTACTATTTTTTACTATTTTTACTATTTCTATAAATACATTAAAGGGTATTTTCCACTATTTTTTTCTATCAGATTCAGTGTACTTATCTGGGTTTATGTAGAGGTATTTGATCTACTTGGACTTGAGTTTTGTGCAAGGTGTTAGATAATAATCTATTTTAATTCTTCTATATACCACCATCTAATTATTTCAACCATTTGTTGAAGATGCTCTCTATTTTTCATTATACAGTTTTGGCCTTTTTGTTAAAGATCAAATGTTCACAGGTGTGTAGATTTATTTCAGGGTATTTAATTAGATTCCTCAGATTGTTCCTCAAGTCTGTTTTTATGCCAGTACCAAGCACCAAGTAGTTTTTATTACTGTAGCTCTATAGTATAGTTTGAAGTCTTGGTTTTTGTTGTTGTTGTTACTCTAGATGAAGCTGACCATTATATTTTGAAATCTATGAAGAATTGTGTTTGGACTTTGATGAGGATTGCATTAAATATGTACAATGCTTTTGGTAAGATTGCCATTTTTAGTATGTTGATCCTACCTATCCAAGAGCATGGAAGATCTTTTCATTTTCTGTTCTCTTCTGAAGTTTCTTTCTTTCATGACTTAAAGTTGCTATCATACAGGTCTTTCTCTTCATTAGTTAGAGTTACTACAAGATATTTGATGTTATTTGCAGTTATTCTAAAGGGTGATGTTTCTATGATTTCTTTTTCAGCTTTTTTATTACTTGTGTATACATATACACAAATAATATGTGTATATAGCAGGGCTATGGAATTTTTAGTTAATCTTGTATCCTGCTACATTGCTGAAGGTGTTTATCAGCTGCAGTAGTATAAAGGCAAACATTTAATTATTGTTTGCTTATAGGATTCAAAAGTTTAGTTCATTATTTTCATGGTGGGAAGCATGGTGGCATGTAGTCAGACAAAGTGTTGTAGAGAGTTCTCCATCCAGATCTGGAGGGAGCAAGGAAAGAGCAAGCCAATTAGCCTAGTTACAGCTTCTAAAACAATCCTACCCACAGTGACACACTTCCTCCAACAAGACCACACATACTCCAACAAAGCCATGCCATAGTAATAATATGCATAATGAAGAAGCACAAGTATTTAAGACAAAACTCTAAATGAATGTGGAGAGCCTCTCCAATTGAGTCATCTTTAGTCATCTTTGTGTGATTGTGTAATGCTACTGTGGGATACAATGAGTCTACTATGTATGATTAACTTAAATAAAAACAAATACTGAAATACTAGATCAATAGAATTGGCAATGAACATAACTACTAAGAAACAAACTAGTATGCAGTTTGTTTAGCCAGAATATACTGCACAAAGGAAGATTGAAATTCCATGCAAGTGGGAAAATAATGATATAAGAATTTATCACACCTCTTAACATGACAAATTATTTTAAATTTTGAAGTATTTATTTCTAGGCCTTATTATTTAACACTTCAGGCTGAATTTGACTTTGGGTGAGTAAAACTGATTAATTTATACTCAGTAGATATTTTGAGAGGGTTCTATTTAATTAGTTTTCAGGTACATGTTTCAAGATATCTTCCTTCTCTTGAAATATCTATTACTGGCAATGTGAGTGCAAAGAACAGTTTAAACTATTTACAATTTCACTCTACAAAGCAATATAATTCTATTAAAAATAGAAGATAAATATATTATGAAAATATGCAGAAAGTATCTATTAACTATAAAGAAACGAACACACTCAGAAGTAATGCTATTGGGACAATTGTCTATATAACAAGTCTACATAACATACTGCTTTGACTATCTTAGAGAGTGCAATGTTGCTGGAATATAAAGTATACGTTCATGAAAAGTGACCTTTGACAGGCAGTGAATGACATTTTACTTAATATAACCAACACTACAAGTATATCCTCATCCTTTATACAACTTGTCAATGTTTCAGGCCAACAATTGCTCTAGCTATTGATGCTGTTCACTCTCCTTCTGATAGGAAAAGATGCAAAATATCTCGACCAATTTCAGTTTTAAGAAGGTTAAACTTGTAAAAACAATTATTTTTGAGAGAAAAGGTCACTGGTTTTCTAAACACAAAGGCTTAGTACCATCATAAAAGAGAATTTATTTTATTGAATGAATGATGATCCAAGAAGGTCACGGTAGTTGAAAAAGAACAATTGCAGGTCATGAGCATATAAATCTTGAAAGAGGTTTCTTTCATTTAAGAGAGCAGGATTATTATACTATTTGGTAAAAGTGCAAGAAGCAATAGGAGGTTACTGATGCGATAAAAGTACCAATTAAGGCTTTAAACAACTTGAATGTAAAATTTTACTAATTCTGAACCTGTTAACATTTATGAATAGAACAATGCTTATCATTTACATAGTTTTTGAAAGATAATACAGAACAAAAAATTAATAAAATTTAATTATTCAATATGCACTTTGTTTTCTAATCAGTATAAAATAATTTAACTTATATTTCACATTATGTTGTCTATTTGTTTATTTTATTTGTTTACTATTTTTCTTGTATAATTATAATTTAAGATACCCAGATTTAACAAAAAATAATTACAATAATTATGAATATCCAAGGTATTTGTGATGTTTCTTTTTCAAATTCTGGAGCAGTTGAGGAATACATATCTCACAAAATGTAAAGTTATCTCTCTGTAATATTTTATCCACAAGTTATTCGCTATGAATTATGAACCAAAATTGTAATGAAACACAGTCAAGAGATTTGGTGTTAATTACCTTTTATAATACTCATAGAATTAAATATTGGGAACATATTATCTACCACAAAGCCATAAGTAAAACAGTGAATAAGAACCAGATTTCTTAGCATGCTCAGTGCATAAAATACTTTTCTCTGGATCTGAGCATAGTGACATACATAATTTTTTCATTGTGTGCCTTTTAAAATATTTAATTTCAGCTCTGACACATATAGAGTCTGAAATTCAAAATGTTTTTAATCTTAGAAAGACAAAGCAGGCTAAACATACCAAAACCTGACTTTTAAAACAAGTTAGAAAATTTGTGTTTCAGGGCAGCTGAAAGCCCAGAATGGCACCAGATAGTTTAATTCAAACAGATGTACACAGAAACAGACTTACTAGGATCTAAACTTCTGGAGTAAGATGTGGCAGAAAAAAATGATAATTTGGTTGATTGCTAGAAGCAAATAAAAATGAGAAACTGCCCCAGAGCTATTAGAGAATTTAAGTCCAAATACTCTTTTAGCCTCACTATTAAGAATTTACAGCTGACCTTTACCTACCTTGTAAAGTAGGAGAAAAAAAGATAATCATTGTAAAATATTTGTAGTAGGTTTTCTAGGAGTGGGATGGATATAAAATTGAAAATAAGAGATAGAACATATACTATACATACACATATATACATATATATAGTTGTACATACATATATATTCAAATAAAATCTTCTTATGGTGAAAAGTAGGCAACATGGAGTGTTGAGGTAACCAGAGAGAAACTCAGAATCTAAAGGGAAAGCTTGAAGTGAGAAAAAAATAATAATAATGGGACAGAAAAGCAGACTTCTAGGGATCTATCTTGGGCTTAACAGGAGAGAGAAAAAGTGAGACAACTTGAATACTAAGCAGAAATAAAACTGGCAAAGAAAATAAAATGGAAAATTGGAATATTAAAATATATTAGAACACTGGGTCATTCATAAAGCAAACAACATATATATATTCTAAAGAAGAAAAGAGAATCAGAGGCAAAAACAGAGAAAGTCTTTGAAATAAGAATTGTTGAGAAATATAACATTCATTATAGACATAAAATCTCAGAAGAATGAAGAACACCAGAGTGCATTGTATTTAAAACATGAATAGTAATACATATACTAAAGCTGTAAAGCCATCCACAAAGCCACAAAAATATCTAGAAATCATATAACGAAAACAAATTTCCTGTCTTCTCAAATAAAAATACTAAACCAGATTCTCATCAGAAACCATGTAAGTAGAATGATAATGGACTATTATAACAAAAATGTTAAAAGTTCAAATTTGAGCATTCTGTGACTATGTGTATCTGTAATTGCAACACTAGAAAGGATGAAACTAGAAGACTATGAGTTTAAATCTTCTCAGGGCTTCATGGAAAAACTATGTCTCAAAAATCAAACCAAAACAAAATATACAAAACTATAATATTATCCTATATATCCTATAAATATTAATGATTCATCTAAAGTTAATAACGACAAGTTAAAGGGAAAATATGGGAAATTATTTTTAGGAAATTTGTTTTATTTATTTAATCCAGAATTAAATATATTTTATAAAAATAATAAAATAATGGAAATTAGAACTCCATCCACATTAATCAAAAATTAGAAATGGTGTAAATAAAATTTTTAACGATTGAATCTAAAATATATGTACGTTATTAATAACTATATAGTTGGCAATTAAAAATTTTTTAAATGACATAATAACAACAATCTTAGAAGGGACTGAGGGGGGATTATAAGTATGGTTATGACATCTACCACGTCAAGAAGCAAATATTTAAATACTCCTGTCATACTTAGTATTCTTCCATAGAATTGTTCCTGATAGCAGTGAAATGTTAAAGGAGATAAAAATTTATAACTCAAAAATAACACATTTTAAATCCAGAATTATATTTGAAGACTTGGAGATATTTTTTTGATATTTGACAGAACAAGCAAGAGAAATATCTGTATATATCAATATTTATTTCTACATCTCTATCATCTATATAGTCATCATCTGTCTATTGAATAAATATGCATGTAAAAACACACACAACCATAGTTGACCTAATCATATATATATATACATATATATATAATACAGCCTATTCACCTCCAATAGGATAAACATTGTCATAATTCATATATGAATGTTAACTTCTAAAGATATTCTTGTGATCACACTGAATTTTGAATACTTAAAAATATGTAAAGTATTTTTTTATTATTATTATGAACAAAGAAGTCACATTTTCTAACCTTGTATATCCTTATTGAAGGTTCCTACCCCCCCTACCACCACGTCAGGTCATTCTTTCTTCTCCACAAATCCCCATCCCATCCCTGGGCAGGCTGCAGGCAGTCCCATGTCCCAGTGCCCCAAGTTTGCTTAGTTCAGTCTCCAATCCTGACAGATCCAGTTTTCTCCCCTCTCCCTCAAGTCTGAGTCAGGTGTTCCTCTAGGGTGAGTGGGATCCAAGGTGTCAGTCCAGGGTGTTTCTGATCCCAAGCTGTTCAGTGATTGTAGTTTGCAGCTTGGGCATGTTTTGCATTTTTCTTGTTTGTTTAGAGTCCACTAATGAGTGAGTGCATCCCCTGCTTATGTTTCTGAGTTTGTGATACCTCACTCAGTAGGATATTCTCCAAATCCATCCATTTGCCTGCAAATTTTAAGATATCATATTTTCTTACTGCTGAGTAGTACTACATTGTGTAGATGTACCACAGTTTGTTAATCCATTCTTCAGTTGAGGGGCATCTAGGTTGTTTCCAGGTTCTTGCTATTACAAATAATGCTGCTATGAACATAGTTGAGCTAATGCCTATGGAGTGTGACTGTGCTTCTTTAGGGTAAACACCCAGAAGTGGTATTGCTTGGTCCTTGGGGAGATTGATTCTTAGTTTTCTGAGAAATCACCATACTGCATTCCAAAGTGGCTGAACAAGCTTACACTCCCACCAACAATGGAGGAGTGTTCCCCTTGCTCCGCATCCTCTCTAGCATAGACTGTCCTCTATGTCTTTTATCTTAGCCAATCTAAAAGGTGTCAGATGGGATCTCAAAGTTGTTTTGATTTGTATTTCTCCTATGGCTAAAGATGATGAGCACTTTTTCAGGTGCCTTTCAGCCATTCGTAATTCTTCTGCTGAGCATTCCCTTTTTAGATCTGAACCCCATTTTTTGATTGGGTTATTCAAGGTTTTGGGCTCTAGATACTTGAGTACTTTATATATCTTAGATATCAGTCCTCTATCACTTGTAGGGTTGGTGAAAATCTTCTCATTCTGTAGGCTGTCGTTTTGTCCTATTGACAGTATTCTTGGCTTTACAGAAGCCTCTTAGCTTCAAGAGATCCCAATTATTGATTATTGTTCTTAGTGTCTGTGCCACTGGTGTTATATTTAGGAAGTGTTCGTCTGTGCTAATTTGTTGAAGTGTAGTTCCCACTTTCTTTTCTATCAAGTTCACAGTGGCTGGGTTTATGTTGAGGTCTTTGATCCACTTGGATTTGAGTTTTGTGCAGGGTGACAGGCTCAGATCTATTTGCATTTTCTACACACTTCCATCCAGCTATGCCAACACCATTTGTTAAATATACTATCTTTTTCCACTGAATATTTTGGGCCTCTTTGTCAAAGATCAGGTGTTCATAGGTTTTTGGGTTAATGTCTGGATCCTCAATTCTATTCCATTGATCCACACGTCTGTTTTTATGCAGGTACCAGCCTGTTTTTATTACTGCAGCTCTATAGTATAAATTGAAGTCAGGGATGGTGATACCTCCTGAGGTTCTTTTGTTGAGTAAAATAGTTTTGTCAATCCTGGCTTTCCTGTTATTCGAAATGAAAATGAGTATTGTTCTTTCAAGGTCCAAAAAATATTGTGTTGGGATTTTGATGGGCAGTGCATTGAGTCTGTAGATTGCTTTTGGTAGAATTGCCATTTTACTATGTTGATCCAATATATCCAGTAACATGGGAGAGCTTTCCATTTTCTGATATCCTCTTCAATTTATTTCTTCAGTGATTTAAAATTTTTGTCAGATAGGTCTGTTCCTTCTTTGGTTATAGTGGCTCCAAGGTATTTAATAGTATTTGCTGCTATAATGAAGGATAATGTTTCCCTTATTTCTTTTTCAGCTCTTCTATCTTTAGTGTATAGAAGGGCTACTGATTTCTTTGAGTTAATCTTATACCCTGCTACATCCCTGAAGGTGTTTAAGCCATTGCAGTTCCTTAGAAGAATTTTGTGGGTCACTTATGTATACAATCATAACATCTGCAAATAGAGATAGCTTCACTTCTTCTTTTCCAATTTGTATCCCCTTAATCTCCTTTCTTTCTCTTATTATTTTAGCTATAACTTCCAGAACTATGTTGAATAGATAAAGGGGGAGAGAGGACATCCTTGTCTAGTTCCCCACTTTAGTGGGATTGCTTTGAGTATTTCTCCATTAAGTTTGTTACTGGCTGTCAGCTTCTTGTAAATCACCTTTATTATATTAAATATTTTCCTTGTATTCCTGATCTCTCCAGGGCTTTAATCATAAAGGAGTGTTGGATTTTGTCAAAGACTTTTTCAGCATCTAAGGATATGATCATGTGGTTTTTGTTCCTTTAGTTTGTTTATATGATGGATAACGTTTATGGTTTTTAATAAGTTAAACCAGCCCTGTTTTTCTGGGATGAAGGCTCCTTGGTCATGGTGGATGATATTTTTTATACATTGTTGTATAGTGTTTGATAAAATTTTGTTGAGAATTTTAGCATCAATAATCATGAGGGAAATTGGTCTATAATTCTCCTTCTTTGTTGTATCTTTGAGTGACTTGGATATTAGGGTAATTGTGGCCTCATAGAAGGAATTTGGCAATATTCCTTCAGTTTCTACTGTGTAAAATAGTTTGAGGAGTAACGGTAGTAATTTTTCTTTGATTGTCTGATAGAATTTGGCGTTGAAACCATCTGGACCAGGACTTTTAAATTTGGGGAGGCTTTTAATGACAGCTTCAATTTCCTTAAGGTTATAGGCCTGTTTAGGTGACTAATCTGATCTTCATTTAATTTTAGTAGCTGGTACCTGTCCAGAAAGCTGTCCATTTCATCGAGGTTTTCCATTTTTGTGGAATACAGATTTTCAAAGTATGATCTGATAATTCTCTGTATTTCCTGGGGGTCTGTTGCTATGTCCCCCTTTTCATTTCTGATTTTGTCGATTTGAACATTCTCTTTCTGTTTTTTGATTAGTTTGGCTAAGGGCTTATCTATCTTGTTAACTTTCTCAAAGAACCAACTCTTAGATTCGTTGATTCTTTGTATTGTTCTTTTTGTTCCAATTGTATTGATTTCAGCTCTAAGTTTGATTATTTCCTGCCATCTACGCCTTCTATTTGAGTTTGCTTCTAATTGTTCTAAGTCTTTCAGATGAGCTGTTAGGTCGCTAGTGTGAGATTTCTCTAGTTTTTTTTTTTTTTTTTTTTTTTTTTTTTTTTTTTTTTTTTTTTTTTTTTTTTTTTTTTGTTTGTTGTTT
>PVIH01000553.1:243274-327116 GCA_004025045.1 Sigmodon hispidus | reverse complement strand
CTGGCTGCAACACACTGAAGCTGGAATCAAGCTAGGGGGATGTTCACACACCAACATTTTCTACTTTACAAAAAGCCCCAACAAAGGTAAAGTAGTGGTGGAACAGATTGCTTTGAATCCTGTATTGTATAAAAGGAGCAATGCAGTATCCTGGAAGAACCTGACTTTGGAGCCAGAAGACCAAGCTGCACACCTGTCCAATCATTTGCTAACAGTTTCCCAATGACCATTTGAGAGATGTTTTCACTTCTGCAAGTTCTCTCTTTCTCTTGTATTAGGTTCTGGTGGCAATACCTACACCAAGTGGCTTGCTGTGTTTAATGAGCCTAGTTGTGCCCGGCAGACGATGAACACTCATGAGTGCTAATTGCCTTGAGAGAAGGGATGGTGCAAGGTGACACTAATTTGGTCCTTGATTAGCCAACTCTTTACTAGGAAGTGTGCTCATCTTTTCAAGCTTTAGTTTGCCAATCTAATGACACCTATATTGACAGACGCTAGTTATCAGATTACCCTTGTCCTAATGGCTGTTCCTTGATTTTCTGCTACCCTCTTTGTTTCTGCCTCTAGACTGAAGAATACCTCTGAAGGGCACTGGCTGCTCTGGTGCTGCCTCAGGTGTGGTTCTGGCTCCCAAGTCCATCACCAGGCCCAGAACTCCTGTGCTTCCTTCCTCTTACACATTCAGGGAGCCTCTGAATTTTTCTGAAGTGTTGGGGGCAGATTGTATTCATTGCGATTTTGGCAGCATCTTTCTAGAATTTTCTGTCATGTTGCTTAAACAGGGACTGCTTTGTTGACACACATTAGCCATATGGGAGCGATTTGGACGGTGCTGCTGACAGCCATATCTGGGTTGCTGTTTGTCTTTTTACCCCTAGTCCTGAAACAGTTCAGGGCTGGGAGATTTCATTGACACTTAGTGGAGACATCGTTTTCCTTCTCTCTCCTTCCCTCTCTGCACAATTTGCTTCACATTTGCAGATGCAGGTGAAATGCTTCGAGCCCATCAGAATGGACCAAGCCACGCCAGCTTCAGCACCTTCTATTTTAAGAAGCATGCTATCACTTTCCACTGACATAGCTGTGAAAAAAAACCCAAAATGACCAAACAGTCAACTGTGAAAAATAAGATAATAAGATGAGTCAGAGGGAGAAGTTCAAAGCTAAGTAAAGAACTATTACAAATATAAAGGCAGGGTGATGATAGGAGAAGATTATGGGCTGTTTGCGGAGTCAGACAAGAAAGCCTATGCAAATTTTAATTAAAAATTCCAGCACTGTCACTTATTCAGAGAGATTGCAAATGTTTATTATAACTATTTCTTCTAGCTGAGAAGTGGAAATTTTGATCAAATTTTGGAAGGGACAAGAGAGAAAACATTGAGATGATTTCTTACTTCTAGGTGACTTTGGGTCACATGTTAGATTTGGGGATGTTCTCCATGTGAGGCAGCCGAAGCAAATGGACTAGGTTGTCAGAAAACACTCTTGTTAAATATTCTGAACACTCAATGGTTTTCATGATGAAAATCCCTTGGTAACTACAGAAATAGAATATGGAGTGAGTGGCATGAATTTTTACATGTAAAAAAAATTTACAACTGATAAACAGTGTGAGAGCAATCTGAGCAAATGAATTTATTTCTTTCAGACTTGCAGTTGAGAGTCAGCCAGTTACCTGAGAAGGCCCACAGGGGGTTTCCTAGGATGGCAAAAATATTCCTTCCTCCTTCCCATATATGATGTAGTTAACATGCCTTATTGCTTAAATTTAGACCATTTCATTAAACAGTGATAGTGTTCAGAATGTGATTGGGCCCAATATTAACTTTTAGCTGGGCTGTTAAATTTAAAATTGGTAGAATGATAGAAAATGGGGATTCTAGTTATCTCAGTTAACTCATCCTCTTTGAGGAGGAAGATCTTTTTAACATGAGAACTTGCAGAATACACCCAAAATATGCAGATTGCTACTCTGTTGTTATGAGTCTCTTGATACTAAAACAATGGGTGGGTGGTGGGATGGGGGTGGGGGATGCTTCAGGGGAGTTTCTGGAATGTTTGCCCAGGAAACTTAATGTCTTGACTGGGATGGCAGCCAAAACCACATTTGTCAAACTCAT
Source organism: Sigmodon hispidus (assembly GCA_004025045.1). NCBI lineage: Eukaryota > Metazoa > Chordata > Mammalia > Rodentia > Cricetidae > Sigmodon > Sigmodon hispidus. Next base: position 324,990 of record PVIH01000553.1, on the reverse strand, counting down.
TAATTGTACTTCTAAAATAAATGTGAAATTTATTATGTGTTAATTATACTTCAATAAGGTTGAATGAAAAAATTGATTTTTACTGAGACAGAGCCTAAGTATAAATGAGGAAAATTATTGAGCTGAAGGCAATTATCAGATATATAAAATAAGAATAGGAATAGATGTGAAACTTTTCAGAAAATTAGAATGCACAGTCCTATGAAAATGCAATCTTTATTTGTTGATTCAATTTACCATTTTTAATATAAGAATTGAGGATTTTTGTCATCATTTATTTAATTACTATTAGATCTGATTAACAATATCCAGAATCCAGATTCCTCAGAATTTATTTAATATAATATTTGGGTAGGAAAAAAATACAGATATTTCTTTAAATGTGAACAAACATGCAAAGTGTCTTTGCTTCATATTTTACTTCTCTAAGTAAAATGTATGTCTTGAAAAAAAGGTGATGATTGCATTTTTTTGCTTTTGTTTCCTTTGGGGCTGTGTTTCTCTGTGGGTTGCTTTCTCCGTTTAGATGGAAGTTGGTGTGTTCAGGTGTGCTGAGTATCAAATGTGGTCTTGGGACAGCTTCTCCTTTATTATCAGGAGTGGCTACTGGCTTCCAAAGGGAAACCTGACATCAAATCTGAAGGATGCAATGCTCAGATCCAGGCTCTAGGCTAAGCACTACTTCCCATGTCTAAAAGGGCATCTGGTATAGTTGATGTGCAATCGTTTTTAGTAGCTATCCTCTGACCCAGCCATTTTTCTCCAACTCATTTATTTATTTTAAATCTTGTGTATGTGTTCTGGAAAGTGTCTATGTAGGGCAGAGTTGTTGGTTCACCTGAAGCTGTAGTTACAGGCAGTTGTGAGTCACTTGCATTATTGCTGAGAATCAATCTCAGATCCTCAGGAAGAACAACACATGCCCTTAACCACAGAGCCCCCACTTCGGCACTGACTCAGTCAATTTTATTTCTTATTTGAAATACCATAAGGAACTAGAAATTTCCCTCTTATTTCTAGTGATCTGAATTTATTTCAAAGTTAAAACTTTATTGGATACCTAGTTACAGTGTGCACTGATAACTTACTATCTGCATAAATGATGATAAAATGGAAGTTTCCTCTGCAGGCATTTCTTATCTTGGTGAATCAAGCACATATTGAAAGATTGTAGCATATTCTCTAGTGGACTTGGAAATCTATACAGGATAAAAATGATAATTTATCCATGTTAGAGAAAATCTTCTCACACTAGTTGAACCCTCCCATAATATCCACTATGATTTGGGGATCTAATTTGAACTCATTTGTTCTGCTTCAAGTAATGCCAATTTAATGATCCATTATTGTAATTGTAGGATAGTAAAAATGCCTAACATTCTAAGACCCAGTGTGATCCAAAATGTTTCTCATGGAAACCTAATATCTCATAGAATGATCTGAGCAAAACTAAGAAGTTCATGTTAGATAAGCCTGGGGAATGTGTTATAGTGCCGCAGTTTCATTGTATCTCATTTAGAAAATGAGTGTCTTACTACAGTGAAGATCCACAACTGACTCTTCCTAATTCAGCACTGCTCAATTATCCATCACACCTCCTCATGTGTTAAGAAACATTGATTCTCAGGAAAAAAATGCTTTGAAAACTTTTTTGTAAGAAAAAAAGTATCAGCTTTAATTTTCAAACAACTAAAGTACTTATAGAATATAAGCTACTTTCTTCAACCAACTAGTAGGTAATATAATAAGGAAAATATACAGTCATCCAAACATTCAGCTATCCATTCATTTCCTTGCCTACCTCTCTGTCTGTCCATCCATCCATCCATTCATCCATCGATCCATCCATCCATCATTTTTTCTTACTGCTGAGTAGTACACCATTGTGTTAATGTACCACATTTTGTTAATCCATTCTCAGTTGAGGGGCATCTAGGTTGTTTCCAGGTTCTTGCTATTACAAATAATGCTGCAATGAACATAGTTGAGCTAATGCTTTTGGGGTGCACATGTGCATCTTTAAGGTATATACCAAATATTGGTATTGCTGGGTCCTTGGGGAGATTGCTTTCCAGTTTTCTAAGATAACGCCATACTGCATTCCAGAGTGGCTGAACGAGCTGACACTCCCACCAACAGTGGAGGAGTGTTCCCCTTGCTCCACAACCGCTCCAGCATAGGCTGTCATTTGTGTCTGTAATCTTACCAATTCTGACAGGTGTAAGGTAGTATCTCAAAGTTGTTTTGATTTGCATTTCTCTGATGGCTAAAGATGTTGAGCACATTTTCAAGTGCCTTTCAGCCATTCATAATTCTGCTGAGAATTACATTTTTAATTCTGAATTCTAAGTTTTTTATAAAATATTTTTTATTATGAATAAAGTCATATTTTTTATCCATGTATACCCTTATTTAGACTCCCTACCTCCTCCCACACCTACCAGTCACTCACTCTTCTCTCCATCACTTTATCTTCTTCCTACCAATGACAGAGGGTCCGAAGGTCCCAAGGTAGCTTAGTTCAGCATCCACTACAGGCAGGTCCACTTTGCTCACCCCAACATCAAGACTGAGTCAGGTGCTTCTTTGGAAGGAATGGGCTCCAAAAGGCCCGTCCAATGGGCTTTGGATCCCAAGCTGATCAGTTCTTGTGGGTTGCAGCTTGGACATGCTTAGCTTTTTGTTTAAAGTCCACTAATGAGTGAGTACATCCCCTGCTACTCTTTCTGGGTTTGAGATACCTCGCTCAGGAGGATATTCTCCAAATTCATCCATTTGCATGCAAATTTTAGTATATCAATTTTTCTTACTGCTGAGTAGAACTCCAATGTGTAATTGTACCCCAGATTGTTATTCCATTCTTCTTTAATCTTAGTCAATCTGACAGGTGTAAGGTGATATCTCAAAGTTGTTTTGATTTGCATTTCTCTGATGGCTAAAGATGTTGAGCACTTTTTCAAGTACCTCTCAGCCATTTGTAATTCTTCTGCTGAGAATTCTCTTTTTAGTTCTGAACCCATTTTTGATTGGGTTATTCAAGGTTGTGAGCTCTAGCTTTTTGAGTTCCCTATATATTTTAGAGATCAGTTCTCTGTCACTTGTAGGGTTGGTGAAAATCTTTTCCCATTCTGTAGGCTGTCATTTTGTCTTATGGATTGTATCCTTGACTTTCCAGAAGCTTCTCAGTTTCAGGAGATCCCACTTATTGATTGTTGTTCTTTTTTTTTCTTCTTTATTTATTTTGTATTTATCAAAAAAAAAAAACCCAGTAAAATGAATTTAAAGTGCTGAAAAGTTAACAATAACAATAAAGAAGATAAAAATCATAAACATGACTAATCAAGGGTGATAATGCAAATAAGATTGCTACACATATATTTACTTTGTGTTCAGCTTTCCCTTTGAATTTTTTTTCCATCCCTATATATCCTTATTCAAGGTCCCTTCCCCCTCCCACCACATCAGGTCATTTTTCTTCTCCACATCTCCCCATCCCTTCCCTGGTCAGGGAGCAGACAGTCCTATGGTCCCACTGACCCAATAATGCTTGTATCAGTCTCCACTCCTGGCAGATCCAGCTTTCTCCCCCCCCCCCCACAAGAGTGAGTCAGGTGTTCCTCTAAGGGGAGTGGGATCCAAGGAGTCAGTCTAGGGTGTTTCTGATCCCAAGCTGTTCAGTGGTTGTGGTTTGCCGCTTGGGCATGCTTGGCCTTTTTTCTTGTTTGTTTGTTTAGAGACCACTAATGAGTGAGTACATCCCCTGCTTATCTTTCTGAGATTGTGATACCTTGCTCAGGAGGATATTCTCCAAATCCAGACATTTCCCTGCGAATTTTAGGATATCATTTTTTCTTACTGTTGAGTAGTATTCCATTGTGTAGATGTACCAGAGTTTGTTAATCCATTCTTCAATTGAAGGACATCTAGGTTGTTTCCAGGTTCTTGCTATTACAAATAATGCTGCTATGAACATAGCTGAGCTAGTACCTTTGGAGTGTGAATATGCCTTTTTAGGGTATACACCCAGAAGTGGTATTGCTGGGTCCTTGGGGAGATTGATTCTCAATTTTCTGAGAAACCGCCATATTGCATTCCAAAGTGGCTGAACAAGCTTACACTCCCACCAACAATGGAGGAGTGTTCCTTGTGCTCCGCATCCTCTCCAACATAGGCTGTCATCTGTGCCTTTTATCTTAGCCAATCTGACAGGTGTTAGGTGGTATCTCAAAGTTGTTTTGATTTGCATTTCTCTGATGGCTAAAGACGATGAGCACTTTTTCAGGTTCCTTTCAGCCATTCGTAGTTCCTCTGGTGAGAATTCCCTTTTTAGATCTGTACCCCATTTTTTGATTGGGTTATTCAATGTTTTGGGCTCTAGATTCTTGAGCTCTTTATATATCTTAGAGATCAGTCCTCTATCACTTGTAGGGTTGGTGAAAATCTTTTCCCATTCTGTAGGCTGTTGTTTTGTCCTGTTGACAGTGTCCTTGGCTTTGCAGAAGCTTCCTAGCTTCAGGAGATCCCACTTATTGATTGTTGGTCTTAGTGTCTGTGCCACTGGTGTTATATTTAGGAAGTGGTCGCCTGTGTCAATTTGTAGAAGTGTATTTCCCACTTTCTTTTCTTTCAAGTTCAAAGTGGCTGGGTTTAAGATGAGGTCTTTGATGCACTTGGATTTGAGTTCTGTGCAGGGTGACAGGCTCGGATCTATTTGCATTTTTCTACACACTTCCATCCAGCTATGCCAACACCATTTGTTAAATATACTATCTTTTTCCCATTGAATGTTTAGGGCCACTTTGTCAAAGATCAGGTGTTCATAGGTTTTTGGGTTAATGTCTGGATCCTCAATTCTATTCCATTGGTCCACAAGTCTGCTTTTATGCCAGTACCAGACTGTTTTTATTACTGTAGCTCTATAGTATAGCTTGAAGTCAGGGATGGTGATACCTCCTGAGGTTCTTTTGTTGAGTAAAATTGTTTTGGCAATCCTGGCTTTCCTGTTATTCCAAATGAAATTGAGTATGGTTCTTTCAAGGTTCAAAAAATATTGTGTTGGGATTTTGATGGGCAGTTCATTGAATCTGTAGATTTCCTGTGGTAGAATTGCCATTTTTACCATGTTGATCCTTCCAATCCAGGAACATGGGAGAGCTTTCCATTTTCTGATATCCTCTTCAATTTCTTTCTTCAGTGATTTAAAATTTTTGTCAAAAAGATCTATTACTTCTTTGGTTATAGTTACTCCAAGGTATTTAATAGTATTTGCAGCTATTATGAAGGGTAATGTTTCCCTTATTTCTTTTTCAGCTCTTCTATCTTTAGTGTATAGAAGGGCTACTGATTTCTTTGAGTTAATCTTGTATCCTGCTACATTGCTGAAGATGTTTATCAGCAGTAGCAGTTCCTTGGAAGAATTTCGTGGGTCACTTATGTATACAATCATATCATCTGCAAATAGAGATAACTTCAGTTCTTCTTTTCCAATTTGTATGCCCTTAATCTCTTTTCGTTCCCTTATTTTTTTAGCTAAAACTTCGAGAACTATATTGAATAGATAAGGAGAGAGAGGATATCCTTGTCTAGTTCCTAATTTTAGTGGAAGTGCTTTGAGTTTTCTCCATTAAGTTTGATACTTGCTGTCGGCTTCTTGTAAATAGCCTTTATTTTATTTAGGTATTCTCCCTATTTCTGATCTCTCTAGGGCATTAATCATAAAGGAGTGTTGGATTTTGTCAAAGGCTTTTTCCGCATCTAAGGATATGATCATGTGGTTTTGTTCCTTTAGTTTGTTTATATGATTGATAACATTTACAGTTTTTCGTATGTTAAACCAGCCCTGCATTTCTGGCATGAAGCCTACTTGGTCGTGGTGGATGATATCTTTTATACATTGTTGTGTACGGTTTGCCAAAATTTTGTTGAGAACTTTCGCATCAATATTCATGAGGGAAATTGGTCTGTAATTCTCCTTCCTTGTTGTGTCTTTGTATGGCTTGGGTTTTAGGGTGATTGTGGCCTCATAAAAGGAATTTGGCAATATTCCTTCAGTTTCTACTGTGTGAAATAGTTTGAGGAGTAACGGTAGTAATTCTTCTTTGAATGTCTGGTAGAATTCGGCACTGAAACCATCTGGACCAGGACTTTTATTTTTGGGGAGGTTTTTAATGACAGCTTCAATTTCCTTAAGGGTTATAGACCTGTTTAGGTAATTAATCTGATCTTCATTTAATTTTTGTAGATGGTACCTGTCCAGAAAGCTGTCCATTTCTTCTAGGTTTTCCATTTTTGTGGAATATAGATTTTCAAAGTATGATTTTATAATTCTCTGTATTTCCTGGGGTCTGTTGTTATGTCCCCCTTTTCGTTTCTGATTTTGTTGATTTGAACACTCTCTCTCTCTCTGTTTTTTGGTTAGTTTGGCTAAGGGCTTATCTATCTTGTTAACTTTCTCAAAGAACCAACCCTTAGATTCATTGATTCTTTGTATTGTTCTTTTTGTTTCAATTGTATTGATTTCAGCTCTAAGTTTGATTATTTCTTGCAGTCTACACCTTCTAGGTGAGTTTGCTTCTAATTGTTCAAAGGCTTTCAGCTGCGCTGTTAGGTCTCTAGTGTGGGATTTCTCTAGGTTTTTATATAGGCATCTAGTGCTATGAATTTTCCTCTTAAGACTGCTTTCATTGTGTCCCACAAGTTTGGATACGTTGTAGATTCACTTTCATCGAATTCTAGGAAGACTTTGATTTCTTTCTGAATTTCTTCCTTGACCCAGAGACGGATTAGCTGAGTGATGTTTAATTTCCATGAGTTGGTAGGCTTTCTTTGTGTTTTGATGTTGTTGAATTCTAATTTTAGGCCCTGGTGGTCCAATATGTTACAAGGGATTATTTCCATTTTTTTTGTATCTGTTGATATTTGTTTTATGACCAATTATGTGGTCAATTTTGGAGAAATTTCCATGAGGATCTGAGAAATATGTATATTCCTTTACCTTTGGGAAGAAGGTTCTGTAGATATCTATGAATTCCATTTGCATCATAACCTCTTTTAGACTCCTTATTTCTCTGTTGAGTCTCTGTCTGGTTGATCTATCCAGGGTTGAAAGTGGGGTATTGAAGTCTCCCACTATTAGGGTGTAAGAATTGATGTGGGAATCGAGCTTTAGCAGTGTTTCTTTTACATAAGTAGGTGCCCTTATATTAGGGGCATAAATATTTAAGATTGAAATCTCCTCTTGACCAATTTTTTCTGTGATGAATAAGTAGTGACCATCTTGATCCCTTTTAATTGCTTTTAGCTTAAAGTCTACTTTGTTAGATATTAGGATTGCCACCCCTGCTTTTTTCTTAGGACCCTTTGACTGGAAAATCTTTTCCCAACCCTTTATTCTAAGCCTGTTTCTGTCCTTGTGGTTGAGGTGTCTTTCTTGAAGACAACAGAAGGATGGCTTCTGTTGTTGTATCCATCTTGTTAGTGTGTGACGTTATAGGTGAGTTGAGTCCATTGATATTAAGGGAAATTAGTGACCATTGATTCATATTTCCTGCCATTTTTGGTGGTAACTTGTTTGTATTTCCATTCTCTAGGGTATTCTTCTGTGGAATTATTGATTGTTTGTTATTTCGTGTGTGTATCTGGGGTCCTTATGTTGGAGTTTTCCCTCTAATACTCTCTGTAGTGCTGGATTGGTAGATACATATTCTTTCAGTCTGACTTTGTCATGAAATACCTTGTTTACTCCATCTATGGTGATTGATAATTTTGCAGGATATAGTATTCTAGTTTAGCAGCCATGCTGTTTTAGCGTCTGTATAACTTCTGACCAAGCTCTTCTAGCTTTCATCGTTTCCATTGAATAGTCAGGCATTATTCTGATGGGTCTGCCTTTATATGTGAGTTGGCCCTTTCTTTTGCAGCTCTTAAAATTTTTTCTTTGTTCTGTATGTTTTGTTGCTTGATTATAATGTGGCGTGCTGACTTTTTTTGGGGGTCATATCTATTTGGTGTTCTGTAAGCTTCTTGTATCTTTATAGGCATTTCCTTCTTCAGGTTAGGGAACTTTTCTTCTATGATTTTATTGAAAACATTATCTGTGTCTTTGAGCTGGTATTCTTCTCGTTCTTCTATTCCTATTATTCTCAAATTAGGTCTTTTCATGGTGTCCCAGATTTCCTGAACATTTTGAGTTATGGCTTTTTTAGTTTTATTATTTTCTTTGACTGATATATCTATTTGAGCTACTGAATCTTCCACTTCAGAGATTCTATCTTCCATCTCTTGAACTCTGTTTGTTATGCTTGTATCTGTGGTCCTAGCTTTTTTCTTCAGATTTTCTATTTCCATCTTTGCCTCATTTTGTGCCTTTTTTATTGCTTCCATTTCAGCTTTTATTTCAGCTTTTAGTTCCTGGCATGTTTCTTTCATAGATTTGTTCATCTCTTCCAATATTTTGTTTGTATTTTCTTCTATTTCTTTAAGGCTATTTTTCATATCTTCTTTGAGAGCTTCGATGATCATCAAAAAGGAATTTTTGGTGTTGCTTCCTTCTGTTTCCTCTTCATTGTTCAGTTCAGGTCTTGTATTTGTAAGATCACCACTCTCTTCTGGAGTTACCATGTTGTTCTTTGTATTATTATGTAATTTTTTTGCTCTGATGTTTGCCTATGGCTTCAGTATTTCAAGATTAGATGACTCCTGGTCAGTTGTGGCACTCGGGCTAGTGTGCCTCTTGTCACCCCTCTGGGCAGGGTCTGAATCTGCCCTTCAGAGACCCCAGAAATTATCTGTTCACTCAGTTCGAGGTCGAGGTGGGTAGCCATGCAAATTCCCTCAGTAGCAGCTCTGGGTATGGTGACAGGCAGACTTTATCTGTACCTGCTACAGAGTTCTCTGGGACTTACTCTGCAGACAGCACCGTGTCCTGATTGTTGTTCTTAGTGTCTGTGCTACTGGTGTTATACTTAGGAAGTGGTCGCCTGTGTCAATTCCTTAGAGGGCATTTTCCACTTTCTTTTCTATCAGGTTCAGTGTGGCGTGGTTTATGTTGAGGTCTTGGTCCACTTGGAGTTGAATTTTTTGGAGGGTGCTGAGATTGGATCTATTTGCATTTTTCTAAACACTACCATCCAGCTATGCCAACACCATTTGTTAAAGATACTATGTTTTTTGCCATTGAATATTTTGGGCCTCTTTGTCAAAGATCAGGTATTCATATGTTTTTTGTGTTAATGTCGGGATCTTCAATAAGATTCCATTGATCCATGAGTCTGTTTTTATGCCAGTACCAGACTGTTTTTGTTACTGTAGCTCTATAGTATAACTTGAAGTCAGGGATGGTGATGCCTCCTGAGGTTCTTTTGTTGAGCAAAATTGTTTTGGCAATCCTGGCTTTCCTGTTATTCCAAATGAGGTTGAGTATTGTTCTTTCAATGTCTGTAAAAAATTGTGTTGGGATTTTGATGGGCAGTGCATTTAATCAGTAGATTGCTTTTGGTAGAATTGCCATTTTTACTAAGTTGATCCTACCTATCCAGGAACATGGGAGAACTTTCCATTTTCTGATATCCTCTTCAATTTCTTTCTTCAGTGATTTAAAGTTTTTGTCAAATAGATCTGTTACTTCTTTGGTTATAGTTACTCCAAGGTATTTAATGCTTTTTGCAGCTATTATAAAGGGTGAAGTTTCATTTATTTGCTTTTCAGCCCTTTTTTCTGTAGTGTATAGGAGAGTTACTGATTTCTTTGAGTTAATCTTGTATCCTGCTACATTGCTGAAGGTGTTTATCAGCTGTAGAAGTTCCCTGGTAGAATTTTGGGGATCACTTATGTATACAATCATGTCATTTGCAAATAGAGATAGTTTCACTTCTTTTCCAATTTATATACCCTTAATCTCCTTTTGCTCTCTTATTGCTTTAGTTAAAACTTGGAGAACTATGTTGGATAGTTAAGGGGAAAGAGGACATCTTTGTCTAGTTCCTGATTTTAGTGGGATTGTTTTGAGTTTTTCTTCATTAAGTTTCGTGCTGGCTGTCGGCTTCTTGTAAATCACCTTTTTTATATTTAGGTATTTTCCTATATTTCTGTTCTCTCCAATTCTTTTATCATAAAGGAGTGCTGGATTTTGTCAAAGGCTTTTTCATTGTCTAAGTATATGATCATGTGGTTTTTTTTTCCTTCAGTTTGTTCATGTGATGGATAACATTTACGGCTTTTTGTACGTTGAACCATCCTTGCATTTCTGGGATGAAGCCTACTTCATCATGGTGGATGGTATTTTTTATTTGTTGTTGTATACAGTTTGCCAGAATTTTGTTGAGAATTTTAGCATCAATATTCATGAGGGAAATTGTCTGTAATTCTCCTTCTTGGTTGTGTCTTTGAGTGGCATGGGTATTAGGTTAGTTGTGGCCTCATAAAAAAGTTTGGCAATATTCTTTTAGTTTGTACCATGTGAAACTGTTTGAGGAGTAATGGTATTAGTTCTCTATTGTGGGATTTCTCTAGGTCTTTCTTATAGGCCTCTAGTGCCTTTAATTTTCCTCTTATGACTGCTTTCATTGTTTCCCACAAGTTTGGGTACGTTGTGGATTCATTTTCATTAAATTCTAGGAAGACTTTGATTTCTTTCTTAATTTCTTCCTTGACCCAGAGGTGGTTCAGTTGAGTGATGTTTAGTTTCCATGAGTTGGTAGACTTTCTGTAGCTTTTGATGTTGTTTAGCCCCTGGTGGTCTGATATAATCCAAGGGATTATTTTCATTTTTTTGTGTCTATTGATATTTGCTTCATAACCTATTATGTGGTCAATTTTTGAGAAAGTTTGTTGTGGTGCTGAGAAATACTTATACTTCTTTGTGTTTGGTTGGAAGCTTCTGTAAATATCTATTAAATCCATATGCATCATAACCTCTGTTGGACTCCTTATTTCTCTGTTGAGTCTCTGTCTGGTTGATCTATCCAAGGGTGAAATTGGAGTATTGAAGTCTCTCACTATTAGGGTGTGAGATTTGATGTGGGATCTGAGCTTTAGTAGTGGGTTCTTTTACATAGGTAGGTGCCCTTATATTAGGGGCATAAATATTCAGGACTGAAATCTTATCTTGATCAATCTTTCTTGAGATGAATAAGTAACCTCCATCCCAGTCTCTTTTAAATGATTTTAGTTTGGAGTCTGCTTTGTTAGATATAGTATGGTAACACCAACTTGTTTCTTAGGGCCATTTGATTGGGAAATTTTTTCCCATCCCTTTACTCTGAGCCTGTGGCTGTCTTTGTGGTTGAGGTGTGTTTCTTGTTTGCAGCAGAAGGATGGCTTCTGGTTTTGTATACATCTTGTTAGTATTTAACTTTTTAATAGGTGAATTGAGTCCATTGATATTAAAGGATATTGGTGAGTACTGATTGATATTTCCTGTTATTTTTGATGGTAGCTTTTATGTATTTCCTTTCCCTGGGTTTCTCTTCTGTGTAATTATCAATTGTTTGTAGGCATTGCTTATGTTGTTGGGCAGGTGTTTACCTCTTATTTTATACCACTTTTTAATTTTTATCTGGAATTAGAGTTACACTAAATTGTTTCACTTATCTTGAATTTATTTTGTTCCACAGACAAGTTTTGAATGTGCCTTTCTCTACCTGTTGATTGCAGAGGTCATACAGGCATGTGCTACTGGGGTTGCCAAGCAGAAGACTCTCAGTGATGGAAAATAGCATGTCTTTTCCTCAGATGGCTTCAAAAGCTGTGTAAACATTCTTACACTAAACCTTTTTTTTTTGCAAATAAGGTGCAAGATTATCTGAACTCTAGGGGAGGGATACAGTGTCCTTCTGCCATCCAAAAGCACTAGCCATGGGAGTCATTTCTGTGGCCATACTTGCTAAACAAAAAGTTGCTAGAGCCACTCAAACATTAGGATATAGCTTATGGGAGAGGATATTGGTTATTTTCAACTGTTCATGCCAAAGTGGGTTGAGGAAAAGCACGTTCTGTATCAGTGACGGAGCAAGAGACATAGCTACACTGTGGTGGTGAATCAGCCTAACCTGTACAAGAGCTGCGGAACAGAGACCTTTTGTTCAACTTGGGCCTTGTTCAAAGATTGAGGGAAATTTACAGAGTTTAGATCAATCTTGCAAGGTAGTTTCATACCTGGGTTTAGGTGAATCCGTTATTTTGTTGCTTCTTGAATGATCAGAGTCTTAAAAAGAGAGTGGGATGTAAAGAAATGCAAATGAGTAGTTGAACATGATGTCTTAGGACAAGGAGATGAAGTGCTGAGGAATGAGTGGGAGTTGATTGGACATCTTGCGATCAGCTGCAGAGTCATAAAGACAAGACTTTTTTGTGTTGAGCATTATGGTAACCTGGCACAAGGAAACACTGGTGTTTCTCTAGGCAGTGCTGAAGGTGAGAGGGAATTCCTAAAAATGGAATATACATTATCATGGAAAATAACAAAGTATTACATTGAGTTTGTCAGTCTTTGCTGTTATAAGTAGGATGAAGTAACTTTGGAAATGATTTTTATCCAATCTAAGAAGCATGCACTGAATGTGTCAGAGTCGGGCCAAGCGATCTTCAGAAATTTTGCTACAAAATCTTGTGTAAAGAAAGGTCAGCTAGGGGTCATGAATGAAGTTTTGGTCTGTGGTTTTAAAAAAATCAGAAATTCCATCTAACTTTTTTGGAAGATTCTAGACTTCAAATTGTAATTCCTGTGAACTCAAATCGGCTACAAGCTCATTTATTTTCACTTGGACTTCCACAAGGAAACACAGTTCTTGGTTATGAAAATACAATTTCTCCCCTAATAGGCTGCCCTTTCTTCTTGAGCATGCTTGCTTTCATTGTTCAGAAAGGACAAATGTGTTCAGGCTGCGGAATGAGAGCTGCACATTGAAAAAAAAAAAAAAAAACTGCTTCAGCTTACAGGCAGTGTAAGCTTTAAGGAGGATGAGAATAAATAAGACATTAAGGAAGACCTGTGTAAGTGCTCTCCAAGTGGACTGAAGGCCTGTATATACAAGTAATTTTTCTGACTTCATATGTCTAAACATTATTTCATACATACACAGCCACCTCAATCATTCATTAAATACATATCTACAGTTCGCTCTACCTGTGGCCTCCTCGTCCTCAGATTGAACCTACTGGGGATGAAAATAGTTAGGTCTCTGATGGCTGCAGCCATGGTGGATGTGTGCAGGCAACTTTCCTTGTGATTATTCCATAATAACAGCCTAACAACTGTTTTCATGATATTTAGATTGAATTAGACATTAGGTACAATTTCAAGATGATGAGAGAATGTGGGGGGATGATATAAGTCTGACTTCAGTTTATGTTGGAAACTGAGCTTTCTGTGGGGTTCTGGAACTATCTCTGTCAGACAAGTTGGAGAATAGATCCTGCTGGAGATAACAGTGACACTGATACTGTTCTGCAAGAAGCAAATGATTTCAAACAAAGACTTTTTCCAGGCTTCCTTCCCAAGTATTCTATGAGTTGCTGAAGCACTGGAATACACAACAGCCACCTGACCCACTTCCTCAACCACAGATCACCAACCTCATCTTCAGTACTCACAATTTACTGATACTCAGCAGGGGCCTAGAATTCCACTTTAATTATGCAAAAGTTGGGATGGACTGCTCTGCCAACCACACTTAAGGGTCTCTGCTGCAGGATGAAGGTGTCTTTCACTGTCTTCTATGTAAATTTTTTATCATGCAGTGATTCTTAATAGCCACCAACCTCTTCAGAGGTCCCAGAGGATTCTGCTAGTTCAGGGCCTGAGTAATCAATGTTTCAAATAGGTAGTTCTTAAAATCCTTCAAATAAAGGCATAGACAGTTTAAAGCAGAATACTCTTGGACCATGAGTGGATCCTGTGGTGGAAATGTTCTCTGTATGATGTAAATAAAGTAACTAGTTTGGCCTATGTAGAGCACCGTAAAAGTGGGTAGAGAATCAGAAGGCAGGTAGGAGGAGAAGGGTGGAGTTAGTCAGTCTCCATCCGACCCCCAAAAGAGTAACATGCAGAGGTACTGGCTGAACCACAGACTGAGCCACGTGGTGGGAAGATTAATGGAAATTGGTTGAAAGAGCTAGCTAGTAATGTGCTTGAGACCTGGGCCAAACAGTATAAAGTATATAAGTGTCTGATTCATTTCTTTGGGGGACAAAAGCCACTGCGGAACTTTGGGCCTGGGAAACATTCTACAACAGGATCCAGTCTTGTAAGTAGTGTGATGGACTGATGGGTAGTCTTCACATATTGTTCACTTGGGTGTGAGGATTTCTCTTGTTTAAAAAAAATCTCATTTATATTTGAGAACATTGTCCTTTTCTCTGAGAAGATTATGTGTGGACAGTTGGACAAATGGCAACTACATATGCCTCATGATTTCTTTGTTTCTTTTTCTAGGAACACAGGCTTCTACAGACAACAGACCCATTTCTACATACTGGACCCTCTTCTGCTTTGTATCCTTCTTCAATGGCCCAGTTTCCTATTCCTGGTCATGACAGCTCAGCCATATTAAGTTGAGCACCAAGGTATCCCATGCACTGATAGAGCAGAGTTGGGCACACTCTAGGTACAGCCACCTCAGCAGGATGCACCTGGTTCTTAGGTAGCAGGGGTTTTTGAGTGGCACATTCTTGTCTCAGGATATCAGCACAGAAGCTTTCCATTGTTTAAAATACACTATCATATGTTTTATTCTCCCAAATAATTATTCTAGTGATATATTATTAAAACCCAGATGATCCCTGTGTGTGAAGCTCAGAATGCATGTTTTCAGTATATTTGTGGAGATAAGTAAATATTTCAAGGAATTAACTTTTGAACATTTTTTATCACACTAGAAACAACGTTCACACAACTGGAAATAACTATGCACCCAGACATGACAGGAATCTAAATGATGCTTTTGTCGATTTCTGGATGACATAGAATACAGGCAAATTTATAAACATATGCTACTTCACGACCTGTTTCTTTCCTTCAATGGAGCATCTCATGGTCCATCCCACTTCTGGCATATATGTCAGTTATTTATTTATTTATTTATTTATTTATTTATTTATTTATTTATTCAAAGAAGTCACACTTTCTATCCTTGTATATCCTTATTGAAGGTCCCTTCCCCCTCTTGCCACATCAGGTCATTCTTTTTTCTCCACAACTCCCTGGGCAGGCAGCAGACAATCCCATGGTCCCACTGACCCAATATTGCTTAGTTCAGTCTCCACTACTGGCAGATCCAGCTTTCTCCCCCCGACACAAGCGTGAGTCAGGTGTTCCTATAGTTGGAGTGGGGTCCGAAGGGTCAGTCCAGGGTGTTTCTGATCCCAAGCTGTTCAGTGGTTATGGTTTGCAGCTTGGGCATGCTTGACTTTTTTCTTGTTTGTTTGGTTAGAGACAACTAACGAGTGAGTACATCCCCTGCTTATCTTTCTGAGTTTGTGATACCTCGCTCAGGAGAATATTCTCCAAGTCCATCCATTTGCCTGCAAATTTTAGGATATCATTTTTTCTTACTGCTGAGTAGTACTCCATTGTGTAGATGTACCACAGTTAATCCATTCTTCAGTTGAGGGACATCTAGGTTGATTCCAGGTTCTTGCTATTACAAATAATGCTGCTATGAACATAGTTGAGCTAATGCCTTTGGAGTATGACTGTGCATCATTAGGGTATACACCCAGAAGTGGTATTGCTGGGTCCTTGGGGAGATTGATTCTCAGTTTTCTGAGAAACCACCATATTGCATTCCAAAGTGGCTGAACAAGCTTACACTGCCAACAACAATGGAGGAGTATTTCCCTTGCTCCACATCCTCTCCAGCATAGGCTGTCCTCTGTGTTTTTTATCTTGGCCAATCTATCAGGTGTCAGGTGGTATCTCAAAGTTGTTTTGATTTGCATTTCTCTGATGGCTAAAGATGGTGAGTACTTTTCATGTGCCTTTCAGCCATTCGTAATTCTTCTGCTGAGAATTCCCTTTTTAGATCTGAACCCCATTTTATGATTGAGTTACTCAAGGCTTTGGGCTCTAGATTCTTGAGTTCTTTATATATCTTAGAGATCAGCCCTCTATCACTTGTAGGGTTGGTGAAAATCTTTTCTCATTCTGTAGGCTGTCATTTTGTCATAATGACAGTGTCCTTGGCTTTACAGAAGTTTCTTAGCTTCAGGAGATCCCACTTATTGATTGTTGGTCTTAGTGTCTGTGCCACTGGTGTTATATTTAGGAAGTGGTGGCCTGTGCCAGTTCATAGAAGTGTATTTCCCACTTTCTTTTCTATCGAGTTTAAAGTGGCTGGGTTTATGTTGAGGTCTCTGATCCACTTGGATTTGAGTTTTGTGCAGGGTGACAGGCTTAGATCTATTTGCATTTTTCTACACACTTCCATCCAGCTATGCCAACACCATTTTTAAAATATACTATCTTTTTTCCATTGAATATTTTGGGCCACTTTGTCAAAGATTAGGTGTTCATAGGTTTTTGGGTTAATGTCTGGATCCTCAATTCTATTCCATTGGTCCACAAGTCTGTTTTTATGCCAGTACCAGGCTGTTTTTGTTATTGTAGCTCTATAGTATAGCTTAAAGTCAGGGATGGTGATATATCCTGAGGTTCTTTTGTTGAGTACAATTGTTTTGGCAATCCTGGCTTTCCTGTTATTCCAAATGAAATTGAGTATTGTTCTTTCAAGGTCCAAAAAATATTGTGTTGGGATTTTGATGGGCAGTGCATTGAATCTTTAGATTGCTTTTGGTAGGATTGCCATTTTTTACTATGTTGATCCTAAGTATCCAGGAACATGGGAGAACTTGCCATTTTCTGATATCCTCTTCAATTTCTTTCTTCAGTGATTTAAAATTTTTGTCAAATAGGTCTGTTACTTCTTTGGTTATAGTTACTCCAAGGTATTTAATACTATTTGCAGCTATTATGAAGGGTAATGTTTCCCTTATTTTTATTTCAGCTCTTCTATCTTTAGTGTATAAAAGGACTACTGATTTCTTTGAGTTAATCTTGTATCATGCTACATTGCTGAAGGTGTTTATCAGCAGTAGCAGTTCCTTGGAAGAATTTTGTGGGTCACTTATGTATACAATCATATCATCTGCAAATAGAGATAACTTCAGTTCTTCTTTTCCAATTTGTATGCCCTTAATCTGTTTTCGTTCCCTTATTTTTTTAGCTAAAACTTCAAGAACTATATTGAATAGATAAGGGGAGAGAGGATATCCTTGTCTAGTTCCTAATTTTAGTGGAAGTGCTTTGAGTGTTTCTCCATTAAGTTTGATACTGGCTGTGGGCTTCTTCTAAATCGCCTTTATTATATTTAGGTATTCTCCCTGTATTCCTGATCTCTCCAGGGTGTTAATCATAAAGGAGTGTTGGATTTTGTCAAAGGCTTTTTCCGCATCTAAGGATATGATCATGTGGTTTTGTTCCTTTGGTTTGTTTATATAATGGATAACGTTTACAGTTTTTCATATGATAATCTAGCTCTACAGTTATGGGATGAAGCCTACTTGATTATGGTGGATGACATTTATTATACATTGTTGTATACAGTTTGCTAAAATTTTGTTGAGAATTTTCGCATCAATATTCATGAGAGAAATTAGTCTGTTATTCTCCTTCCTTGTTGTGTCTTTGAGTGGCTTGGGTATTAGGGCAATTGTGGCCTCATAAAAGGAATTTGGCAATATTCCTTCAGTTTCTACTGTGTGAAATAGTTTGAGGAGTAACGGTAGTAATTCTTCTTTGAATATCTGGTGGATTTCAGCACTGAAACCATCTGGACCAGGGCTTTTATTTTTGGGGAGGCTTTTAATGACAGCTTCACTTTCCTTAAGGTTTATAGGCCTGTTTAGGAAATTAGTCTGATCTTCATTTAGTTTTGGTAGATGGTACCTGTCCAGAAAGCTGTCCATTTCTTCTAGGTTTTCCATTTTTGTGGAATACAGATTTTCAAAATATGATCTGATAATTCTTGGGATTTCCTGGGGGTCTGTTGTTATGTCCCCCTTTTAAATTTGATTTTGTTGATTTGAACACTCTCTCTCTGTTTTTTGATTAGTTTGGCTAAGGGCTTATCTATCTTGCCAACTTTATAAAAGAACTAACTCTTAGATTTATTGATTCTTTGTATTGTTCTTTTTTTTTGAATTGTATTGATTTCAGCTCTAAGTTTGATTATTTCCTGCCATTTACTCCTTCTAGGTGAGTTCACTTCTAATTGTTCTAAGGCTTTCAGCTGAGCTGTTAGGTCTCTAGTGTGGGATTTCTCTAGGCTTTTCATGTAGGCATCTCACGCTATGGATTTTCCTCTTAGGACTGCTTTCATTGTGTCCCACAAATTTGGATATGTTGTGGATTCATTTACATTAAATTCTAGGAAGGCTTTTATTTCTTTCTTAATTTCTTCCTTGACCCAGAGATGGTTCAGCTGAGTGATGTTTAGTTTCCATGAGTTGGTAGGCTTTCTTTGCGTTTTGATGTTGTTGAAGTATAACTTTAGGCCCTGGTGGTCTGATATGTTACAAGGGATTATTTCCATTTTTTGTATCTGTTGATATTTGCTTTATGACCAATTATGTGGTCAATTTTGGAGAAAGTTACATGAGGAGCTGAGAAATATGTATATTCTTTTGCATTTGGGTGGAAGCTTCTGTAAATATCTATTAAATCCATTTGCATCATAACCTCTTTTAGACTCCTTACTTGTCTGTTGAGTCTCTGTCTGGTTGACCTATCCAGGGTTGAAAGTGGGTTATTGAAGTCTCCCACTATTAGGGTGTAAGAATTGATGTGGGATTCAAGATTTAGCAGTGTTTCTTTTATATGACCAGGTGCCCTTATATTAGGGGCATAAATATTCAGGATTGAAATCTCCTCTTTACCAGTTTTTCTCTTTTTATTGCTTTTAGCTTAAAGTCTACTTTGTTAGATATTAGGATTGCAACCCCTGCTTGTTCCTTAGGACTATTTGACTGAAAAATCTTTTCCCAACCCTTTACTCTAAGTCAGTGTCTGTCTTTGCAGTTGAGGTGTGTTTCTTGTAGGCAACAGAAGGATGGCTTCTGTTGTTGTATCCATCTTGTCAGTGTGTGACATTTTATAGGAGTGTTGAGTCCAGTTATATTAAGTGAAATTAGTGACCATTGATTGATATTTCCTGCCATTTTTGGTGGTAACTTGTTTGTATTTCCTTTCTCTGGAGTATTCTTTTAAGGAATTATTGATTTTTTTGTGGTTTCCAGGGTGTATCTGGGGTCCTTAGGTTGGAGTTTTCCCTCTAATACTCTCTGTAGCACTGGATTGGTAGATAGATATTGTTTCAGTCTGACTTTGTCATGAAATATCTTGTTTACTCCATCTATGGTGATTGATAATTTTGCAAGGTATAGTATTCCAGTTTGGCAGCCATGCTCTTTTAGAATCTGTATAACTTCTGACCAAGCCCTTCTAGCTTTTATTTTTTCCATTGAATAGTCAGGCATTATTCTGATGGGTCTGCCTTTATATGTAAGTTGGCCCTTTTCTTTTGCAGCTCTCAAAATTTTTCCTTTGTTCTGTAAGTTTTGTGGCTTGATTATAATGTGGCATGCTGACTTTTTTGGGGGGTCATGTCTATTTTGTGTTCTGTAAACTTCTTGTATCTTTATAGGCATTTCCTTCTTCAAGTTAGGAAAGTTTTCTTCTATGATTTTATTGAAAACATTATCTGTGCCTTTGAGCTGGTATTCTTCTCCTTCTTCTATTCCTATTATTCTCAAATTAGATCTTTTCATGGTGTCCCAGATTTCCTGAACATTTTGAGTTGTGGCTTTTTTAGTTTTACTATTTTCTTTGACTGATATATCTATTTGAGCTACTGAGTCTTCCACTTCAGAGATTCTATCTTCCATCTCTTGAACTCTGTTTGTTATGCTTGTATCTGTGGTTCCAGTTTTTTTCTTCAGATATTCTGTTTCCATCTTTGCCTCATTTTGTGCCTTTTTTATTGCTTCTATTTCTGCTTTTAGTTCCTGGCATGTTTCTTTCATTTTTTGGTTTACTTTTTCTTGGTTTTATTTCATAGATTTGTTCATGTCTTCCAATTTTTTGTTTGTATTTTCTTCTATTTCTTTAAGGCAATTTTTCATATCTTTTTTGAGAGCTTTGATGATCATCATAAAGGAATTTTTGGTGTTGCTTCCTTCTGTTTTCTCTTCATTGCTCAGTTCAGATCTTGTAGTTGTAGGATTGCCCCTTTCTTCTGCAGTTAACTTGTTGTTCTTTATATTATTATGTAAATTTTGCACTGGCATCTGCCCATGGCTTCAGTGGTTCATGATTAGGTGGCTCCTGGTCAGTTTTGGTACTCGGGCTTGTGTGTCTCCTGTCACCTCTGAACAAACAATCTGCTCAATCTCTACCTCTGCTCTGGGCAGGGAACTGAATTTCAAATCTTCAATCTTTTTTTGTTTGAGCAGTTGGAGGCTGAGTGGCCATGCAAATTCCCTCAGCAGCTGCTGGGGAGACCATGGCAGTCAGAGTTTATCTCTGTCTGCTACAGAGTGTGTGGGGACATGCTCTATAGACAGCACCTGGTCCCGGAACCGGAAACAGAACCCAACTGGAACACAATTTTCCCTGGCAGGGATTCAGGTGCCGGTGCCTGCTGGACCCACCTCACCTTTTGGTGGAGTCTGAGTCTGTCTTTCAGAGTCCTCTGTCCTTGTCTGTTTGCTCAGTTAGAGGCGGGTAGCCATGCAAATTCCCTCAGCAGCAGCTGGGGGGACCATGGCAGTCAGAGTTTATCTCTGTCTGCTACAGAGTGTGTGGGGACACACTCTACAGACAGCACCTGGTCCTGGAACCTGCAGTTTTTATATTTCACTACATGGCAACGCTATAATTATACTTATCTGTTTAAATAGTAAACATCTGAATTGTTTTCAATTCAGGATATTTTGCATTAAGCAATTGTACATATTCATAGAATTCTTATCTATTATTTGCCTGATCATATTCAAGTTATATTTTATGACCCAACCCTGAGAGCAACCTCTCAAATTTTTCTGATCTATCCCAGCCACTTCCCTTTCTTCACCTTTCTCCCCTTCTTTTATACATTTCTGTTTTTACAAGTTTTTTAAATTTTTAAAAATTACAATATAAACACATTATTTTCTTTTTTTAACCCCTCTATTGAATTCCTTTTGCTATCTCTCAATCTCATGCCCTCTTTTTAGTTTTTTAAAAGTTTTTTTTTTTTTAAATATGCCTTTAATTGAAAAAAAATCACATCACTCCCATCCCTCCAGCTTCTTCCAGGTACCCTCCCCTTTGTCCCCTCCTCTTTATCCTCTACCCTTATTTCCTCCCCTTATTCCCTCCCACTCCACCCATAATTCCCGTCCCTCCAGCTCCCACCCCCATTAGAAATTAGATCAAAGACAAATAAATGGCTTAATGATGCAATTAAGGAATTGGAGAAAACAGAATACCTCAACTCAATTCCAGTAGATGGCAAAAAATAAAAATTAAAGAAAAAAATTAATAAAATAGTAACAATAAAAATAATGTGAAAAATCAATGACTTTAACAGCAGGTTCTCTGAGAAGATAAGCAAGATCTACAGATCCTTGGCCCAACCAACCAAGAGAAAGAGAGGGCCCACATTAATAGAAACAGAAAAGAACAAGGAATCATTACAACAGAACCAGAAAATTCATAATATTAAATGGGAATACTTTAAAAATTTGTACTCCATTAGGTTAAAAAAAATCTAACAGAAGCAAATTTTTTTTTACTCATTCAAACTAGTAAGTTAAACTAAGAAGTGACTGGTGTGGGATGTCCTTCTGTATGCTGAGAATATAGGTTATTAAAGGGACTGTTTTGGCCTATGTCAGGGCATCCTAAAAGCAGGAGGGAATTCTGAGCACAGATACAGGGGAAGGAGGGCAGGGTCATGGAGATGCAATCCAACCACCCAAGAAACAGCTATAATGCAGTACAGGCAAGCCATGGGCTACATGGCAAGACAGATTAATAGAAATGGGTGGAGTCAGTAAGTGAAAGCTAGCTATCAATAAGCCCAAGCCATAGGCCAAACAGCATGTAATTAATATAAGTCTTTGTGTGATTATTTGGAACCAAGTAGGGCTAGGGGTCTGAGCCTTGTGCTAGGCCAGCCCACAGGCAGGAGAGGTTCATTTAGACTGCGAGGCTAAGCAGGGCCGGAAGCTTCTTACTGCAAGAGACTAACATAAGCATTCCATAAAACAGGAGGAGGCGGAAACATTAATAAAATGCCTTCCGAGTAAAACACGTCCAGGGCCAGCTGAATTGACAGAAGAATTCTGCCAGACTTGAAAGAGAAGCATAACCATGGTATAAACTCTTTAGAAGAAGTCCAATCCTGCCAAACTCTCTTCCTTTCTATTCACAAAGCCTAGCCTGTGCTTTAATGTACCGCTGACTGTTCTCAGCCTTGCTTCCCAAGGGCCTTGTCTCATGCTTCCTCACATCTGCCCCTGGTACTGGCACAGTCCCTGACCAACAATCAGGTACTCCTGTCTGAGGTAAGAAAGGAAAATAACATGGAAGAGAGGTAAGAAGAGGTTAACTTTGAAACAGTTTTCTATTTTTAACAGAATTATAATGCTATATTTTCCTAGATTTTGTGTATATGTGTGTGGGGGGTGGAGGGATGGGAGTTCAGGTCTTACTGTGTCTCCTGAGCTGATTTCAAGGGTGTGTTCCTCCCCTTGGCTCTGTCTTGTGAATGCTGGGGTGACAGACTGCTTTCCTCTTGTGCAAGTTCTGGATTCTCTCTCTCTCTCTCTCTCTCTCTCTCTCTCTCTCTCTCTCTCACACACACACACACACACACACACTCATATTTGAAAAATGATTACTTAGTAATATTACTTAGTAATTATTACTTAGTAATAATAACTTAAAATAATAAGTTAATCTCTAAAGAAAATAGAAAGGATATTTTCATTGATTTTTTAAGACTGCACTACTTGCTTGGCTTATGGTAGGTCATATAATTTAATATAGTTTATTTTATATAAACAAATTTATTTTTTTTAACTTTTTATTTAAAAGTTTTTTTAATCATACCCACCACTGTTCCCCGTCCCTCTCCTTTTCCTAGTCATCCCCTAGCTTCTCCCCACTCCATCCCCCTATCCATTCCTCAGAGAGAGTAATGACTCCCAGGGTGAGTCACTATAGTCAGGTATGACCAGCTGAGCAAGGACCAAGTCCCTCCCCCCAGTATCAAGGGCAAGCAAAGTGTTCCTCTGTAGGGAATGGGCTCCAGGAAGCCCGTTCATACACCAGGAATAACTTGTGGTCCCACTGCCAGCGGCAGCACAAACTATCCATGCCATTCATCTATCAAATTGGGACCATGGGGCAGGAGAGATAAGGGAAGGTATAAAGAGAATTAGAGAAAAACTTGGTACTAGGAAAATACCCCTAAACCCCACAAAAATGACCCCAGCTAAGACTCCCAGCAATAGTGGAGAGGGAGGCTGAACTGACCTTCCCCTAGAATCAAGTTAATGACCACCCTAAGTCATAGAACATTCATCCACCAACTGATGTAAGTAGATGGAAAAATCCACAGCTAAGCACTGCGACTATCTTCCGGTCCAGCTGAAGAGAGGGAGGGGAGATTACATGAGCAAAGAGGATCATGATAGAGAACTATTAGTGTATAAACTTCTCCCTAGTTTGCCTCCTGGGCATGGCTGTGTGATCCCAGCTTCACCATGTTGCGACCACACCCCCACCCTCAGAGTGTGCTCTCACGGGCACGCGTTGGGGCATGTCTACATGCATCACTTAGAAGAGATGCAACCTCTCTTTTAAGGCAGGGATCTCTTTTTCTGCCTCCTCCCCTTTCTTCTCTTTCTCTTTTCTCTCTCTCTCTGTTTCCTTCCTCTTCTCCCACATCCACTCCCTGGATATTCAGACCCCAATAAACTCAACATGGCCTTCCAGCAGCGTGTCAGCGTGTTCCATCCTTTTATGTGGAAAATACTAACAGAAACCCACAGAGACAATTGGCCCAAGCTATTGGGAGCTCACTGACTCTGGACTGATAGTTGGGGAAGCTGTATAGGTCTAAACTAGACCTTCTGAAAACTTTGGATTCTTGATCTCAGTAGACAAATAGATTGTCGGAGGAAGGAGAAAAGGACTCTGGGAAGAAATATTGTCAGAAAAAAGATCAAGATACTTGAACAAATTTATCTAATTTCTATTTTTTATCAAGACAGAAAGTGTGAAACTGATAGCAGCAGTGAGTCAGAAAATTAAATATACAGCTGGAAACAGACAATTTTGTAAGGCAGTGATTAGTCATAATAACACCAGTTAATTTGTTTGTGAAAGATGCATTTTTTCAGTCATGAGTTTGCTTGGGTAATTACTTATCTTGTAGCATGTATTATATAATTGGGAAATTGTTTATAGCACATGGAATATGTAGAAAATATATATAATTTGATGCAGAGAATATATACATGTATTCATATAATTTGACAACGTAGGAGGAGAACCACTTTTTAAAGAAATAAATTATACATTAAAATGCAGACACATAGGAGCATCTTTAAATGCAGACGTGAAAAGCATTCACTTCCATGGACTGGAGGAGAGGAATGTCCACGTTCACAGGTCCTGCTCCTTGCTCTATGGTAACAGGTCTGGGCGCCCATGCCCATGTTGCTCTCCCCTGAGCACCACTCAGTGAGCTCTCAGCTTGCTAGGCTGCCCTGAGAGGCACACGCCCAGCTGGAATGGGGACATTTGCCACTTTACAGAAAGAACTGAGTTTTTTGGGGGGTTCCCAAAGAGTGACAAACAGGGAGATCAAACAATACAAATCTTGTTTTTCTTTGATTACTCTGGGGCACACACTGATGGTGTCAAGGTCCTTCTGTAGTTACTTTGGTCTCCGATACCAACTACAGACCTGGTTTGGTAAAAATACAGAGGTGATTTCAGCAGTAACCAGCACTGATGAGTGGAAAGTGTACCAAGACTCAGACCTGTAGGTCTGTGACTAGCTCGGGGCCAGGTGTTGTGTGGCTTTAGATCTCCAGCCTCAGGTTGCTGTTACTACACTGCCCACTGAAACAATCATTTCAGGTTTTGTTTTGTTTTAAGGTGCAATAAAGACATTGAAAGATCAGGCACATTGTCCTTCATTCATTTGGTTTATTAATGAGAGTGTTGTTTTATAGGAGGCACAGCTCTCGCCCTGACCCTGTCCAGTGAGCTTCTTTCCCCATGCTTTGCCACTTAGTAGTTTGTATCTTTGCAGCAATCTCGCTCTGTCATTCGTTCTGCATTTAAATAGTCTTAGAACTTTATCTAACGGCATCTGCTACTATTAAAAGGCCATAACCATTATTGAACTGTGCTGTAGAACTAAATACATGTGCGGGCACTAGCTATGTGACCTTCTCCTTGTGCCAAGGCCAGCCTCTTCCGATTGCCTATTTGTTTTCCTGTTCTCTCTCCATCACTCTACACCCCAAGCAACTACTTCTTTTCCCTTACTTCATTATCTTGCGCTTTATCGAATAAATCATCAACAATATCTGACTGTTCTGTTAGGCTTCGCCTTGCTCCTCCCCAGGCTTCCACATTTTCCTGTGTTTTGAAGTCATATTTATTTTTAAAAGCATATTTTAAAATCAAAATATAATTACATCATTTTCCCTCTCCCCTTCTTACTCCAGAACCTACCCCAACTACCCTTCTTCAAACCCCTTCCATGGACTCTTAAAACATATTTGTATGCATGAATATGCACACACACACAAATACAGATATATATACACATACATCCGTGTGTGTGTGTGTGTGTGTGTGTGTGTGTATGTTTGTTGTCTGTATGAATATAATTTCAGGACTGAACGCTCTGTATAGAACAAGCAATAGGGAAGCTCAACCCTCTGGAGGATATTTCTCCCTCTCAGTAGTTATGAGTTTGTTGTAGCTATTTGTCTAGACCTGGGACCCTGCATACTTTCCCCATTATGCGTTAACATGTTCATCAATATTAGCTTTTCATTCTTGTTTACACAGCCATTTCCAGGAAAGATCCTTTTAAAGAAGCATTCCTGGAATCTGGCTCTTAGAGTCTTTCCACTTGGAGCATCCTTCCTCATGTTTCTGAGCCAGAGGTACAGGAACTGTCATGTAGACTAACAGCTTCTGATGACTTTTCTTTTTTGATTCAACCATGAGATTTAAATGTTTCCCCAGGGTACACTCAGTTTCTGTCTTCACCAGTTCACCACAGTATATGTGCCTAAACCTGGTGATTCCAAATTTCATTTACTACTCCGATTTCCTACCTTTACAATTTCTCAAACAGCTACTTAAGATCATTCCCTTCTTGTTGTTTTTTACGTTCTTCAATTTCAACCTGACAAAAATGGCCTGTATATATCTCTCCAAAGTTACTCATTACCTTTTTTTTCATGAATACTAGCATGCTCAGGTACCTAATCCACACTGCTAGGTTCAGCCTGAGGCACATCTTTCTCTACGGTCCTCCATCTTTGTATAGCTACCGGAACCTGTCCTTTTTGTACCTCATCTGGAACACACTCTCATTTTTTCATCCTTGTTAGCTGTTTATTTGTTTTCTAGAATCATCTTTTGCCTCCCCCATTTCAGCACCTTGATGTTCTTCCTGCCTTTCAATATTGTTCTATGCAGTCAATATCTCCCTCTATTTCCTCACAGAGAGCCAAAGCCAATCACATCAAAACATTCCCGGGATTGAATTTGATCAGTGGATTTTCTAAACGTTGGTAAAGTCTAAATTGCTATGTCCGGCAAATAACTGGACATTAATCAAGCCTGTTTCTCTTTCTAGCAAGGTCTCTCTTCCTTTCCCACAAGGAGGCCTCACCTGGCTAAGAGCAGGCTGTGAAAGTCCTTGGGAGGTCATCTTCCTCATGTGTGATTGCGAACCTTCCTATCCTGTGACTGCCATGTCCTTCTTTATTTCCTGTACTATCTCTGTCTCTGTCTCTCTGTCTCTGTCTCTCTCTGTGTGTGTGTGTGTGAGAGAGAGAGAGAGAGAGAGACAGACAGACAGACAGAGAGACAGAGAGAGAGAGAGAGACTGAGAGAGACTGAGAGAGACAGAAAGAGACAGAGAGAGACAGAGAGATTGGTCCAAGTTTTTCCAATTCAACCTAGAGTGATTTATCTCTTCTGTGATCACATGGGCAATAAATTATTACTTATTTATTTCTAACATAGTATTTCTGACACTTCATGCAGAATACTGGTAAAGTTTTTACTCTAAGAAATCAACTGTGAAATTGTTGATGAGCATTTTGCTGTCACGGGCACATCCAAGAATTTGATTCTGTAATGGAGATGGTGGTATAAAATGTCTGCACAGGTGGGTCCTGGCCTGTTCTTTAAACACAGGGCCTTACCTTAGTTTTCTTGTAAATTTAGAGCAGCAGACCCCTTTCACCCTTTGCTCTCCCTTGAAGGAGCTAAAGACGAAGCTGCTCATGAATTTTTCATGGAGAAGGGATGCTGGTCTCTCTTTGATTTTCTCAGCAGAGTCCTGCCTGTACCTCTCCATTTGTGATCAAAGCAGAGCTTTGGTTCCAGAGATCTTAGGTAAAGATCTTGAGAAAATCAGCCACAAGGGAATTCTTATTGTTTGGTAAATTAAAGAGTGCCCCAAAGCAAGGCAGTTTTATGAGATGGCCTCAGCCTGCTAGAAGTCTGCGGCTTGTGAGGTGGCTGGTACTGGTGTTCTTCTTGTTATTTGTTCTCAAATATCCAGTTTCAGGGAAAAAATCTTCTTATAAATTAGCTTGTCATTGTTTGTGAACATTTTTAGAAAAATAACTCAGACTTAGAGAGCTTCAGATGAAATTCAACACTCCGTAGTTAAGAAAAATGATGTTTACAAAAGTGCTAATGATACTTCATACTGGTACAATCAGGCTGTGGGGCTGCAGGTGAGTTAAGCACCTTGCATGGACAGAGGCTTGCTTTGCTAAATACTATGAAGAATGAGGACTGTTTCTGTATTAGCCATCAAATTTCTTGAATTCCAGGTGCCAGAACACTGCTTATTGAATGCTGCATAATTATTGTGTTATTTTTCCCCAAATTTAATTTTTTTGTTTCTCATTTTGACCAAATATAAAACAGCATTTTCATGAGAATAAAAAGTGCTTTCCATGCTTAAGGTAACAAATCTTTTTATTTCTCTGATCATGGTCATATATGGTTAATATTCATCTGTCTTAAAAATCAATATGAAGTTTATTTTTCTTACTTTGTTTTGAAAGATATGAACTTTCTTGTAACTTAAAATTGGTCCTTTTCATCCTTGGGTTGATTAACCAAGGCTTTAGAAGCTGAGATGTCCAACATAATTTAACTCTCTTAACAAGCATTTATTGAGCGTTACTGTATATCATCCACTTGGAATGCATCAACCAAACAGCCATAATTACTTCCCTGTGGCCTTATATTCCAATGAAGGAGTTAGACAACATGGAGAAAGCATGAACTGCAGTTATTTAGTATCCTAAATATAGTAAGAGCTATAGACATAGAACTAAAGGATTCAGGCATGGGAAGCAGCAGAAAACAGGCTGGAGTTTGAAGTAGCAGGCTCACGTGAGAATTATTGTAGAGGATGAAATGAGGGACATAATTGCAAATAGATGGAGGCTGGCTGTTCTAACAAAGAAAAGAACAAGATCAAAGGCCCTGCAGTGTCTGTGTGTAAAGTGTATGTGAACACAAAACAAAGAGATTTGGACCTTTCTAGAGACCTTATTTTTCATTCTGAAATGTGAGAAGCTACTGTAAAAACTTAAGTGAATCTGCAATATGTTCTGGTAACAAGTTTAAAAAACCATTTCTTTGGTTACTATTCCTGAGGACTTAGAGGGAGACAAATCAAGAGAGGTGATGCTCTCCAGGGTATTGCCAAAGCCTCAGCGAGAAATGACAGCTGGTGAGACTAGATGCATTTGGGTGATAGTTGAGATGGTAACGTGAATGCCTCTGAGTTCAAGCTGCAGAATCCACATAAAAATGCCAGCTACACACATGCATTTGTAATCCTAGCATTGTGGGAGCTGAGACAGGAGAATCTCCTGGACTCCCTGGGTCATCCACTTAGACCAATCAGTGAACTCTGGGTCTATAAGACCATATTTCACAGTAGGTAGATTGCTTCTTTGAGGGGGACACCTGAGACTGTCCTCTTGCTATCTCTCTAACATGCACAGCTAGATATACTTACAAATCCATGTATATCTTAGAAAAAAATCCAAGTAAGGATATCAAGGAGAAGTTATATCAGAAAACAGGTGTAAGAGACTTCAGTCTGGGAGAGAATTTCTGTGTATGGTTGATATTGAGAGCCATGACACTGGGTGAGAGCAGGGGCAGGAATATGTGACGTGATTGGAAGCCAGTAGAAGAAAGACTAAGAAAGAAAGCAGGGCAAATCAATTTTATCCAGTGGTGAGAAAAAGTCAGGGTGAGGATGACTGTCTTTTCAAGGTCATTAGGTAGGACATTAATGGCATCAACACAGGATTTTTATACAGTAGCAAGGAGAAAGGCTACTGGGCAGGGCTTTAAAACACTAGAGGAGGGAAGCAGATAAAACAAGACTATATAGCTACTCACTTGTGCTCATGCAGACAATCGTAATTAAATTTGTGGGTCACAAACAATATGGACATGAAAATAGGAAGGGAATTTGTTAGCAGAAAGAGGGGTTGGTGTGAGGTCAGAGAAGACAGTGGGAAAAATATGATCAAATTATATCATATATTCATATACATATGTATATATATGAACTTGTGAAAGATTAAAAATATATAACTATTTATAAGAAATGTGCATAGACAGGAAGATAGGTCATTAGTTGGTGGGGAAATATGAGTCAACTTAATGAAGTTTACCAATAAAACAGGTAACATTTATTTGAGATGCTAGGGATGAAAGTGATTTATTAGAGAAGAAAACAGAAAAGACTTCTGAGCCTTTGATGAGCTGGGAATGGAGGAAACTTCATGTGAGGTTGAGGGGCAGGTGTGTAAGCAATGGCATTCAGAATACATGGCTACTCTCACCACTGAGTAGGCTGAAACAATGGTGAGACACCTATAACTTTACAACATCTTTTGTTGTCAGGAATAGTCCATAGGAAAGTAAACTGAATGTCAACCTGAAGTTTGATGGATTGTCTTACAAAGAAGACAGTGTAGTTATTGTATTGTTCAGATAGTCTAGATCTCCGAGAATCCTCTGACACATCCCTCCATCTTCTGTAGTCACTCTCTCTCTTCCATAGCAGCCCATCTGCTGACATGCTGCCATTTAGATTGGAACCTCAGTAATACATCTACATAAAACATTTTGCATCCTATTGATACTATTTTTAAAATCACTTTGTTGTACATGGCTATATTATATGTATTTTTTCTATTTCTATGCAGAACTCCAGTAAAGGGTATGTGATTTAATCTTCCATTTTGCAGCTGACAGGCATTTGGATTGTTTCCAGTTTTGAGTTCTTAGTCTTTCATAAACTTTATTGTTAAAGAATAGGGAGCAAATGTACTTCTAGGAATTGATTTTTGGGTCAACAGGCATGACATATTCAATTCTGAGAAAGTCAATTCTTACCATTTATTTGTATTATTTGATAGTCCCTTAGTAGTATGTAGATGTTTCCATCTTTTCCAAGCTTAATCTTTCTTTTCAAACTTTCCAGTGAGTGTGAGTTTTCTGCTTCTCCAGTAAGGTAGTAACTTGAGCATCTTTTCCTAAGTACACTGCTATGATAGCTCAGCTATCATGTACAACATCTTCTCAAGGTTCTTGCCATTTTAAAGCCATTGGTTGGTTATATGCACATGCTACCAACATTCTCTTGAGGCAGGAGAGTAGGGTACAGGATGAACTCTTAAAGACCTTTGTTGTAAAAGGTTTCTGGGCAGGACCTTCTAGTTTAGCCCAGAGGTTTAGCTCCACTCTCTGCTCCACTTGGCCTCAAATAATCACATATAGGTTCATATTATTTTTATGCTGATTGACCAAGGGCTCAGGCATATAACCAGCTCTTTAATCTTAAACTAACCCATCTTTCTTTTCTTTTCTTCTTCTTCTTTTTTTTGACTATTAAGCAGTCTTTAATGGACACTGTACACATGCCCCTACTCCTGCATCTTCTCAATCGTTTCCTCCTCGTATTTGCCCTTCTCCTTCCCTACTTGCCAAGACTTGGCTTTCCTTTCCAGGATCTTTTTGCATTCTTTGTCCAGCTTTAGCCTGGTGATAAATAACCACCTTGCTGGGGTGCATGCCCACGTGGACAGTTGTGCCATTAGCCTTTTCTTACTGCACTCGCTCAATGTAGATGATGTATTTCTTCCTGTACACTTGGACCACCTTGCCAATCTGCTGGCCTTTGTAGTGCCCTCGGACAACCTGAATTTCATCATCCTTTCGAATGGGCATAGATGGAACATTGTACTTCTGTCTCAGCTCTTTGGAAAGGGGGAAGACATGATCTTCCTCCGGATGTGAGAAGGTGCATTGAAATGCCATTTGCAGTTCTTGCTTTGGTCAGAAGTCACAAAGGGATTGAATTTCATTTTGGCGGCTGCAATCCAGCAATGGCCGCAGAAGGAAAGAGCCCATCTTTCTTAATCTATTTGGCCATGTGGCTCAGTACCTTTTCTTAGAGCAGCATTTCAGCTTCTTTCCTCTGCATTGTCTCCTGGCATCAGTGTTTTGGCATCTCTCTGGCAGTTCTGCCTGACATCTCTCTGTTTTTCCTGTACTCAGAGTTTTCTTAGCCTGGTAGCCCCGTCCACAGTTCCTGCTTACCTTTGGCCAATCAGCTTTTTGTTAAACCCATAAGTGGGACAAATATGTACAACGACAGGAAACAGGAACAACATAACATAATCCCACTACAGACCTTGAATAAAGACTGTGAATGTGTGCTATGAAAAAAAAAGAAAAGAAAGGAAAACAAGAAGGCTATCCTCTCACCCCCAGGTTCAATTAATCCAAACATTGCCACTGGCACAAACCCATAGGCACTCCAGTGTCTAATGGTAACATATGTCACAACTGTCTCACTATAATATTAAAATGCAGACCCCAGGTGGAGACTTACGCAATAATGGAGACAGCTGGGCAATAGTGATCCACCCACATCTTAATTCTCAGCATGAAGGAATCAGAGGCAGGTGAATTTCTGTCAGTTAGAGGCCAGCCTGGTCTACAGGACAGATCCCAAAGCTACACAGAGAGATCTTGTCCTGAAGAACCACCAACAGCAAAAAGAAAGTTGCAGGTTGGCACTGTGATGTCCGATTGCATATAGAACCACATGTAGTAGATAGTGCATGCACAGAAAAGTCCATGATTTACTAATGACCCAAAGGTCCCCAGCATGGTGACATGAAGCGCTGCCTCTTTACACAATTGCTGTTAGAGATGAATATGCTTTTTTTGCTTTAGCTTGCTTCTGTCTGCTTCTGCTGTAATTGTGGTCCTTGATCAACTCCTGGTATGGGGACATAAGAACTTGGGATACCTTTGGAAAGACCCTCTGATCTCTAAAGTTTGGTGATTCCATTTCTACATTATGTAATTTACCTTTAAATTTTGTCAATTGTTCTTCTGAGTTTTAAATTTTAATAAAATCCTTCTTTTTAAAAAGGGCAATTTTGTCATCTATGCTTATCAGTTTCTCTATACTATGAGAAAATTCTTGAATTCTTACTGGTGGTGCTTATCTCCTAGAAACTGTATTGATGATTGCTCACATTTTGATCCATGATTGACTGGAATTGAGTATGAAATAAGATAGGGTCAAAATTAAATTTTTTATATGGAAATTGAGTTTCTTAGCATCATTTATGAAAAATGATCCATCCTTCCCCAGATGTGTGAAGCATCTCATTAGCCTTAAAATGAATATCTGTGGATGAGTGGGCAGATTTCACGGCACTCTATTTTGTCTGATTATTTATTTTCTCATCAATAGTACAATGCCTTGATTAATGTTACATCAGTCTTAAACAACAGCAGAATAGGTATTTGTAGTCTTGTGTCTTGGCTTGAGTGTCATATGTTTGGATAATGTACTAGTTTGTCTTGTATTGCTGTGATAGAGCTCTGACCTAAAGCACCGTGAGGAGCAAAGGGTTTATTTACCCCTTTAAACCACAGTTCATTATCCAGAGAAGACAGGCAGGAAATCAAGGCAGGAACTGCAGGTAGGAACTGAGATAGTGACCTTGGAGAAGTGCTGACTCTGCCTTGCTGAGTTACTTATTTTTTAAAAAATATTGAAACTAGAATCCTTATGCCCTTTTTTTGAGAATTAAATTGTTTACTGATTACACATGATAATGGATGATACACAAGCTTCATTCTCATCTGTTATTTTATCTGATACCATCATTCAATTTTTGAATTGCATAGGGTATGCCAACAACTAACATTTTATAACAAAATGTGACTTTGCTTGGATGAGTCTTTTAATGGTGAAACTCATTAAGGTCAGAATACTTGGCAGTTTAATTGCTACATCAAGGTTTTTGAAGACAATGGCTTTTCTACGCAAGCAATTATAAATAAATTCCAAATGGAATTTGGCATCACCTTGAAGGATTCTAACTTCACACTGTTGGGGAAGTTTTACCAAGATGGCTTCAGAGTAGACTAACTTTACACAGCACATTTAAAAAAGAAAAGAAAAGAAAAAAAGACACATTTATTCAGCATCATGATCAGACTATTACATTTAGCAATCAACAGCATGCGTGAAAAAAGGTCTACAGTAAAACCCTTTGTTGGAATGCTTTACACTTTCCACAGAACAGAACCTAAAATAACCTATTATACAATTAGTCACAAATACAGTCCTGGAGTTTTTTTGCCCATACACATGAGTACTGTCTAAAACATGTCTTCTTTGTAGCAGCTAGGCCCTGCCACCACTGTGCTTGGCTGAATTCACAAATCTGTTGTAACCTGGAGCTTCCCTATCACTTCTCTGGCTCTCCTCTGCTGCTAAGCTTTGTTTCCTGGCTGTACCTAGAACCTCCTGCCACTGCCATAGCTGCTGCTGCTGCTGGAACCACCATAGCCACCTTGGTTTCATGGTTTAGCAAAGTACTGGCCTCCACCACAATAAGGACCAGAGCTTCTGCCTCCAAAGTTTCCTCCTTTCATTGGTCCAAAATTTGAAGACTGATTGTTATAATTGCCAAAATCATTGTAGCTTCCACCACCTCCAAAATTGCTTCCATTATTACTAAATCTATTATAACCATCCCCACTGCCACCATATCCACCACCACCACGGCTTCCACCAAAGCCACCATGACCGCTCAAATTTCCTCCTTGCCCAAAATCGTCATTGCCGCCAAAACCGCCTCCACGACCACCACCAAAGTTTCCGGAACCACTTTGACCTCTTCGGCTGGATAAAACACTAGCCATCTCTTTCTTTGACAGGGCTTTTCTTACTTCACAGTTGTGGCCGTTCACAGTATGGTACTTTGGAATAACAATCTTGTCCACAGAGTCATGGTCATCAAAGGTGACAAAAGCAAACCCTCTCTGTTTCCCACTGCCTCTGTCAGTCATTATTTCAATGACTTCAATTTTCCCATACTGTTCAAAGTAATCTCGATACTAGCATGATAAAGCAGATAATAGAATCATTATCTATGAACCTAAATATGCTTTTAGTTTTCTTGCTAATAAACAGGTACACTTTGAAAGTCATTTCTGGAGTCAATTGGTTTCAGAAGTTATTTCAAATGAAGATTTTACCAGTACGTTTTATCTACATTTTCCCCTAACAGACTTTCAGCCTGGATGCCTCAGATTTATTTTTATTTGATTCACCAAAATTTGCTTTAAAGTATTCTCTGACCATGAAGAACCTTTAAAAATCCTAAAGTTTGAAAATAATTTCTGCTAGAACAAAATAAGACATTAACTATTTAGTTCAAATTTGCTGAACAAGCATGGTCATGCTGCTCTAAAGTCTCTTTTCAACATGGCAGACTTACTGCTTCAGATGGAAGCAAATACATGTGAGCAGAAGAGAAAAAAATTCTGGATTTTACAACAGTCCTCTTTAGGAGACAATAGAATGATGTTTTTAATAGAGAAAGACTCTGCCACTAAATTCAATAGCTACTTTACTCTTATTTTTCCTTTTATTGAAAACAGATTTTATTGCTTCTAACATAATATATCCTTATTATGATTTCTCCTTCATCTGTTCCTCCCAGTTCCTTCCCATCTCCTCTTCTATCTTGATTCATTCTCTTTTTGTCTCTCATTAGAAAACAATCAGGCTTCTAATCAGAAAACAAACAAGCCTCCATGGAGTAATACTAGAATAAAATATAATAACATAAAGAAAACAACACATTAGAATCAGAAAAAACAAACAAATTAAAGGATAAGAGTCCAAGTGAAGTTACAAGAGTTCAAGACCCACTGTTCGCACACTCAGAAATTTCATAAACCACTAAACTGGAAGCCATCATCTATACACGACAGACCTGGGACAGACTCTTGTAGGCCCTGTCTTGCTGCTTCAGTCTCTGTGAGTTCATATGAGCTTTGGTCATGATGATTTAGAGGGTCTTGTTTTCTTGTTGTTCTTCATCCCTCTGGATCAGGCACTCTTTTCATCTCCTCTTCCACAAAGTTCCCTGAGCCTCAAGGTAGGGGTTTGATGGAAACATCTGGTTTAGGTCTGAGTGTCCCAAAATCTCTCCCTCTTTGATATTGTCTAGCTGTGGGTCTACGTATCTGTTTCCATCTGCTGCAGAAGGAAGCCTCTCTGATGATAATGATGGCTGAGCAAGTCACCAATCTATGAGTGTAGCAGAGTATCCAGATTTATCAAGAGTATCATTAGAAATCTTCTTTTTAAATTTTAACAATAGTGTTTGTTTTTTCCCAGGTCCCTGGGATATCTAGTATCAGGTTCTGGGTCTCTGTAACGGTGTCAAATATGAGTTCCATCTTATACTTAAATTCCCACTAAAAAAGTGGTTGGTCACTTCCATAACATTTATGTTGTTGTTGCATTAGTATATCTTACAAGCTTGACACTGTTACAGGTTACAGGGTTTGTCACTAGGTCATATTGATAGTGTACAGTATACTTACTAGTATCTTCATATCTGTGTGGGTGAAGATTCTCATTAGGTACAAAATTGATATCTCCATGTTCATTGACGTTAGTGTTGTCTTCTATAAGATGACCTTACTATCAGGTTATAGAGATGAACTAATAGCCTTAGAAATAACCTGTGGTGTTTTGTGGGATTCCACTGACCTCATTTGGTCAATTACTTAACAAAATGTAATACATTCCTGGTCTTAGATACTTTACTTGGTGGCTTAAAATGTCTATCTGGGGGCATTGTCTCTCTATTACTTGGTGAATTCATTTATATTTCTTTCAT
This sequence comes from Sigmodon hispidus, assembly GCA_004025045.1. Lineage (NCBI taxonomy): Eukaryota > Metazoa > Chordata > Mammalia > Rodentia > Cricetidae > Sigmodon > Sigmodon hispidus. Next base: position 288,408 of record PVIH01000553.1, on the reverse strand, counting down.
ACCTACATATCTACAGTTGCAGGTTTTCATTGGTTAAAAACTTTGGAGGCTGTTGTTCAATGGATTAAGTTTTTATGTAGTCATAGTTTGCTGAACTTTAATGTCATTGGATTTTAAATTGTATAAATTGAATTTCTCTCACTTTTGGGAATACCTGAGTCATTTTTCTTTTTCATGCAATTCATATATTGATAGCAGAAATTAAATTAGTCATGTTTCCAAAGATATTTAGCATATCAGAAATATCTTCTGTCTTGGCAGTTGACATTGTTATCAGTAAAATCAGGGTTGACTTTTGAGTTCTTAGACTCCTTAATAAAATATTTTAAGAACAGCCATAGAATAAAGCTCAAGAACCATCTTATTAGACAAAACAGCAGGAAGGGTAATCATAAATTCCCTGCAGCTGACAGAAGGGAGCTGGAGAAAAGGAGAAGAGAAAGCCATGCTTTTGGATCTTGGGTTCAAGAAACCTGGCAGTTCAGCAGAGGAACTCAGCATATAGCTGCATGGTAGAAGGTGGGAGGAGCCCCAGACAAATGAGAAAGTCCAGAGTGTCCGGGAAAGCAGGGATTTGGGGCAGAATCAAAAAATGATACACCCAGAAAGAAAAGGGAAAGTGTTGCTTTAGGATTAGAGTCATAGGCTGCCTTTATATCCATCACCCTTGAAGTCATGCATTTCCACAGTATTGATTAGTCATGACATTATTAAAAGGAATACCAATCAGGAGGTAATTATTTCTCCCATCTCCTTAGCATGTCTTCAAGTGAATCAGCTTTTCTGTAGGATAGTATGCTAGCCAGCTGATTGACAAGCTCAGCTGGATTAATTCTCAGGGAAGAAGTCAATGGTATAGCATTTTATTCTTTAGAGTAGATCAGAATGTTATATCTCTACCCAGGGCTAGAGATAGAAATCAGATTTCATTTTTTTTGACCCTGAGGATATAACTTTCTTCTAATGCACCTCATCAGAGTCCTGAAGCTTCCACCTTTTTATATGGTGATTTAAATATTAAGGGAGTAGCTGTGATGCCGCCTCTTTTAGGATTACCAAAAAATTGGGAGGTGAGGCCCAAAACTGTCCATGAGGTGCAAGTCCATCTTCAATGACCTCTAAGGCTAATACATAAAACAGTATAAAGAAAAGAGACCACAAAATATAAATTTGGTTTATTCTTAAATTGTATATTATGTTTGCATTTCTGGAATAAGTCCTACTTAGTTTTGATTACATTATCATGCTTCTGTTAGATCACAGACCCTCTAGCTGCTGTCACTTTCCGAATTACAGCGCTCATCTTAAAAAAAATAAGAGATAGCTTATTCCAGAGCCATTTTGAGTGACCATGGCTCAGGAAGACGGATTTAGGTTATCTCAAATTTTATATTTTAGTGTGGAAACAGTTTGATGAAGTTATTTAGCTTTACAGAATAAAGAAAGTAAGGCAAGTTTAAAATACATTCATGATTTGTTGGTTCACCAGAGAGGAAGGTACGGTGAGATGTGGAAAGATTTTTCTGTAGACTCAGGATATATTTGTTAAGACAGACAGATAGAGACAGGGATGCATATGTACACAGAAATAGAGATACACACAGGAGATGGTCACACACACATAAACACTCACACACACACAGAGACAGAGAGAGAGAGAGAGAAAAAGAGAGAGAGAGAACTTCTTGCAGCCTTTCCATGTGACTTGAAATAAACCTAGCTGTTTCTGATTTTTCCAGTTGAAATAATCTAAAAAATAGCTGTTCTGTCTGCCTATGGAAATGTTGTTCAAATATCAAATATTCTCTCAAGACTTTTTGTATTCAATGTGACAAGTCAGGGCACTGAAGAACCTGATGAACCTTCATATCAGAAATCCAGGTGTCCCTAGAATGAGGAAGCTCTCTGTTACAACCATCTAACTCAGTCATCACCACTGTTCGGATAGAGCCACACAAAAATCTTGAAGTCATAGGTGAGACCATAAGTTCCCTCTGGGACAATGAGTCTGCTACTTTGTTTTACTCTTAGGTTCTGGAGATCTGGCCTCTGCTTCTTTTTGGGTATTGGGTACCAATGCGACTTCCATTATGAAATTTTTCTATCTTTCTGGTAGAAGGCCTCCTCCCACTAACCCCCAAGTCTTGGCTACCGCCATGTCAGGAAAGTCAATTACAGGCATCCTAGCTGTAATATTAAAAGGCTCTCGTGTTTTTTTCTTATTTTTAAACAATATTTTCCCAGGCTTGAAGCCTGAGCAGAATTTCAAACTCTTGGGTTTTTGTTTTGTTTTGTTTTAGGACACAGATGTCTGTCTTTTTATTTCTTTACATAATTAAATCATGTGGTGTAATGTTATATATGTTTATGCTGAGGTATTTGTGTAAACATTTATTCAAGTAAAAGCATTTATTTTACCAAAACCCAGAGAAAAATAATCTGAGAATATGCTCAATGACTTTTTTAATTTTATTTTCTTACATTTCTGATATTTGGACTTCTAGTTGCTCTAATGAAGTTCCATACCCATTACTTGAACATCCGCAGATTTAGTACTTGGCTAATATTTAATGTGAAGCAGTGTCCCTTTCTCACAATATTCATTGTTATCTGTGAGGAAAATTGCTTTCTACATTATCATTTTTACTATTTTGAAGTTAAAACATAGGTACTCCAAAAATTTAACTTTTATGTATTTATTGTTTTGTTATTATTCTGGAGGAGTGTGTTGAGTGTGTGTGTGTGTGTGTGTGTGTGTGTGTGTGTGTGTGTGTCCTTTGAGAGGCTAGATTTCTCTTCCACCATGTATTCTAAGGACTGAAGTCAGGTCCACAGGCAAACACTTCATCCTCTTAGCCATGTAGGTCCCCAAAACTTCACTAAAAGAAAGACAAGATTTCAGTCTTTAATCATTAAGATCCTCTTACGGCATTATAATTCCTTTTCAATTACCTAGTAACATTTAAATTTGACCAGTAAAATTACTCCTTCCTCTCTCTTCTGAAGATCTCTTGAAAGTGACAATGGAACAGTCCTTCTTTTATTTCCTAGATCATCTAGTCTATAGCTAAATCTTTGGGAATTATACTCTGTCTTCATTCCTTCTGGAGACCTAAGTCCTCTGTAAAAGTGACACATGCCCATGAGATCAAAGCTTGGCTAGAAAGCTCATCTTACTTGGTGGGAAATATCAAGAGTCTCCATTAGAGTCCACATTGTTTTTGTTCAGCTCTCAGCCTGGCACCCTTTTCTGTATTCAGCTTTGTTTCTAGATTATGAAGCTCTCTTTTTGGGTAATTTCCTTTCAGATGCAATGAATTACAGAAGGGTATTCAGGAATACAGCTCACAGAGGCAGAAAACAAATTCTAATTATTTCAGTCTAATTATTACTTTGGAAATCTTCAAAAAATTATGGCTTCATGTTTTCCTACAACTATGAAGCTCATAGATATTGGAGAAGAAATAATCACCCCAAATTAAACCTTGGAAACATGACCTTCCCAAGGAAACATGGATGAGTAAGTCTATATGTAAATTACCTGAAATATCTATTCAGATGAAAAGATAAATAGGACTTTTTCTGACTGTTCCTTCCTCATTTATGTCTTTGGTCTTGGCAAGGCTTTTGCTTCTGTCTTCTTATACACAAGAGGGAAACTACTCCACCTTGCTAATCTCCTGTGTTACAATAAAACTGAAATGTTTTCTATTGGTATGGTCTTCTGGCTTTCATATTATTTCATTTCTAGACCTTGAAGACACTCTTTAACATATTGAAACTCTTAGGAAATGCACCCAAAAGACTTAAAATATATATCCCAGGGAATTTTTGTTCTTGATTTAAATGTCTAAAGGTTGAAAAAAAGAATTATATAAAACCATATGGCTTTAGACCCCTCATAGCCACTCAGTGGGCACTTGTGCTCTCATCAAATTGGATGCTAAAATGCATTTCTAATAATTCTGCTAATGTCACATATGCTTTAATTGATTTTCAAAATCATATTCAAAGCATGCCAGACTGTCCTTTTGAGAAAACAGGATTATAATCAGATCTCCAGATTTTTATGATGAAAATGGGTTATATCTATTAGTCACATTAGGAGATACTTTTGCTAAATTTTGCAGATGCCCATTCTATAAATGTTTCATTCTCAAAAGAAATTTTACGTAAAAAAAAGGAAAGTTGTTTAGTCAATATTATAAATTGCTAATGTGTTAGGGTTTACTGCATTTTTCTGCTAGTATTAGTTAATTTTCTTATTGTAATGAACAAATACCTGGCCAAAAACAAAAACCAAAACCAAAAAACCACACAGCTTCCTGAATAGAAAGTTGATTTTGGGTTACAGTTCAGAGGAACATAGTCTTGTGGCACTGGAAGAAATGATGGCGAGTGCTGCTTGATCTTGGTGGTGAACAGGAGGCAGAGAAAGGAGAATGTCATGGCTTACCTGCCTTTCTCCCTTTTTTCTGTTTGTTTAAAAATAATCTCACTCATACATCTGAAGGTGTGTTTCAATAATATCCTAGGCATTTCTTAGCTCAAATGAATTGAGAATTAAACTCAGCCATCTCAGTTTCAAATAGTTACATGACTTTTTCTCTCTACTTTCTGCTTCTCTTAAATTATTAAAAAAATTGAGCATCTATTAAGATGGCAATAGCATAATTTTAAATGTTTTTTTCCCTAAACATTAAATCATGTTTTTGTCATTTTCTGTGACTTAAAGGTATCTCTCTGCTTTCTTTTGGCTTTTACTGTTTCTCAAGAAATAAAAGTTCTTGAGAATTTTAGATTTTTTTTGTTCTTTATAGAATTATATTTTACAAGTCTTAGTTTTCAACAGTTTTATAGACATGCATCTTTATTATGTATATGTGTATATGCATATGTGTACATGTTCATGTGTGTTTGTGCATGAGTTCAAGTGTATACAGGCTAGAAGGCAACCTTGGCTGTCATCCTCAAAGATTCCATTCACCCCCCTTTTTATGACATCACTCACTCACTTGCCGTTCACCCATTAAGCTTGGATGACAGGGCAGTGTCAGTGATCATCTTGTTTACACATTCCCAGTGCTTGAGTACAGTCTCATGCCACCAAGCAGGTGTATTTTACATGGTTTCAGGGTATCAGAAGAGAACCTTCCTGTTTGTTAACCAAGCACTTTATTGCTGATTTTTCCTCAAGGTGGTTTTGAAAAATGGATCTAGACTATTGCCCATGGCTCTTCTCAAATCTGTGTTCCACAGTGTCCATTAGTTTTGGAAAATTATCAGCCCCTATCTTGTTGAAAATTGTTACAACATTGTTTTCCTTTACTTGCTGAAAACAAATCACACATAAGTTAAACTTTCCTCCATTCTTGTCTATTTTATTTACATGTATTTCTTACATTTCTTTAAAAAAAATTTGTCAGCTTTCTAGCTTAATATTATTACTAGCACTGTTTAATATTCTGTTAAATTCATCCTCTGCACTGCTAATATTTGCTAATTTGGAATGTCATATTTTCAGGTTTAAAAGAGTAATATTTTATAGTTTTTAGTATTCTATTGTAATCCTCTATTTTGTTTTCCTTTACTTTTACACTAATTAAGTATACTTCTTCAATATTTCATGCTTGGTGATACTGCTTTGTGGGTTCACTGCACATTTGCTTTGTTTTTTATTCACATGACCTTGCCTCTCTTTATGTATTTTATTAAATAATAGCCATTGTATATAATATTTAAAAATACTGCAGGTGATATTTTCCTTCAAGAGAATATAGGTTTGTGTGAAAAACATCTATCACCATCAGTCTGTACTATCTAATCCATCTTCAGTGGTATAAGTAATACATACTTTATTAGGTGCTTTTTGTTGCTCTGATACACGCTAATCAAAATAGAATTATGGAAGAGTTCATTTGGCTTATAGTTACAGATGCATGGAAGCTGGTGGCAAAAGCACAAGGCTGGGAGAACACATCTCATACCATAAACATGAATCGGTGAAAGGACACTGAGACTGGACCAAGGCTCAAAGTCTGTCTCCAGCAACAAACCTCCTTCAATAAGGCTGTACCTCCCAATGTCCAGAACCTTCTCAAACAGCACTGGTAACAGAATCAAGGGTTCCAATATACAAGGCTATTTGGGAAATTTTTCATTCAAATGACCACCTTCCATTCCCAGGACCCCTAAGTTCATGGCCATATCATAATGCAAAATGCTACGGTAATAAAAACAGCCTGGTACTGGAACAGACTTGTAGATCAATAGAATCGAATTGAAGACACTCACATTAACCCACACATCTATGAACACCAGATTTTTGATAAAGAGGCCAAAAGTTTTCAATGGAAAAAGGATAGTATTTTCAACAAATGGTATTGGCATAACTGAATAGAGTGCAAAAAAAATGCAAATAGATCCAAACCTATCACCCTGCACAAAACTCTGTAGCTCTGTAGTATTACTTGAAGTCAGGGGTGGTATTACTTCTTTGGTTATAGTTGCTCAATGGTATTTAATGCTATTTGCAGCTAGTATAAAGGGTGATGTTTCCCTTATTTGTATTTCAGCCTGTTTGCCTTTAGTGTAATAGAATGTTACTTATTTTTTTTTTAATTTATCTTGTATCCTGCTACACTTCTGAAGGAGTATATCAGCTGCAGAAGTTCACTGGTAGAATTTTGTGGGTCAATTATGTATACAATCATATCATCTGCAAATAGAGATAGTTTCACTTCTTCTTTTCCAATTTGTATCCCCTTAATCTCCTTTTGTTCTCTTATTACTTTGACTAAAACTTCGAGAATTATATTGAATAAATAAGGGGAGAGAAAAGATCCTTGTCTAGTTCCTGATTTTAGTGGGATTGCTATGAGTTTCTCTTCATTTAGTTTGACGTTGACTGTTGGCTTCTTGTAAATTGCCTTTATTATATTTAGAAATTTTCTCTGTATTCCTGATCTCTCCTTTTATCACAAAGGAATGTTGAACTTTGTCAAAGGCTTTTTCAACATCTAAGGAGATTATCATGTGTTTTTTTCTTTTATTTTTTTTAATATGATTGATGACATTTACAGTTTTCATATGTTGAACCATCCCTGTATTTCTGAGTTGAAGCCTACTTGATTGCAGTGGATGACTTTTTTATATGTTGTTGTAATCGGTTTGCCAGAATTTTGTTGAGTATTTTTGCATCAATGTTCATGAGGCAGATTGATCTATAGTTCTCTTTCTTAGTTGCATCTTTGAGTGGTTTGGGTATCAAGGTGATTGTGGCTACATAAAAAGAGTTTGACAGTGTTTCCTTAGTTTCCACTGTATAGAACAGTTTGTTAAATATTGTTATTAGTTCTTTTTTGAATGTCTGGTAGAATTCTGCAGTATAACGTTCTGGACCTGGGCTTTTTTTTGGGGGGGGAGACTTTTAATATCAGCTTCAATTTCCTTTGGTGTTATAGGTCTGTTTAGCTCTTTAATCTGTTCTTGATTTAATTTTGGTAATTGGTACTTGTCCAGAAAGCTGTTCATTTCTTTTAGGTTTTCCATTTTAGTAGAGTATAGATTTTGAAAGTATGACCTGATAATTCTCTGGATTTCCTGGGGGTCTCTTGTTATGTCCCCCTTTTAATTTCTGATTCTGTTAATTTGAATTCTCTCTCTCTCTCTCTCTCTCTCAATCTCTCTCTCTCTGTCTCTCTCTCTCTCTCTCTCTCTCTCTCTCTCTCTCTCTCTCTCTCTCTGTCTTTTGGTAAGATTCAATAAGGTCTTGTATATCTTGTTGATTTTCTCAGAGAACCAACCTTTTGATTCTTTGATTTTTTTTTATTGTTCTCTTTTTTTCTATTGTACTGATTTCAGCCCTAAAGTTTGATTATTTTCTGCCATCTACTCCTTCTAAGTGAGTTTGCTTCTAATTGCTGTAAAGACTTCAGCTGAGTTGTTAGGTCTCTTGTGTGAGCTTTCGCTTGGATTTTTATATAGGCATCTAGTGCTATGAATTTTCTTCTTAAGATTGCTTTCATTGTGACCCATAAGTTTGGATATGTTGTGGATTCATTTTCATTACATTGTAGAAAGGCTTTGATTTCTCTTTTAACTTCTTCCCTGACGCAGAGGTGGTTCAATGTAGACATGTTTAGTTTCCATGAGTTTTTAAGCTTTCTGTGATTTTTGTTGTTGAATTCTAACTTTAGGGCATGGTAGTCTGATATGATATAAGGGATTGTTCACGTTTTTTGTATCTGTTGATATTTGCCTTATGATCAACTATATGGTCAATTTTAGAGAATGTTCCATGGGGTGCTGAGAAATATGTATATTACATTGTGTTTGAGTGGAAGAGTCTGTAAATATTTATTAAGTCCACTTGCATCATAACATCTGTTAGACCCCTTATTTCTTTGTTGAGTCTTTGCCTGGTTGGCCCATCCAAGGGTGAAAGTGGGGTATTGAAGTCTCTCATTATTAGAGTATGATATTTGATGTGGGGTTTTAGCTTTAGTAGTGTTTCTTTTAGATGTGAAGTTGTCCATATATTAGGGGCATAAATATTCAGGATTGAGATGTCATCTTGATTGATTTTTCCTGAGATGAATAAATGTCTTTCCTCGTCTCTTTTGATTGATTTTAGTTTGAAGTCTACTTCGTTGTATAGTAGGATAGCAACACTAGCCTGTTTCTTGGGGCCATTTGATTAAAAACTCTATTCCCAACCTTTTACTCTGAGCCTGTGTTTGTCTTTGGAGTTGAGGTGTGTTTCTTGTATACAGCAGAAGTTTGGCTTTTGTTTTTGTATCCATCATGTTAGTGTGTGTCTTTTTATAGGTGAATTAAGTCCATTGATGTTAAGGGATATTAATTACCACTGACCATTACTTCCTGTTATTTTTGGTGATAATTTGTGTGTATTTCCTTTCTTACAGTTTTTCTTCTGTGGGATTATTGATTGTGGTTTCATGGGTATATCTGGGTTCCTTAGGTTGGAGTTTTCCCACAAGTGCTTTCTGTAGTGCTGGATTGTAAGATAGGTATTGTTTCAACTTATCTTTGTTGTGAAATATCTTGCTTACTCTACCTATGGTGATTAATAGTTTTGCTGTGTGTAGTAGTCTGGGTTGGCAGCCATGCTCTTTTTGTGTCTTTATAACTTCTGATCAGGACTTTCTTGCTTTCATTGTTTCCACTGAATAGTCAGGTGTTACTCTGATGGGTCTTCCTTTATAGGAAAGTTGGCCCTTTTCTTTTGCAGCTCTTAATATTTTTTCTTTGTTCTGTATATTTTGTGGTGTCATTATTACATGACAAGCAGACTTTTTTGGGGGTCTAATCTATTTGGTGTTCTATAAGCTTCTTGTATCTTTATAGGCATTTCCTTCTTTAGGTTGGGAAAGTTTTCTTCTATGATTTTATTGAATACATTATCTGTGCCTTTAAGCTGGTATTCTTCTCCTTCTTCTATTCCTACTATTCTCAAGTTTGATCTTTTCATGGTGTCCCAAATTTCCTATACGTTTTCTGTTATGGCTTTTTGGGTTTTGGTGTTTTCTTTGAGTGATTTATCTATTTCCAGCATTGAGTCTTTCACTTCAGAGATTCTCTCTTCCATCTCTTGGATTCTGTTGCTTATGTTTGTATCTGTAGTTCCAGATCATTTCTTCAGATTCTCTATTTCAGCCTTTGCTTTGTTTTGTGCCTTCTTTATTGTTTCTATTTCAATTTTTAGTTCCTGGGATGATTCTTTCATTTGTTGAATTTCTCTTTCTGGGTTTTCTTTCAAATATTTGTTTATTCTTTCCAATTTTTTATTCATTTTTTTCTTCTATTTCTTTAAGGGAATTTTTCATATCCTTTTTTAAGGCTTCTATAATCTTCATAATGGTGTTTGTATTGTTGTTTCCTTCTGTTTCCTCTTCAATGCTCTGTTCATGTCTTGGTGTTGTAGAGTCATTAGCTTCTTCTGGTGGTGCTTTGTTGTTCTTTATATTGTTATATGTATTCTTGCACTGACATTTGTCCCTTGCTTCCTTGGTTCACTCTTAGTCAGGTCTCAGTGGAATCTTAGTCAGTTGTAGCTTCAAGGGTTATGTGTCCCGTCTGCTCTGGACATGGAGCCTGCATGATTTTTCACTCTTGTCAGGCCATGGGATCCTTGCTGTCTGAAGCTGCCTGACTCCCACTCTGCCTCACTGTTCAGAAAGATGTCCATCCCTTTGTGATGATGCAGCTTGCCTTGAAGATGGGGTCTGGTCATCTGTGATATGAACCCTGGGATTGCTGAGGAAGGCTTCTCTCAGCCTTGGTGCAAGGCAGGCCTGTCCAGGACTGTGGCTCAGGAATCTGGGATGAAGTCCCTGGGAGACCCAGGGACTGGAGCCTGCTCATCTCTCACTCTGCTCTGGACCTAGGCTCCTCGATGTCTAAAGCAGCCTGACTCCTACTCTGCCTCAGACACCATGGGGCCACATGCATGCATCCCTCTGCCCAAAGTAAGTTTTATGGTAGTGTGGCTGAGTGTTTTCTTTTTTTTATTTTATATTTATCAAGAAAAACAGTAAAATGAATTTAAAATGCTGATAAGTTAACAATAACTATAAAGAAAATAAAAATCATAAGCATGACTTATCAAGGGTGATAATGCAAATGATATGCTACATATAAAATTACTTTGTTTTCAGCTTTCCCTTTGGATTTTTTTTTTACCAGCTTTCAAAAGGGAGAAATATTTTTATAACGATAAGGTTCTATTATATTCACTTAAGTGCTGCCTCCTCTTGGGCTCCCCAGCTATACTCATCGCTACATCTGTTATTTGCCCAGATCTCTTCCTACATTCAGTGGTGGGAACAGTAGCTAACAACCCTTCTCCCCTCATCTTTCTTTTGTTTTTCATTTTTTTCTTCTTTATTTTGTATTTATCAAGAAAAACAGTAAAATGAATTTAAAATGCTGATAAGTTAACAATAACTATAAAGAAGATAAAAATCATAAGCATGACTTATCAAGGGTGATAATGCAAATAAGATTGCTACACATATATTTACTTTGTGTTCAGCTTTCCCTCTGAATTTTTTTCTCCTATCCCTTTATATCCCCATTCAAGGTCCCTTCCCCCTCCCACCACATCAGGTTACCCTTTCTTTCTCCACAACTCCCCATCCCCTCCCTTTGCAGGCTGCAGACAGTCCCATGGTCCCACTGTTCCAATAAAGCTTAATTCAGTCTCCCCTCCTGGCAAATCCAGTTTTGTCCCTCCTCCCTCAAGAGTGAGTCAGGTGTTCCTCTAGGTGTAGTGGGATCCAAAGGGTCAGTCCAGGGTGTTTCTGATTCCAAGCTGTTTAGTGGTTGTGGTTTGAAGCTTGGGCTTGCTTGGCTTTTTTCTTGTTAGTTTGTTTAGAGACCACTAATGAGTGAGTACATTCCTTGCTTATCTTTCTGGGTTTGTGATACCTCGCTCAGGAGGATATTCTCCAAATCCATCCATTTGCCTGCAAATTTTAGGATATCATTTTTTTTTCTTACTGCTGAGTAGTATTCCCTTGTATAGGTGTATCATAGTTTGTTAATCCATTCTTCAGTTGAGGGACATCTAGGTTGTTTCCAGGTTCTTGCTATTACAAATAATGCTGTTATGAACATAGTTGAGCTAATACCTTTAGAGTGTGACTGTGCATCTTTAGGGTATACAACCAGAAGTGGTATTGCTGGGTCCTTGGGGAGATTGATTCTCAATTTTCTGAGAAACCGCCATATTGCATTCCAATGTGGCTGAACAAGCTTACACTCCCACCAGCAATGAAGTAGTGTTCACCCTGATCCACATCCTCTCAAACATAGGCTGTGATCTGTGCCTTTTATCTTAGCCAATCTAACAGGTGTTAGGTGGTATCTCAAAGTTGTTTTGTTTTGCATTTCTCTGATGGCTAAAGATGATGAGCATTTTTTCAGATGTCTTTCAGCCATTCGTAATTCCTCTGCTGAGAATTCTCTTTTTAGATCTGTACCCCATTTTTTGATTGGGTTATTCAAGGTTTTGGGCTCTAGATTCTTGATCTCTTTATATATCTTAGAGATCAGTCCTCTATCACTTGTAGGGTTGATGAAAATCTTTTCCCATTCTGTAGGCTGGCATTTTGTCCTATTGACAGTGTCTTTGGCTTTACAGAAGCTTCTTAGCTTCTGGAGATCCCACTTATTGATTGTTGGTCTTAGTGTCTGTACCACTGGTGCTATATTTAGGAAGTGGTCACCTGTGCCAATTTGTAGAAATGTATTTCCCACTTCCTTTTCTATCAAGTTCAAAGTGGCTGGGTTTAAGATGAGGTCTTTGATGCACTTCTATTTGAGTTCTGTGCAGGGTGACAGGCTCGGATCTATTTGCATTTTTCTACACACTTCCATCCAGCTATACCAACACCATTTGTTAAATATACTATATTTTTCCCATTGAATGTTTAGGGCCACTTTGTCAAAGATCAGGTGTTCATAGGTTTTTGGGCTAATGTATGGATCCTCAATTCTATTCCATTGGTCCACAAGTCTGTTTTTATGCCAGTACCAGACTGTTTTTATTACTGTAGCTCTATAGTATAGCTTGAAGTCAGGGATGGTGATACCTCCTGAGGTTCTTTTGTTGAGTAAAATTGTTTTGGCAATCCTGGCTTTTCTGTTATTCCAAATGAAATTGAGTATTGTTCTTTCAAGTTCCATAAAATATTGTGTTGGGATTTTGATGGACAGAGCATTGAATCTGTAGATTACCTTTGGTAGAATTGCCATTTTTACTATGCTGATCCTACCAATCCAGGAACATGGGAGAGCTTTCCATTTTCTGATATCCTCTTCAATTTCTTTCTTCAGTGATTTAAAATTTTTGTCAAATAGATCTGTTACTTCTTTGGTTATAGTTACTCCAAGGTATTTAATACTATTTGCAGCTTTTATAAAGGGTAATGTTTCCCTTATTTCTTTTTCAGCTCTTCTAATATGTAGTGTATAGAAGGGCTACTGATTTCTTTGAGTTAATCTTGTATCCTGCTACATTGCTGAAGGTGGTTATCAGCTGTAGCAGTTCCTTGGAAGAATTTTGTGGGTCACTTATGTATACAATCATATCATCTGCAAATAGAGATAATTTCACTTCTTCTTTTCCAATGTATCCCCTTAATCTCTTTTTGTTCCCTTATTGCTTTAGCTAAAGCTTCAAGAACTAGATTGAATAGATAAGGGTAGAGAGGACATCCTTGTCTAGTATCAGATTTTAGTGGGATTGCTTTGAGTTATTCTCCATTAAGTTTGATACTGGCTGTTGGCTTCTTGTAAATCACCTTTATTATATTTAGGTATTCTCCCTGTATTCCTGATCTCTCCAGGGCTTTAATCATAAAGGAGTGTTGGATTTTATGAAAATCTTTTTCCGCATCTACGGATACAATCATGTGGTTTTGTTCCTTTAGTTTTTTTATATGATGGATAACATTTACAGGTTTTCACATGTTAAACCAGCCCTGCTTTTCTGTGATGAAGCCTACTTGGTTGTGGAGGGTGATATCTTTGTTGTATATGGTTTGCCAAAATTTTGTTGAGAATTTTTGCATCAATATTCATGAGGGAAATTGGTCTGTAGTTCTCCTTCTTTGTTGTGTCTTTGAGAGGCTTAGGTATTAGGGTAATTGTGGCCTCAAAAAAGGAATTTGGCAATATTCCTTCAGTTTCTACTGTGTGAAATAGTTTGAGGAGTAACGGTAGTAATTCTTCTTAGAATGTCTGGTAGAATTCGGCACTGAAACTCTCTGGACCAGGGCTTATATTTTTGGGGATATTTTTAATGACATCTTGGATTTCCCTAAGGGTTGTAGGCCTGTTTAGGTAATTAATCTGATCTTCATTTAATTTTGGTGGGTGGTACCTCTCCAGAAAGATGTCCATTTCTTCTGGGTTTTCCATTTTTGTGGAATACAGATTTTCCAAATATGATCTGATATTTCTCTGTATTTCCTGGGGGGTCTGTTGTTATGTCACCCTTTTCATTTCTGATTTTGTTCATTTGAACTCTCTCTCTCTCTGTTTTTTGATTAGTTTGGCTAAGGGCTTATCTATCTTGTTAATTTTCTCAAAGAACCAACTCTTAGATTCATCGATTCTTTGTATTGTTCTTTTTGTTTCAATTGTATTGATTTCAGCTCTAAGTTTGATTATTTCCTGCTGTCTACTCCTTCTAAGTGAGTTTGCTTCTAATTGTTCTAAGGCTTTCAGTTGAACTGTTAGGTCTCTAGTGTGGGATTTCTCTTGGTTTTTCATATAGGCATCTAGTGCTATGAATCTTCCTCTTAAGACTGCTTTCATTGTGTCCTACAAGTTTGGATATGTTGTAGATTCATTTTCATGGAATTCTAGGAAGACTTTCATTTCTTTCTTAATTTCTTCCTTGACCCAAAGATAGTTCAGCTGAGTGATGTTTAGTTTCCATGAGTTGATAGGCTTTCTTTGGGTTTTGATGTTGTTGAAGTATAACTTTAGGCCCTGGTGGTCTGATATGTTACAAGGGATTATTTATATTTTTTGTATCTGTTGATATTTGCTTTATGACCAATTATGTGGTCAATTTTGGAGAAATTTCCATGAGGAGCTGAGAAATATGTATATTCCTTTGCATTTGGGTGGAAGCTTCTGTAGATATCTATTAAATCCATTTGCATCATAACCTCTTTTAGACTCCTTATTTCTCTGTTGAGTCTCTGTCTGGTTGATCTATCCAGGGTTGAAAGTGGGGTATTGAAGTCTCCCACTATTAGGGTGTAAGAATTGATGTGAGATTCGAGCTTTAGCAGTGTTTCTTTTACATAAGTAGGTGCCCTTATATTAGGGACATAAATATTCAAGATTGAAATTTCCTCGTAACCAATTTTTCCTGTGATGAATAAGTAGTGACCTTCTTGGTTCCTTTTTATTGCTTTTAGCTTAAAGTCTACTTTGTTAGATATTAGGATTGCAACCCCTGCTTGTTTCTTAGGACCGTTTGACTGGAAAATCTTTTCCCAACCCTTTATTCTAAGCCTGTGTCTGTCCTTGTGGTTGAGGTGTCTTTCTTGAAGGCAACAAAAGGATGGCTTCAGTTATTGTATCCATCTTGTTAGTGTGTGACGTTTTATAGGAGAGTTGAGTCCATTGATATTAAGGGAAATTAGTGACCATTGATTGATATTTCCTGCCATTTTTGGTGGTAACTTGTTTATATTTTCTCTTTCTGGAATATTCTTCTGTGGAATTATTGATTGTTTGTGATTTCATGGGTGTATCTGGGGTTCTTAAGTTGGAGTTTTCCCTCTAATACTCTCTGTAGTGGTGGATTGGTAGATAGATATTGTTTCAGCCTGACTTTGTCATGAAATATCTTGTTTACTCCATCTATGGTGATTGATAATTTTGCAGGGTATAGTATTCTAGTTTGGCAGCCATGCTGTTTTAGAGTCTGTATAACTTCTGACCAAGCCCTTCTAGCTTTCATCATTTCCATTGAATATTCATGTGTTATTCTGATGGGTCTGCCTTTATATGTAAGTTGGCCCTTTTCTTTTGCAGCTCTTAAAATTTTTTCTTTGTTCTGCATGTTTTGTGGCTTGATTATAATGTGGCACGCTGACTTTTTTGGGGGGTCATATCTATTTGTTGTTCTGTAAGCTTCTTGCATTTCCTTCTTCAGGTTAGGGAAGTTTTCTTCTATGATTTTATTGAAAACATTATCTGTGCCTTTCAGCTGGTATTCTTCTCCTTCTTCAATTTCTTTTATTCTCAAATTAATTCTTTTCATGGTGTCCCAAATTTCTTGAACATTTTGAGTTATGGCTTTTTTAGTTTTACTATTTTCTTTGACTGATATATCTATTTGAGCTACTAAATCTTCCACTTCTGAGATTCTATCTTCCATCTCTTGAACTCTGTTTGTTATGCTTGTATCTGCGGTTCCATCTTTTTTCTTCAGAGTTTCTATTTCCATCTTTGCCTCATTTTGTGCCTTTTTTTATTGCTTCTATTTCAGCATTTAGTTCCTGGCATGTTTCTTTCATAGATTTGTTTATCTATTCCAATTTTTTGTTTGTGTTTTCTTCTATTTCTTTAAGGCTCTTTTCCATATCTTCTTTGAGAGCTTCGATGATCATCAAAAAGGAATTTTTAGTGATGCTTCCTTCTGTTTCCTCTTCATTGCTCAGTTCAGGTCTTGTATTTGTAGGATCGCCACTTTCTTCTGGAGGTATGCTGTTGTCCTTTATATTATTATGTAAATTTTTGCACTGGCATCTGCCCATGGCTTCAGTGCTTCAAGATTAGGTGATTCCCGGTCAGTTGTGGCACTCGGCCTAGTGTGCCTCCTGTCACCTCTCTGGGTGGGGTCTGAGTCTGTCCTACAGGGTCCCAGGTTCTTATCTGATCACTCAGTTGGAGGTGGGTGCTGTGCAAATTCCCTTAGCAGCATCTTGGGTGACCGTGGCAGGCAGAGTTTATCTCTGCCTGCTCCAGAGAGCTCTGCGACAAGCTCTGCAGACAGCACCCGGTCCGGAACCGGAACCCTAACCAACAGGAGCTCAAGTCTCCTTTCCCTGGCAGGGATACAGGCCGCTGAGTGTTTTCTTATTCAAAGGGTCAAGGGCATCATCAAATTCATAGCTTTGTATTTCCCTTTCCAAAGTGTTCCACTAGCTCACTATTTTAGTTTAATCTTTTCAACCTGTTATCTTACCCCGACAGCAGAAGAAACTACAACTACCACACCTGGGTCATCTGAAAAAAAGAACAAAGAATGTTTTTCCTTCTGGGTCTATAACAGTGAGAACTCGCAGTGATTTCTCATCACCTCTGTGTTCAGAACTTCATTGTACCCCTAGGCAAGAGAATGAGGCCATCATGACTGATGAAGGGGAAGCCACCTTCTGAAACTGCTGCTTGAACATATTGAACCTAAAAGGGATTTAGCCGCAAGAAGGAACACAAAGACTATAATTCAGTCTTCAAAAGATATTCTTCTGCCTGTTCTCTTCATTCTGAAAATGGTTATTCCTTATACTGCTTCTGACAACAGGTATGTTTGGCTCAAAACTAGCTAGCATCATTGTAATATCCAAATACACATAACATGTACTGATTTTACAATTTACCAAAATTTTAGCTTCTGCAGCCAATACATATTTATTTGCAGTTTTCATGGATCAAGGGATTAGACAGGCTGGACCTTTGGCTCAGGTCTTCAAAGGACTAAGTCCCTTGATTGTAGTAAGTGACACACTGAGTTTTCACCTGGGACTCAAAGTCATCATCAGTGTTAACTTAGTTTATTACCCAGATTGGAATTCTGATGGGTATAGATATAGGTGTTAGGTTGTCACATGTGCCCCCCCAGGGGCTCTAAAGCCTCTGACCTAGGCGTGCCTATCCTTTAAAATCTCCAACCACATGGGAGACTTTCTCTTCCTCTCTGCCCCCTACCCTATTCTTTCTCTCCTCTCTTCTCCTCCCTCCCCCACTTAATAAACCTAATATGGCTCCTTTGGCAGCATGCTAGTGAGTTCTTTTATGCATGAAATACTAATAACAGGGTGCTCAATGTTGTTGAATGGCAGGCCAATCTACCAGATATTAGAGGTGAATAGTTTTTTCCCTTGGCATTCCTGTAGTCACTCAATATAACATGTATTTTTTTCTTCCCATAGTCAAAGATGCACCTGGATTTCAACCATATACTGGGTGTTTTTGTATGTCAACTTGACCTAAGCTGGAGGCATCAGAGAGGAAGGAGCCTTGGCTGAGGAAATGCCTCCTTCTAATACAGCTGTAAGGCATTTTCTCAATTAATAGTCAAGGTGGGAAGGCTCTCAGCCCATGCTGGGTGGTGCCATCCAAAGGCTGCTGGTCCTGGGTTTTATAAGAACTCAGGCTGAGCAAGCCATGTAAAGCAAGCCAGTAAGCAGCACCCTCCATAGCCTCTGCATCAACTCCTGCCTCCAGAATCCTGCCCTGTTTGAATTCTTGTCCTGACTTCCTTCAGTGATGAATAGCAATGCTGAAGTAGTCCAAATAAACCCTTTTCTCCCTGTCTTGCCTTTTAGTCATGATGTTTCATCACAGCAATAGAAACCCTGAATAAGATAAACCATCTGTGTAAAATAGTGGGAAGTACTCTCCTTTCTTCAACTCTAGTATAATGCAGATTGCTGAAGAACAACTATTATATGATATGATATGGTTCAAGCAGACTTACAATAGATACATGAATGAGGGAGAAGAAATCTTGAAGACCCTCTTAAAAATCTTATCAGTAATGTCTTTTCTTTTTTAAAAAATATTTATTTATTTATTATATATACAACATACAGAAGAGGGTACCAGATGTCATTATAGGTGGTTGTGAGCCACCATGTGGTTGCTGGGAATTGAACTCAGGACCTCTGAAAGAACAGTCAGTGCTCTTAACCTCTGAGCCATCTCTCCAGCCCCCAGTAATGTCTTTTCATTGCTTTTATAGTCATACAAGTGTTCATTAATTTAAGCTTATGATATCTAATAATGTGCCAACTTTTATGATGTTACAAAAGGGAACCCACTAATCAGAAATCATTCATAGTTTGTTGATCTTCTCCTGGCTAAATGTATGTGGTATGCTCTTCTCTTAAGAACCCAGAGAGTGGGGCTTAGACTTCAGTGTGTGTGGTTGTCAAACTAGGATACTTGGGGGTTAAATTACTTGAATGTGTTTTCATCTCACAGTATTTGTGGCTTGGCATGGGTTTACTGGGATAAAATCTCATTGGAAATCAAAAGTGTCAGTGCTTTCTCACTAATATAATAAGCATGGTGCACTCATTTATTTCAGTGGATTAACTAAGCACTAAGTGCTCCAACATAGCTTGGGTTCTACAAGAAAATTCACTGGAGATATAGCGAAGACAAATAAGTTCACATTCTTTGCCTTATTGCTTTTGTTTCTTTTAAAAAAAAAAACAAAATCAAAAACGAAACTTCAGATCCTTCCTAAGAAGAATCTGTTGTGTTTGTAAATTCTGTTCTAGAAAATTCTTTCCCTTCTCACATCTTGCTGTGCTTTGTCTTTTTCTTCTATTTCTTTGGTGTTGGAGATCTGAGTGAAGAGATAGATGTCTAGTGTGGGGCAAGTTTCCAGAACATATAAGAAGGGTCAATGGTGAGGTGGTTCTGATAGGGGAAGTTCTCTGGCAAAAAAGAGGATAAGTCTCAGAGAATCATTATTTCACAACTGAAAGCTTATAATTCAGTGGTTTGTATTTGCTAAATATTGAACCAAGGGCCTTATCTCTGATAAACAAGTGTACCACTGAGCTGTACCATAGCTCTTCAATTTAAAAAAAAAAAGGTTGATTTTTGACACACTGTTTCTCTCTATATATTCTATGCTGTTTGAAAGTTGCTGTGCAGACCAGGCAGGCCTGGAATTCATG
Organism: Sigmodon hispidus; assembly: GCA_004025045.1. Classification (NCBI taxonomy): domain Eukaryota; kingdom Metazoa; phylum Chordata; class Mammalia; order Rodentia; family Cricetidae; genus Sigmodon; species Sigmodon hispidus. The sequence goes on along the minus strand of PVIH01000553.1, from coordinate 268,942 downwards.
CAGATCTTTCTACCTCTGCCTCCTGAGTGCTAAGATTAAAGACAAGTGCCATTATGCCAGACTCTTAATTTAGTGTTAAAAATACATTAATAAATGTATCAACAATTATTATTAAGACTCTATTAAGCTCCTTATTCAAACAAAATTACTGTAAACACACTTGGAGAAGAGTTGAGTAAATTATATGTACCCTCGACACTCTAGAGGCTTGTTACTGTGTTAACTTTGGTGATAGCTCTAAGAACTGTGAGATGTTTATAGCTTTTACAAAGGTTCAAAAGTACATACTCTCTTTCAGGAGTAAATAGATGGCCAGACCAGTGTCAGTGTAGTTTTCATTAAACCTAGGCTTTTTATATTTTAAGAAGGCTTTTTATAACTATTTTAATCTTCTCATTTGTTATTGATCTGTTTATTGTTGAATTGTTCTTGGTTTAACTTTGGTGGTTTGGCTGAATCTAGAAATTCATTCATTTCTTTTAGGTTTTTCTAATTCAATGGAGAACAGATTTTTAAGTATTCCCTTGTAATGTTATTTTTTGGTGTAGGTCTGTAGTGTTCATTTCTCATTTCTTTAATAAAATTCTCTCTTTCTTTCTTTTAGTTGGTTAAGCCAAGAATCTATTGATCTTGTTTATTTTCCCAGAGAAACAGCATATAGATTTACTGATTCTTTGCATCATTCTTTATTTCATTAATTTCTATTCTAATATTATCAACTGGTTTTGGATTTGGTTTGTTCTTGTTTTACCAAAAATGACCTGATGTGGTGGGAGAGAGAAGGGACCTTGAATAAGGATATACAAGGATAGAAAGTGTGACATCTTTGTTCATAATAATAATAAATAAAAAAAGAAAAAAATAAACCTATGAAAAAATTTGAATTGCATAATTAAGTCACTTATTTGTTGTATTTCAGTTTTTTTATATTTTTCCCTTTATTGAAAATTGATTTTATTCTCATTTAATACATTCTGATTACAGTTTCCCTGCCCTCCAAACCTTTCAGTACTTCTCCACCTTCCTTCTCATCTGATTCTTAATTTTTGTCTCTCATCAGAAAAGAACAGGCTTCTAAGGGAAAATAAGAAAACACAACAAAATAAAATATAGTAAGGTAAAACAAAAACTATTACATCTGTGGTGGGGTGGACAAGACAAACAAGCAGAGGGGGAAAAATGCCCAAGAGAAGGCCCAAGAATCAGAGACCTACTTATTCATACACTCAGGAATCCCAGGAAAACACTGAAAGTCATATGCACAGAAGACGTGGTATAGACCCCTGTATACTGTATGCATGTTGCCTCAGTCTCTGTAAGTTCATATGAGCTTTGCTCTAGAGGGCCTTGTTCTCTTGATGTCCTTCATTCTCTCTTGCTCTTACACTCTTTCCAATACTTCTGTTCTAGAAGGTTCCTTGAGCCTCATGGAGAGGGATTTGATGGAGACATCTCAATTAGGGTTTAGTCTTTCAAAGCATTTCACTTTCTGTATAATGTCTGAATGTATGTCTCTATATTTGTTCTATCTGTCACAGGATGAAGCTTCTATGATGGTGGCTGAGCAATGCACTGTTCTTTGAGTACAGCAGAATATCATATGTCATTAGGAGTCATTTTATCATTATGTGTTTCTTTATATCAATAGTTTTTGATAGGTATCTGGGCCATCTAATATTTGGTTCTTGGTCACTGAAAAAGTGTTGGGTATGAGTTTTATCCCACACAATGGGCCTTCAGTCAGATAAGCTATTCGTTGGTTCCTTCCACAAGTCTGTGCCACAATTACCCTACTATATCTTAAAGGAAGAGAACCATTAGAGGTCAGAAAGTTAGTGGCTATCTTGGTATTTACATTTGTCTTTTGGTAGCATACAGAATACCTTCCTGTACCAAAGATGCTAAAACATAGAGGTTAAGGCTCCATATAGGCACCAGCTTGATATATCCAGTGAAATGAGTTGCATAGATGTCTTCCGCCATGGGGCCATTCTGTCAGTTTGTGGAGAGCAACTTATTGTCTTGACAACAGCCCAGATTGTCTAAGGATTCCCATGGCACACCTTTTGGCCAACAACTTAGTTGGATGTAACTCAATTCTGGAAGTTTCCTTTGGTGACAGGAGATGCCCAGCGGGGGCTCTTTCTCCCTAATTATTTGGCAATTTTATTTTGATTGCCTTTATATATATTTTAAAATTTTCTTTTTTTGTTTTTTAATATATTTGGTACTCTGTATTTGTCTCAGTTCTATATGGGTGTGTTTTTCCCTCAAGGGAATTTTCTTTAATGATCTTGTTCAGGGTCTGGTCTATTGTCTTGGGGTTCTTCACCTTTTCTGATAATGCAGAGGTTTGGTCTTTTCATGGTGTCCCACATTTCCTTTATGTTGCTTTTATGTGGGTTTTTAAATTTTTTTTACACCTCTTGCTTATTTGGTTATATTCTTTTTTTATCTTCAACTTCTGATATCCAATCTTCTGCTTGTTTCATTCTATGTGTAAAGCTTTCCTCTGAATTTTCTAGGTATTGATTTTTTTTCAATTCCATCTTAATTTCAGTGAGATTTCTCTGTAATGCTTTTATCTCTTTATTGAATTTGATTTTCAAATCCTTGATTGTCTTTGCCATTTCCATCAGCCTTATGCTTTCTTGCCCATCACTTAGGAATTTATTCTCTTTAAATTCATTTGTTTAAATTCATTGAGCTGTTTTACTGTGTCTTCTTTTAACTCTTTTAATTATTTGAGAAAGTTTGTGTTTTTTAAAAATTCTGTGTCCTCCTAGACTTCATCTAGGTTATTTATACTGACAAGCTTTTATATAAAATGAGTAGTTTTGGGGGCAGGGAGATACTGGTTTGGTCTTTTGTAATGCTGTAATTTTGCAAGATATTTGAGCATATAAACTTTTTTGTTTGGTCTTGTTTGATATGGACAGAAATGTTCAGGAAAAAAATGAGGTTGTGTGGATGAGATGAAAATGGTTTGTATGGAATGAAGTCAGGTGGACACAAGAGGTTGAGATGGCATATGAATCCTGGGTTAAGTCTGGAGTTTGGGGTATAACTGGTGGCTGGGAAGGAAGTATAGGGGGGAAATTAAGTGGACTTAAATAGATAGAGCCTGGAAAAGGATGTGCAGGGTATACCTGGGTGGAGAGATTAGATGGGGCATAAGAGGAGTCTGTGGCTTTGGTTCTGGGGTAGATAAAGTCAAAGCCTAGAGGTTGATTGTGTCTTAGGCAGGGTTGGCCAGATGAAGCTAGGGCAATAAATGTAGGACAAGCTAGATCTACGAGTTTGGGGAGAGTATAAGAAGAGGAGGATAAACTGAATTTATCTGGCTAGACCTTGAAGAAAGATGTAGTTAAAATCATTTTTTATAATATGATTTTAAAAGACTCTGTGTTGCCAAAATTGAAAATGCTTAGCCATTTCTCTGTGTGAATCTTTGTATAAGAGATTCTGTCCACAAAAGAACGAAGTCATGGGATGTTTATTTTTCTTCCTTGTGCTTAACAACCAAGACCTAAATAATGCAGTGATAAATATACTTAAGGTAAATACCATTGAAACTCAGACCCCTGTCCAAAACTGAGTCAGAGGTAAGCAGATTCCACCTCCTGGGCCCCTCATCTGGAGATCCCTTTCTGGGGCCAGGGTCACACCCGAGGTTCTGATCTCAGACTATTGCTAGCAGAAAGGCCCTAGGCATCAGCTGTGAGGGGCCTCCTTCAGCAATCCCTAAAAGAAGGGACCTTGCATGGCAGGGCTTCATCTCCATAGTGAACTGCATCATCAGTGAAGGACTGACACCTTTAAAACTAAGATTCATGTCCAGAACAAAGTCAGAGATCAAGGAGACCCCTTGCTCAGAGCAGACAGGAGGCATAAACCCTCTAGGCACAACTGAATAGGAGCTGACTAACTGTGAACTGCTGAAGCCATGGGCAGACGCCAGCACAAGAATACATATAACAATATAAAGAACAATAAGGCAATACCAGAAGAAACTGATGGTTCTACAACATAAGACCTGAACAGGGCAATGAAGAGGAAACAGAAGGAAACAACAGCAAAAACATCTTTATAAAGATTATAGAAGCCTTAAAGGAGGATATAAAAATTTTCTCTAAAGAAAGAGAAGAAAATACAATTAAAAAATTGGAAGAGATGAACAAATCCTTGAAAGAAAACAAACAAACAACAAAAAAAGGAAAACCAAAAAATGAAAGGAACATTCCAGGAACTACAAATTGAAATAGAAGCAATGAAAAAGGCACAAAATGAGGCAAAGATGGTATTAGAAAATCTGAAGAAAAGAGCTGGAATTACAGATACAAGCATAAATAAGAGATGGAAGAGAGAATCTCTGGAGTAGAAGACTCAATAGTAGAAATAGATACATGAGTCAAAGAAAACACTAAAACCAAAAAACCATAAAACAAAATGTTCAGGAAATTTGGAATACCATGAAAAGACCTAACCTGAGAATAATAGGAATAAAAGAAGGAGAAGAAGGCACAGATAATGTGTTCAATAAAATCACAGAAGTAAATCTTCCCAACTTAAAGAAGGAAATGCCTATAATGATACAAGAAGCTTACAGAACACAAATAGATTTGACCCCCCAAAAAGGCCACTTGCCACATAATAATCAAGCCATAAAACATACAGAACAAAGAAAAACTTTTAAGAACTGCAAAAGAAAAGGGCCAACTTCCTTATAAAAGCAGATTCATCGGAGTAACTACTGACTAGTCAATGGAAACAATGAAATCAAGAAGTTCCTGGTCAGAAGTTATATAGACAGTAAAGGAGAATAGCGGCCAACCTAGACTAATATACCCAGCAAGACTATCAATCACCATTGATGAAGTAAACAAGGTACTTCATGACAAAGTCAGACTTAAACAATATCTATCTACAAATCTGGCCCTTCAGAAAGCATTAGAGGGAAAACCCTAACCTAAGGATTCCAGATACACTCATGAAACCACAAACAAGCAAAATTCCACGAAAGAAATAAACAAAGAAAGGAAATACATATAAGCTACCACCAAAAATAACAGGAAATATCAATCAGTGGTCACTAATATCCCTTAATATCACCTTAAGGGTGACTCAGTTCACCTATAAAAAGACACACACTAACGAGATGGATACAAAAACAGGAATTATCACTTTGCTGCATACAAGAAACATACCTCATCCCCCAAGACAGACACAGGCTCAGAGAGGGTTGGAAAAAAATTTACCAGTCAAATGGCCCTAAGAAACAAGCCGGTGTTGCCATCCTAATATATACCAAAGTAGACTTCAAACTAAAATCCATTAAAAGAGACCAGGATGGACATTACTTATTCATCTCAGGAAAAATTGATCAAGATGAGATTTTAGTCCTGAATATTTATGCCCCTAATATAAGGATACCTATTTATGTAAAAGAAACACTACTAAAGCTCAAATACCACATCAATTTTCACACCCCAATAGTGGGAGACTTCAATACCACACTTTCACTCTTGGAAAGGTCAACCAGACAGTTACTCAACAGAGAAATAAGGAGTCAAACAGAGGTTATGATACAAATAGATTTAATAGATATTTACAGAAGCTTCTACCCAAATGCAAAGAAATATATGTATTTCTCAGCACGACACTGAACTATCTCTGAAATTGATCACATAATATGTCTTAAACCAAATATCAATAGATATTAAAAAAATGGATATAATCCCTTGTATCTTATCAGGTCACCAGTGCCTAAAGTTAGCGTTCAACAACATCAGAAATCACAAAAAGCCTACCAATACATGGAAACTAAACATTACTCAACTGAACCACCTCTGGGTCAAGGAAGAAATTAAAGAAATCAAAGTCTTCCTAGAATTTAACAAAAATTTATCCACAACATACCCAAACTTATGAGACACAGCTAAAGCAGCCTTAACAGAAAAATTCATAGCACTAGATGCCTATATGAAAAACCTAGAGAATTCCCACACTAGAGAATTAACAGCACAGCTGAAAATCATATAATAATTAGAAAACAACTCACTTAGAAGAAGTAGATGTCAGGAAATACTCAGACTTAGAGCTGAAATCAATCAAATTGAAACAAAAAGAACAATACAAAGAATCAAGAAATCAAAGAGTTGATTCATTGAGAAAGTCAACAAAATAGATAAACCCTTACCCAAACTAACCAAAAAGTAGAGAGAAAGAGTATCCAAATCAACAAAATCTGAAATGAAAAGGGGGACATAACATCAGATCCCCAAGAAATCCAGAGAATTATCAGGTCATACTTTGAAAATCTATTCTATAGAAAAATGGAAAATCTAGAAGAAATGGACAGCTTTTTGGACAAGTACCATTTGCCAAAATTAGATCAACATCAGATTAAATACCTAAGCAGACCTATAACCCTAATGGAAGTTGAAGCTGTCATTAAAAGCCTCCCAAGTCAAAAAAAACCCAGGTCCAGATGATTTCAGTGAGGAATTCTACCAGACATTCAAAGAAGAACTATTACCAATACTTCTCAAACTGTTTCATAAAGTAGAAACTGAAGGATTATTGCCAAACTCTTTTTATGAGGCCACAATTACCTAATATCTAAGCCACTCAAAGATGCAGCAAAGAAAGAAGGAGAATTCAGATCAATTTCCCTCATGAATATTGATGCTAAAATTCTCATCAAAATTTTGGCAAACTATATACAACAACACAGAAAAAATAGCATTCACCATGATCAAGTAGGCTTCATCCTAGAAATGCAGGGATGCTTCAACATATAAAAAAACAATAAATATCCTCCATCATATAAACAAACTGAAGGAAAAAGACCACATGATCATATTCTTAGATGATGAAAAAGTCTTTGACAAAATCCAAAACTCCTTTATGATAAAAGCTCTGGGGGGATCAGGAATACAGGGAAAATATCTCAATATAATAAAGGTGACTTACAAGAAGCAGACAGCACACATCAAACTAAATGGAGAAAAACTCAAAGCAATCCCCTAAAATCAGGAACTAGACAAGGATGTCCTCTCCCTCCTTATCTATTCAATATAGTTCTGGAAGTTTTAGCTAAAGTAATAAAAGAATGAAAAGAGATTAATGGGATACAAATTGGAAAAGAAAAAGTGAAACTATCTCTACTTGCAAACGGTATGGTTGTATACATAAGTGATCCACAAAATCTACCAGTGAAATTCTACAGCTGATAAACTCCTTCAGCAATGTAGCAAGATATAAGATTAAAGCAAAGATATCAGTAGTCCTCTTATAAACTAAAGATAAAATGGCTGAAAAAAGATAAGTGAAACATCCTCCTTGATGATAGCTGCAAATAACATTAAATAACATTGAGTAACTATAACCAAAGAAGTAACAGATCTATTTGACAAAAACTGTATGTCACTGAAGAAATAAATTAAAGAGAATATCAGAAAATGGAAAAGTCTCCCATGCTCCTGCATCGGTAGGATCAACATAGTAAAAATGGCAATCCTATCAAAGCAATCTACAAATCCAATGCACTGTCCGTCAAAATCCCAACACAATTTTTTACAGACCTTCAAAGAACAATATTCAGTTTTATTTGGAAAAACAGGAAAGACAGGATTGCCAAAACAATTTTGCTCAACAGAACCTCGGGAGGCATCACCTTCCCTGACTTCAAGTTATACTATAGAGCTACAGTAATAAAAACAGCCTGGTACTGGCATAAAAACAGACTTGTGGATCAATGAATTGAACTGAAGATCCCATCATTAATCCAAAAACCTATGAACACCTGATCTTTGACAAAGAGGCTCAAAATATTCAATGGAAAAAAGATTGTATCTTTAACAAATGGTGTTGGTATAGCTGGGTGGTAGTGTGTAGAAAACTGCAAATAGATCCAAGCCCATCATCACCCTGCAGAAAATTCAAATCCAAGTGAATCTAAGACCTCAGCATAAACCCAGTCACCCTGAACTTGAAGGAAAAGAAAGTGGGAAATACCCTCCAAGGCATTGGGATAGGTGGCCACTTCCTAAATATAACCTTAGTAGCACAGACACTAAGAACAACAATCAATAAGTGGGATCTCCTGAAATTGAAAAGCTTCTGTAAAGCCACAGTCAATAAGACAAAATGACAGTCTACAGAATGGGAAAAGATTTTCACCAACTCTACTAGTGACAGTGGACTGATCTCTAAAATATATAAAGAACTCAAGAAACTAGAGCCCAGCACCCTAATTAACCCAATTAAAAAATGGGGTTCAGAACTAAAAAGGGAATTCTCAGCAGAAGAATTACAAATGTCTGAAAGGCACTTGAAAAAATGCTAAACATCTTTAGCCATCAGAGAAATGCAAATCACAACAACTTTGAGATATGACCTTACACGTGTCAGATTGGTTAAGATAAAAGACAAAAATGAAGGGAAGCCTCCTTCATTCTTGGTGGAAGTGTAAGCTTATTCAGCCTCTCTGGAATGGAGTATGGCGGTATTTCAGAAAACTGGGAATCAATCTCCCCAAGGATCCAGCAATACCACTACTGGGCATATACCCCAAAGATGTTCATTGGCAATCCAAAGACATTGGCTCAAGTATGTTTATAGCAGCATTATTCGTAAAAGCAAGAATCTGGAAACAACCTAGATGCCCTTCAGCTGAAAAATGGATTAACAAGCTGTGGTACATCTGTACTATGGAATACTACTCAGCAGTAAGAAAAAGATGATATCCTAAAATTTGCAGGCATGGATGTATTTGGAGAATATCCTCCTGAGTGAGAGGATAAAAACCCAGAAAGAGTAGCAGGGGATGTACTCACTCATTAGTGGACTTTAAACAAAAAGCAAAGCATTCGCAAGCTGCAATCCACAACCACTGAACAGCTTAGGTTTTGAAACACCTTGGACCACCACCTTGGAGCCCATTCCCTCCAGAGGAACACCTGACCCAATCTTGATGTTGGGGTGAGGAAAGTAGATCTGCCTCCATTGGATGCTGAACAAAGCCACCCTGGGACCTTGGGACCTTCTGCCCTTGCTGTGGAGGAGATGAGGAGATGGGGAGAAGAGAGAGTGGCTGGGAGGGGCAGGAGTGGGAAGGGAGTTTGAGCAAGGGGATATATGGATAAAAAATATAATTTTATTCTAAATAAAAAAAGTTAAACACCATCTAGGCAATTTTAAAGGTCACTTGGAATTTTAGGTACATAGTCTTGGTATAAGTATTGAAAAAATTGTTTTCCCTTTTTTCATTGTTTACAAAATATTGTCTGAATTCATTTGGTAAGGTGTCTGAAGGTTATTCATAAATCCCCCAGGCCTCCGCAAACATTTTGCTGAAATACCATTAAGAAATACCCTGATTAGTCTAAACTTCCATTCTATACATTGGTTTCATTAGAGACCCAGGCATAACAAGTGTTATGGTAACAACCTAAGTATGTAAGTAGACAGTGGTACATAGAATAACTGCTAAAGAAAGACTGCCTCTATGTTGGCCCTTGCCCCACTATGGAAGTAAAGCGACCACTGCCCTTTACCTCAGTCAACTTCCAAAAGAGTGTTAAACAAACATGACAAAAATCTATTATAGGTTAAACTTCATCCTCCCAAATCTGTATGTTGTTGTTGAACTGAGAACTTCAAAATGTGCTCTTTGGCAATATGGACATTGTAAATGTACCTGAGATCATTGTCTGATCTCTAATATGACTAGTTTTCTTGGAAAGAGAATACTTTATACACAAGAAAAGGCACATACACAATGAAGACCATGAGAAGACAGAGAAAACATTCATCTGTAGGCTGAAGAGGGAATCAGAGAAACTATCTCAACCAATAACTTTCTGTGGGACTTCTCGACTATGGAATATAAAGAAATAACACTTATATTTTGAATTTACTCAGTCTATGGTGATTTGCTAGAACAAACTAAGACTCCAGATAAGTTAGAAGTTTTTTTATTCATATTCCACATATTTATTTTTACCTTTGTGTACACAGCCTTTGAGCATTGTTAAAATATATACCAGTGTCATCAAACACATAGCAATAACATACCATCTTTTCTCATGTAAAGTATGTTGATCAAGCTCCAAGTAAGGTGAAATTTGCATAGATTCCAAGCAAGAACAAAAAAGAAATTTATTGCTGCTTCTGAATCATTATTTGTTTTTGCTGATCTTTGGCCTTTTTGTCCTGATTGTGTTAAGCATTAGTTATATATTTATAAATAACAAAATACATTAATTATACATTATTAGCTATCACAAATGTTTACTTTTAAAATATGAGATATAATTAGACACAGGACTGTAGTAGTTGGATTTTAACTAGAATCACATGAAAATATTATATTTTGGATTTGGTAAATATTTATTAGGATAGAATAAAAATGGTGAAAAGATGTTTATATAACAGATTTTCTTCTGTTATATGAGTTTGTTTTCACTATGTATTGACTTAATGACTGGGAAGTTTTTGAACTCTTAAGAATTTTAAGTATACTCATATACAAAATAGATGGTAATAATCAATCATTATTTAAATCTAATACATCTATATTTGTTCTATGAAAGCAAAATTTATTTTATATTAGTGTGAACAATTACTCTTATACTCCTATGCATATTGCCTACTATATGGAGAAATGTTTATCCTTATGATAGCAAATTAGTTATTGAAAATTGTAGATAATGGCGAACCAAATCAGTCACCTTTGATCCAGAAGAATTAATACTAGTACACAGTATCAGTTTGTTATGAGGAGAGAGACTGTGTGCCTCTGTCAACCTCTTCCCCATGCTATATGGTCTTCTCGTAATATCAACCACTCCTTCTGGAGAATGGTCTTATATATTCTCCACTATTATTGTCCTGACCAATGTAGTATAAGGAAATGGTACTTCATGACTTCGGAGGCTTTGTAATGAATGGCACAACTCCATCTTTCTTGCTTTTACAAGCCATGTCCTAAGTTGTTAGAAGCTGGGGCTCATTGGTAGCTGTATGCAAATAACCCAGATCACAGCCCTAGCAAAACTTTCAGCCTCAACGACAAGACTCAGAAAAAAACCTTCACCCGATTCACGGCTATTGGTGGATTTAATGTCAATGCCATCAAGTATTGTAGTTCAGGCTATGAACATCATAGAGGTTAGGTATCCTCACCAGGCTCTGTCAAGTTATTTACTCAAAGAAACTTTGAAAGACTGCTTTGTAAAACATCAAGTTTAGTGGGTTTTTTTTATGTGTCTGTAGACACATAAGAAACAATACATTGGATAAAATAGACAGAGAAAAGCCTGGCATCAGCCCTGGATTAACAAGGGACATTCCAAATCTAAAGTAAAAAAGTTACAGGAGGCCTTTTGTTTACAGATGTGTAAAACGGGATGTGGCATGTATATGATAGATACACAACGGCCTGTACAGCATCAGTTTCAACCTGGTGCCTCACAGATGGTAGAATTAAAAATAGTAATTGAAGTTTTTAAGGCTTGTCCTTTTCCTTTTAATTTGATATCAGATTCTGCCTATGTTATTAATGCCCTCAAAGTTTTGGAAGTGATCGGACCTATTATGAGCTCCAGTCCGGTCTGCATGCTGTTTCGACAATTACAGCATTTGATTTGGCATAGAAAGTCCTGCTTTTATCCTCAGCATATTAGAGCTCACACAAGCCTGCCCGGGCCTCTGAGCAAAGGAAATGATATAGTAGATCTATGGACTTGCCAGGAATGGATGTTCTTAAGTTCTGCCTTGGACAGAGCCAGAACCTTTCATAAAACATTTCATGTCAATGCAAAGAGGTTACAACAAAAGTTTTCTCTTTCTTGAGCTGATGCCCGAAGTGATTTTAGACTGCCCCCAATGTGTGGTTTATCAACACCCGCCCAGTATTGGAGTAAACCCCTGGGGCCTACTCCCTTTAAAGGTCTGGCAAATGGATGTGATACACATTTCTGAATTTGGGCACATTAAATACATGCACGTGTCTGTGGACACCTGCTCAGATGTTATGCATGCCACACCTTTGACTGGGGAGAAAGCACGTAATGTTATTGACCACTGTTTGGAGGCCTGGGCGGCCTTGGGAAAGCCTCAACAACTTAAGACTGACAATGGACCTGCTTACATAGGACAGAAGTTTGCCTCTTTCGGCCACCAGATGGAGGTACAACTTGTTTATGGCTTGCCCTACAACCCCTAAGGACAAGGCATCATGGAACGTGCTCATTGCATGTTAAAAGAAAGCCTGCAAAAACAAAAAGGGGGAATAGCCCATGGCCATACCCTGAAGGAGAGACTTTCCCTTGCCTTGTTTACCATTAATTTTTTAAATTTGGATGCTCAGAGCCATTCCGCAGTGGATAGGCATCATGAGACTCATGATACCACAAAAGGAATGGTAAAATGGAAGGATGCTTTGACAGGGCTCTGGCGTGGGCCCGATCTCGTGCTGACACGAACATGAGGTTCTGTTTGTGTTTTTCCTCAGGACCAACAAGATCCGGAGTGGGTACCTGAACACCTCACTAGAAGAGCCTAGTATGGGGAGGAGCACAACAATGGAGGTGGCGACCCTCCTGCTCATCCTCGTGATGATGCAACCGGGAATGCCGGAACCAAGATGGGGGATCCTGTCCGTGTTCCCAAGAACGATCTGATGCCATGAACCATCTTAAGGAATGGGCGGGTATAGGAGCCTTGACGGGTCTCCTGGTGTTGGTCTCCTTGGTATGCCTGTGGTGCATTTGCTGGATTAAGGCTTCCCAGTGTCACGATGCAGCCATGATTATTCAAGCCTTTACAGCCATTGAAGCAGGACAGTCCCCTCATGCTTGACTGGCTACCTTAAAGGATTAATTTTCCTAGGCACAGAATGCAAGGCTTGAGCACTGCACTTGGGGCCCGAGACTTGGGCCCCAAGAAGAGCACGCCTGATTGCATGTGGGTTGATACCTTGCGTCCCACCTCTGTGAAAAAGGGTATGGGGGCTGGAGAGATGGCTCAGAGGTTAAGAACACTGGCTGTTCTTCTAGAGGTCCTGAGTTCAATTCCCAGCAACCACATGGTGGCTCACAACCATCTATAATGACATCCGGTGTCCTCTTCTGTATACAGTATACATAATAAATAAATAAATCTTTAAAAAAAAAAAAAGAAAAAGGGTATTGGACAGGTCTGGTACTCATCGGGTGGATGACACCTGAGTGAGGATCAGTACAATGTCCCTGGTCCATTCTGGAGAGATCAGGCCTCTACTCTTGCCTGTTGCTATAATATAAAGAAAGGGGGAACTGTAGGGAGCTGCATGCAGCCGCACCTTAAAAATGGTGCTGGCTTCCACCCACCACCTTCCACATGGTGAGTGCTCTCAGTGACAAACAATTCCATATATGGCTAGGCTAAGAATCTAGCTTGCTTCCATGTACCTGGGTCTATCAGTGGTGCCCAGGTGGCACACTAGTGTTGGTTGCCCAGAGGCTATCTAGGCCACAAGTGGGTTTCCCCAGGGTAGTCAGTAGTCAGAAGTCAGAAGTCAAGGTTCCTGAATAAACTGCTGAAAGAAGAACCTGGGTGTTGCGTCTTCCTTGCTGGTCAAGGTGGCTTGCGACAGCCTTTGATCTCTTTGCCTTCCATGGAAGGAAAGGAGAACGAATTAGCATCACTTGTTTGAGCAAGAGGGGAAGAAGAAAGTATTTATTTTCATCAGATGACACCATCATTTGTCTAAAGGAGTGACAGACTCTGACATCTCAAATCTAGTAAGCTATATCTACGAAAGGCAGGACCATGTACAAGAGGTGCTTGTATGAGATTTATGAACTGCTATGGGAATATAAAAATGCATAAGAGTTCAGCAACTCTGAAAAGTTATCATTAAGAGATTAGAACCAGGAAATCAGACAAGTATTTTAAATGCTACCACAATAATCAATTCATAAGTAGAAAGGACCATGTATATGTATAAATTTAATATTTCCAGCACACATTGGCTTGCTCCCCACCTATAACCACCTATAATTTCCTCTTCTTGTCTGACCTACTTCATGCTAAGCATCCCTGGTTATAAAAATGAGAGACCTGATTAGCATCAGTAGTGGTCACTGGGCTACTAAGGGCACATGTAGTGGTTTCAAGGGAAGAAATTGGGGACACAGCTAATAATACTGAAATACTGACAGGTGGAATTGAGTTCTGAGTAATGAGGATGTGGTTTCTGAAGTCATCTTGTCTGCCTACCAGAGCTGAGGTGACTTTTCTACATGGAAAAAAAATACCATAAAAAGTCTCTAGTGGTTCTTTGAATTTAATACTATTTAAAGTCCTATGACAGCACTGACAATTTGCTTTTCTCTCTCATGCAACTTTCTGGGATATAATCAGCAAATTTTCTTTTTCTTCTAGACTAAAGAAGAACATTCATTTTACTTCTAGTGTCTGCATTATTAAGTTGTAAACATTTTGCACTTCTTCCTGCAGAAAGATGCTATTTTGTCCTGGTTTTAAAATCTGTTTTGAAATTTTGTTTAAGGTCTCTAGACCTGGGGACTCTTGTTCTTCTAAAAGCAGACAGTTAGAAACTCATATATATATATATGTATGCATATACATATATATGTATATATATATGAGCTACTGTTTCTCACAATCCCTTACTAATATCTATCCAACCAACAAATCTTCAACTAAAATTGTCTACGTTGAAACTTATTTCAAGCAATGTATTGCTCTCCTTCTATAAGAAAACATGAGGACCAGATATATTTTAATTGTCATTTTGCATCAAAGCAGAGATTAATCAGCCCCTCTTGTGGACAGAATGTTGACAGAGATTCTATCACTGACCTGGGCCTTTGGATGAACATGTTTTCTTTTGTTTAACCTACTCCAAGATGAATTTGTGTTGTTACAGAGCTGAAATTCCAGCCCTCAGGAGTCTCAGAAGCTTGAGTGTAAATGTAGCCTGGACTATAATGGAAACCTGTTAATGTCTTTGCATAAACCAAACCAAACCACCCAAAAACCTTGCATTGATCATATCAAATTACAAAGATACAGGTGGTCAACTGAAGCACACTCTAAAGATTACTGACAAATTCTAAGCAACTGTAGGTCTGCAAATGTTCTGGTGGATTGTAGACTGACCTTGAGACCTGTTTTAAGCATTTGTGTGACTCTCACATGTTCCTTGATGAGTATGACTACCACTTGCATTACAGTTGATGAATGTTGACAACTTTATGTTAATACCACAGGAAGAATCTTTTACCTTCAAATGAATTGCCTTGGTCAAGGAAAAAGAATGACATTGTGCTGTGGTTTACTATTTTCTGGCAATTTTTTGTGTAAACAGGTTGAATTGATGCCTTAGAATAGTTGAGAAAAAAATATGTCATTGGCAATTGTTGTAGAATTACAAACAGTGGAAGAAAATGATGAAGTCACCTATTCAACTAACGTAATCTCCAGATACAAGAAAGAAAATAGGACATTTATTCTGCCTCACACTTTTCCTGGATCTGCTGCAGAGAAAC
The DNA here is from genome assembly GCA_004025045.1 of Sigmodon hispidus. Taxonomy (NCBI): domain Eukaryota; kingdom Metazoa; phylum Chordata; class Mammalia; order Rodentia; family Cricetidae; genus Sigmodon; species Sigmodon hispidus. The sequence continues at coordinate 253,379 of PVIH01000553.1, read as the reverse complement.
AGAATCTCAGCAGGTTCTAAAAACAACTAGATTTGTGCTTATTCCTCATAGACTTCACCTCATAACAGACAGAAGTATTTATCACTTTCTAATGTGCCTTCCCCTTATAGTCTCTATGTTTAAAATTAATTAAAGGAACTCTGAAGATATTTTAAGAATTCAGGTTTGGCTATTTTAGTGTTCTATAAAAATGGGCTCTCTGGTGTATAAGAGAGAGAGACAATGAAAGAAAGAGAGAGAGAGAAGGAGTGAGGGAAGAAGGGAGAGAGAGAAGGGAGGAAGTGACAGAAAGAGAGAGATGAAAAAGAATGTGTGCATCTCATGAGAATTCTTTGTACTCTATTCTGAAGGAAACTTGGCAGAAGCAATTTTCTTCTAAAATAAATCTGTGCATATTATGTCTGGTCAGTTGTATTATATCTGACAGACCTAATCAGGGCAAGTTCCTATTTGTTCAGCCAAACATAATGTTTACTATTTCAATCTAGTTTCAATGCATCAATATTTTATTCATAATAAGCTTATATCATATTCTCTTATTTGTTTTTATTGATCCACAGAATAAATTAGTTTAATGGTGTGGTGTGTGTGTGTGTGTATGTGTGTATGTATGTGTTTGTGTATGTGAATATATATCAGGTGAAAGGTCTTATGAATGTGGATTAAGATACTATACAGTATTAAATAATGAGTTAACCATTATAAGTAAGAATTATAAGAACATGGATCTCATTTCTATTTCATGTATGCAATGTAGCAAATGAATTTGTTATGTAAAGATTTTGCACAAAGCATGGGTAAAAGATTATTAAAGAGATAGGGATTGAAATGAACAGATCAGTGGAAGAAGGCTAGCTTCTTACCCTCATCAGGTCCCTGAGCTCAGTTTCCAGAACTACAAACACACACTAAACACACACACACAAACACACACACACACACACACACACACACACACACACACACACACACACTAACACTCGAACTCTACCACTACCACCACCAAAAGCATGGACCGAGTGTCATTGTCCACCATGTAATCTCAGAACCCAAGGAATTGAGGTAAGGGGACTGAGAGTTTATGGTAAGCTTGACCTATATTGTGAAAACTTAGGGTATTGGTTTCATAGCTAAAGACTACTAAGAAGTTACATTTGTTTTAATAGAACATTTAAAAATTATTGATACAAACCTGACATATTTAATAATAGCATTTTCTTTTTTCAAATGGGAAGTCTGTAAAGAAGTAACTACTTTTATCAGACATTTGGATGAGAATATTCTGTGTCATTTGTGGTACTTAAATTTTCAATTTGGGTTTACCATTTCACTTTTCATAATTACACTTAGATTTGTGATGAAAAAGAATCCACAGATATATCAGTTGTTTGGCAAAAATCACACTGGATTTGACCCACATGAAAAGAAAAGAGCTGTCAATTTTATAAACTATAAACAAACAGTTGGATAATTAAATATTTTTGGTTCTCTTGATACAATGAGATCAGCTGTTAGAGACATGGAGTCAGTTCTTAGGAGAGGAAATAACAAAATCACACCCAGGTACAACACCAGTTATAATTATTTTTTTATTACAGGACTTATTTTAATGGTTATAATGAAGCTATTTTTCCCTACACAGTATCAGCAGAAAGATTTAACAACTTATGATTCTTGAATACAATCAAGAAAGTGGTATAGACTCAGAAGTATCTCAGTCCAGCCAAGCATTGATTCATGAATTTTATACTAAGGAGAGGAATTTAAATAGGCCTGGGTAGAGGGTGCATCATGGAGTATGTTCAAAGTACAGAAAATGATGCAGAAACTTTATTTTCTCCATAGTTTTTAAAATAATTACTTGCCTTTTACCTTGAAATAATTTTTATCCTAAAGAGCTAGAGATAAAAAACATCATTGAGTTTATATTTACCTTTCATCTCAAGGGAGAATACTTTTTTGAGCTTGTAAATATCCTGACCAAGAAATTGCATTATTTTCACTAAACAGTTAATTTAAAGCAATAGTCAAAGATTCAGAAGTTAGAGAAAAGGATGCCTTGAATTAAGATGTGGGCAAATTTTAATCAAGACACGCCATATTCAGTAAACTCTGTAAGATCAGTGATGGCAGAAATATATTAAGGTTAATCAGTTTTGGAGAAATGTAACTAGTGGATAATGTGCTCTGCCTTTTTTTTCTGTGACAGGTGTAATAACCACAATCGCTGTTCATCTATATTTCACTCAGCATAAATGCAAATTTCCCATTTTCACAGATGAGAGAATTTTATTACATTATATTGATTTAGAAATAATTCATTAACCTATTCTCCTTCTTTTTCTTTGCACACAAATCTCTATTCAAGGCTTTGGCTTCACTTTTCAAGTATTTGCTATGAAGTGTCCTATATTTTAGGCCATTAAAAGACAGTCTTTTATATATTATGTTTGGTTGTCCGTGACTCAAAAAATAGTCCTGCTTATTTTTCTTCCCATTTAAGATGAGTTTGGGTGTTCAGAAATGTTTGAACTTGGGAAATTCTGTAATCTCATGTAACTTCAAATCATTTTGCATTGTTTTACAAAAATTTACTATTTTTTTTTAAGTATATGCATTTTTTTTTCCTTTCTCCAAAACCAGGTTAGTATAAATGTCGATCGATACACTGAGACTGTGAGTCAACTTCTTTGGATTAATGAGTGATTCAAGTGAGAAGCTAATGGGAAAGTTTTATTTATTTAAACTGTATCACTACAACCTGGGACATTTGACAGTATTTGTAATGGTTTTTGTTTACTTATTAGTTTCATTCTTTTATTGTTTTATAAGAAACTGGCCCAGACATTTGCACATGCTAGGCAGGCCCTCTATCTGCCACAGAGCCTCATTTCTTGCTACGGTTGGCATTTTTGATTGTCTAGAGTGGAGAAGGAGCAATTGTGACAGGCATATAATGATGCAGTCTAAAGTTGGTGTTCTACAGCTTACCACGCACAGAGTTGCTTTTCATAGTAAGGGATTATCTGAGTACATTAGTGCTTGAGTGTTAGGGTTTGGAGAATAGGTAGCTTGCATTAAAGTCTAGAGTCTATTACTTTTCAGAAGTATGAAATCACATAGAACAACTTCTCTGTCCCAGATCCCTATATACACAGACTGAAAGGCATAAAGTATTTATGTACAAGGACACTTGTTAAAATTTTATTTATAGTAGTAAAAGGTAGAAATCATCTAAATGTCTAATGATACAAGATTTAGAGAATGAATTATGACCACTTCATACAGATAATTGGCTTATTAAGTAGCAACCTTTCATTTTTAGTAAATGTTGAAATTACATAAAAATCAGATAAAGGGAAAACTTATCATACCATGTTAAATTTACAGAGTGATTTAATACTAGGAAAATATATGTGCTGCCTCTTTATTCTCATATAAAAGCGCTAAACATGGGTTTCCTTGACTTCTCTGAGCATTTGGACTTTGGGATAATGTATTCTTTTCATTGCATATATGAACATGATATATACATTTTAATTATGAAAACAGAAATAAAAGTTTTAAATTATGAAAATAGAAATAAAAGTTTTAATAGCAAATAACAAGATCCCCTCTGTGAATGTGTACTGTCATGAACAGAAATCTGGTACTTGATAGACAGGGATTTGCATCAGACATCTTATACTGTTATGTGTTTTGGGGTCTCATTGTTTCCATTTGTGTGATGTCCCTTTAAAAGGTAAAGATGCGATGGCACCATGTCTGATTCATGTGGCCAATCTTGTTTTACTTTTTTGTCAATGAGATAAGTTTAAATATTATTCTGAGAATTCTTAGAGGTGTTTTTCTTTGTTATTTTTCCATAGTGATTAGCACTTAATTAATTAATCTTGCTAACTGATTTGTGTTCTATCTCTATATTACTTCTGTTCTGAGTTTAATTCAATTTAGTTTCATTGACAACTGTCAGAGATATTCATCTGTCAAATAATAAGGAGGGATATAAGTAAGAGCAGGAGCCTCTTCATCAAGTCTTACAGCTTGGCAGTTGGATGTGAAACTGACTTTAGAAGGTTGGAAAAGATACTCACTAGGTAGGAGCCAGTGGACAAGTCAGGGGGAGAAAGGAGACATTGGGAAGATTGATGGTTGTACTTGATAGTCTTCAAAAATGGGACAGGTTTATAGCTGGGAAGGAGACTATTGCGGGGTGGGGACTGTGGGTTGGACACCTTGGCAATGTTGACTTGTGGCCTCTCTATCAATGGAAGGAGGCCAGGTGGGGGTATTATACGTTAAATTAAGCAAAAACTATGAATTACCTTCAAAACAAGATTTGAAATAGATCCTATAGGTACTTGTCCATCAAGATAAAGAAATCATAGTTTTATTCATACAAAAGTCAATCTCTGTAAGTTTCTAATGAGGAGTTGGCAAAAAATCAGCTTTATTGAAAATGGTGAAGGACATTTTGCTAAATGTAATACCTATTTCATCTAAAATAGATTATATTTTTACTACATGATGCATCTTGAATACCTTGTGGGTATTACTGTAACTAATTTGAATTGGGAAGTTTAGGGAATATTTCATGCCCCAGTCATGATAAACATTGATTGAATGTATCATGAATGACACAGACTGACTCTGAATAAAATTATTATTTCTATATCTAAAATGGTCAGATAGAATTAATCTACTATATGATTGAGAAGTAAATTAGTATCAAAGCTTGAATTATTAATTTTAAATTTCCCAAAGGAAGAAATATGATTTGTAGACATGCAGGTAAGTATACACTTCATGTAGACAACCTGTAGGGATTTAATTTTGGGAGAGTTTCATCTTGGCTATAACATTGGGAATAAATTTATTTTCAGAGAGAGGAAATCTCACTTTAATGGTCCAAAAATGACCAATCTGACTTCAGTGCTCATGTTATTAATTCTGAAGAATATCTTAAGGAAGAAAATAAAAAAGCTTGTTTATCTGAAAAAAAAATACTTTTGCAGAGAACTGTCCACTTTCTTTTCATTTGGCTTTTTGTGGAATATGTTGGCCCATTACCAAAATGCATATTTTAAAAAATTACACATCTTTTCTAGCAGGGACTTCTGCTCTATTTCCAAGTCTAAGGTGATTTAAATTACATGATTTCTCTGTGCATTTCAAATAAGGTTTTTAATATTTTAGTTTTAAGTAATAAAATGCCATTCAAGTGTGTAATTTATTACTAAACCCATTAATATTTATAGCTGAAAATGATTTTCCTGAATGGTAGAGAAAACCTCTCAGATCATTTCTTGCCTAGGAAAGAAAAAGCAACAATGATAAAGAATTCTGTGACAGAAATATATTAAACAAATTCCTTTTTTAGGTGAGGAATGTAAACTTTTCTATCATATCATTTTTCTGTGAGACTTCACTCTCCTATGGACTAACCTTCTTTAGCAGATCCTGTCTTGGGGTCTTAATGTGGTTAAGATACACTATGTGAGCTCTGTTGGAAACTTTCTTTAGAAAGAGACAACTGAACTTGATTAACAGCCCCTTTCATCTGCTGAAGTAAGAGTTTGCCATGTCACTGATAAAAGCCATTGATTGATTTATTCAGTCAGTATTTACTCAGACCTTAATATGTGCTGGGCACTGCACAGGCAGTAATAAAAGCCAAACTTTTGAGTTCCATGTTTTAATGAGGCTTATATTTCTGTGATGTCCAGGCCATATTCTACAATCGAATGGTGGGCAGTATCTATCAGGTGCAGAAGCAATGCAGGTGTTATGATATAAGCTATTTATTTTAGAAATAATACTATACTAATGTATGAAAAGGCGAAGAGAGTGAAAGTCTGAGAGCTGAGTAGAAGAATGACCCTCAGCAGCCCTCCTGAAATTTAGTGCATCTCTGGCACAGTGGAAGCTCACAAGAAGAGCAGAAAGACCTGCACTGGCGTATGTTGCTGGGTTAACAGACAGAATGGGAAGAGAGGAAACTGGATACAGAACTGAGGGAGGAAGGAGTCGCTTTCTGCTCCCATCTCTAAAGGCCTTCAAGGGACAGTGGCTACTCAATCATCGCCCATGTTTCACACAAATTGCTTTTTGATCAATCCTAATCTGAAACGTAGAAAGGAGGGGCCTCTGTGGACCACAGGAGCAGCTATGCCAGGTTGATGCAGCACAAAGTACCACATTTAGCAATACCATCAATCTTACATCTTTTAATTTTCCACTTTGAAATGTCCCCTTTGTCTTCTTTTAGGCTGAGTCCCTTCTTTTCATGGATAACTCATTCTGCTGCTGTCCTTTGACGTGTCTGGAACACTTGTCTCTCAGTCTTTGTCCATTCATACGGCAGCTTCTCAGTTTTGGTTGTCTATTGAACCAGCGTCTTTTCTCTCTTTACTTCTCCCTGTCTGTCCCTCTATGTCTCTGTCTGTGCAGTTTTGAAAGCATTGTGAATGTCTGCCGTGTTTGAAATTCTGTTTTATATCACTTTGTAAAGGGAAACACAATTTCAAAACATTATTGATAAACAGTACAAAAAATAGATTTATTCGAGGAAAAAGTTCATTGATCTTGTGAAGAGTGATTCACCTTGAATTCTGAGAGAGGTACCACAGATTGTGGAGAACTGGATCAAAGAGTTAACCAAAATATGGGACAAAATGCGAACTGCATAAAGGTATAATATTTTAAAACATGGTGAGCCTAGACAGATGGCAGATGAATAGAAGAGACATTTATAATGTTGCAAGGAAGAGGAACAAGACTGAAACTCAGATTTATCAGAAATCCAGAAAGGTTGTGAGAAAAATAACACATCAGAAATTGCTATTTCCAGTTTTCGGTATGATCTCATATAATCTGTGAAAACAAACAAAGATGATAAAGAAAGTGGCAGATGTTGTTCAATCACTTGACTCACGCCAGGCTCTGTTCTCATGCTTTCCATATGTTAACTAGTAATCTTCCAATACCCCAGGGATGCAGAACCTTTATAGATGAACTTTACCCATGAGGTACTGTGATGCAGAGAAGGTAAATTTATTTTTGTCAATGCTATCATAGTAAAATATAGAAGTCTTATTTGAATTCAGCCAGTCTGAATTCAGAATTTGTATCTCATACTTCTGCATTTTATTGCTTCTGCATTCAATAGCATTAATAATAGACATTTTATTTCTGGAGCTAATAAAAATACCTTGTATTTTCCTTTTGACTATTCAGGTTAGTCAACATTGTCCTTTAAGCATTCCACAGAATCAAGCCTGACCTGGAGACCCAGGTGAGAGCTCCTTCCACTATGCTAGTCCTACATTCTAAATGTTTGCATCCCTTGTATCCAGTTCCATGTCAACCTATCAATCTAGTGTAGCAGACATGGGTCCCTGCCTGGGTGTGCCAGGAGACCCTAGGAAGTGACTAGAAACACTGAGAATTTTAAGTTCTGACATAAGCTTACATGAACTCTCAGACAGAGACTGCATATCTCCCCATCCTCTCTGCAGAAACTAGAGAAACTGAGCAGTGAAGACCCACTTCTTCATCTAGGCCCTGACCAAAGATCAACTCCACAGGCAGAGACCAAGACTTCAGATGAAACTGCTCTATTTTTCAGCAGGATAAATCTGCTCCTATTGTTCCTAGCCTGCCACTGTATCAATCTGTTTTCATTTCTATTTCATATCCTGTGTGTATTTTTTTACTACTTGCTTCATAATTTTTTCATTAACTCAGTAAATTCATAACAGGCAGACATGTGTTGTGAGCACACAGCAGCATTTCACAATTGTTGTAACTTCCTTCTGCTGACCGTGGCTGCTTGCTTTGTATATTTACTTTTCTTCTGTAGCTACTGAGTTGCCATGGTCACATTCTTCTAGCTCCTTGTTTGAAAACTCTCTGTCAATCCTTTTAAAATATCATTTTGGGTTTCATTTTTATGACAAATGTTTATTGTATTTGTAATTATGTATTAGTAAAAAATGCATAAGCTTGAAATCACGACAATAAAATTTCATGCGTACTTCACGGTTTTGTATTAGAAACTAGGCAGTCCTTTAATTTGTTCTTAATTTAGCTATAAAGATTAGGTACATAACTTGATCTATAAATTCCCAAAGCCCTATTTGTTCTCTTCCTCTAAGCTTACAGAATGATCTAATTATAGGAAGCAATGAGAAATGTGTTTGAGGATTTTTCTGAGGGAGGATTCCATTTAGAATCAGGAATAAATAAGATTCTGTTTTGACCCTCAGGTCCTATATATTCTTTTAAGACATAACCATTTTGTATGTGTAATTAAGGCCATCAGAAACTTCAAAGGATGAGTCATAAGGACTTCAGTTTTCAACTTCTAATTCCTAATCTTAGGCTTGCCTATGGAAGGCAGAGACTGTATTTTCTTTGCATGCAAGCATGTAGTCTCTTGATCATGTAGTCTCTTTATAATTGCTCTAGGTATTTATCAGAACAAAGCAAAGGTAACTTGAAAATGAGGCCATGTGGCCATGAGATGATGTCAACGAAAAGTGAATGAAAATCTTCTATGCCATGTGACATACAACTTCAGAAGATATTTTGCTATAGTTAGAATCACATAAAATCTCCTTTGCTTTGTGTGGATGCAGCTTTGTTTTACCTTAATTAACCCAGTTAGTTTAATTATAAAACAAGGTAATCAACGTTAGACAACAATCAAAGGAATAATGATAGTGAAATAGGTAAGTAGAATAGCTCCTCTTTAATGGTAATCAGAATAAATGTTTCCTTGTTTTTAGGATCAAATATATCTATTGATTGGATAAAATGAGAGATAATGCTTGAAGTAAATGTTACTAACAATAGGAGAGCAGAACCCATGGCCATAAATGTCGTGGACTGAGGTTAGGAAATATCACTTAGTAAGTTTAGAAAGAGAATTTATATGGATGGCATGAGGAAAATAGAATTTATAAAATGCAGATAGTAATATGCTTTATTTGCTTTACTTCAGTAGATGGCTGCAATCATTAGGTGCAAGAGACAAAAATCTGTGGAAATTTTGAAATTTCCAAATTACAAAATTGAGCAAACTTTGACTCAGTAAAATAGAGACCTAATGACCACAAAACATTTTGGAAAAGCTGAGCTCCTTTTATTTGAAGTCTAGTCAATAAATTTAAAGGGTTAAAATTCACCACAGTCAATGAAAAGTTAATTATCTTTTCTCTCTGGTGAGTTAACCAGTTGTCTCCATCAGCTGAAGGAGGGCTATGGATAGGTGTAGATTAGCATACAAGCAGCTTGCACATGGAACAGCCGTTTTAATACTTTCCAGCCATCATTGTTACTAATTCCCCATAGTAGGTACTTCACATTTTCTCTTTAAAATGGTTCACCATTCTCTGCCTACACAGTATCATTCTGTCCTGCATCTCAAATTCTGCCTTCTTATCTGCTCATGACTCATAGGTATAATTCTCTATCAAATTTCCATGATCTGACAATTCTGTATCCAGTTGCTCAATGAAACCCTGTAATTAGTTTCACCACTGCCACAGTAGTCAATATAAATCCAAAGCAGAAATATCTTTCACTGTTTGCAACTATACTTTTTTTCATCTTTTTCTTTTTTATAGTTTTTTATTATGAATAAAGTCATATTTTTCTATCCATATAACCTCTTGTTCAAACTTGCTTCCCCCTCGTGCCCCTCCCAGTCACTCTCTCTTCTCTCCATCTCCTTATCTCCTCCCCAGGAGGGGCAGAAGGTCTCAAGGTCCCAAGGTGGCTGAGTTCAGCATCCACTCCTGGCAGATCCTCTTTCTTCAGCCCAACATCAAGACTGGGTCAGGTGTTTCTCTGGAGGGAATGGGCTCCAGAGTGCCAGTTCAAGGTGTTTCAGAACCCAAGCTGTTCAGTGGTTGTGGTTTGCAGCATGGACATGCTTAGCTTTTTGTTTAAAATCCACTAATGAGGGAGTACATTCCCTGCTTATCTTTCTGGGATTGTGATACCTCACTCAGGAGAATATTCTCCAAATCCATCCATTAGTCCGCAAATTTTAGGATATCATTTTTTTTTTTTTTTTTTTTTTTTTTTTTTTTTTTTTTTG